>VZRU01019628.1:377695-392075 GCA_013398155.1 Pedionomus torquatus | reverse complement strand
CGTCGGCAAAGCCGCCGCCCGGCGGGACGCGGATCGCCCGCTGCCTCCTTGGGCAGGGCCGGCAGCCGCCGTACGCAGCGGGCCCGCGATGCCGGCGGCGCCCGGCCATGAATCTGGGGTAAGAGGGGAGCGGCGGAGGGGACTGGCCGGGCTCCAGCGACAGCCACCCCCACCGTGCCAGGGCCCCTGAGGGCCCGGGAGCCCGCCTGGCCTTCCCCGGCGCAGCAGGCCGGTGCCGCGGCTCTGGGGCACGGGAACGGGAGCGATCGGGTACGGCCTTTCGACCCGCAGGTCGCGGTGCCGCCAGCCAGGGGAGCCTCCCCGGTCCTGGCCCCCGCCCCGCCACACCGAGAGGGGTGGGGGCTGGGCTGGGCTGCCGTGTGCCGCCTGAGCCTCTGGGATTACGGCTTCCGCGCTTGGATGCTGCTGTGTTAGTTAGAAATAGAGCTTTAGATGTGTTCGGGGTTTTGTATCTTATTTACATTTTTTTTTTAAGGTAAGCGTTAATTTGGACATCAGTCTTCATATTAGATTTTCTCAATGTGTAGAAGAAGGAAAAACATTTGGGTACTTAACACTCACACACCGAAACGTTGCCAACCTTATTTTCTTCTTTTGAATGCTTACGATAGAATCATAGAATCAGAATCATCGAGCACAGCCATCAAACCAACACTGGCGAAAGCACCACTAAACCATGCCCTTCTGCACCACGCCTGCGCATCTTATAAATACCTCCAGGGATAACAATTCCACTAATTCCCTGGACAGCCTGTTCCAGTGTGTGACAACCCTTTCAGTGAAGATTTTTTCCTGATATCCAGTACAGACTGTGTTGTATGGGAGCACAATTAAAGGCTATTTTCTGAATACAGCCCTTCCCTGGCCTTCAGGGACACTTGTTCAGCAGTTTCAGTAGTACACAGTTTATATTGCTGGATTATTAAATTCTTGAGGCAGGTTTATTGCTATGCATAACAATATACATAGCAATACACACGGCACATAACTATATACATCACACCTTCAGCAACAGTATTATTAACTTTGTATCGTGCAATGCCAAATTTTCAATTATCAAAAGGATACCCTCTTCAAGACCTGTTTATTTCGTAGTATTAAGTAACTTCTCATAAATGTAAATATAGCATTATAATGAAGTACAATTGTCCTTGTTATTACTGTAAAAAATTTACCATGATCAGATTACTTAATAATTCAGATTCTGCTCTGTCTTTGCAGTGATGGACTGAAGCTTGAAACTGAAGTGCTGGATGGAAAGCCTAGGCTAATTTTAGCCACTTCTGGTATTTTTTCAATCATTCATCTCAAGTAATCTTTAAAGCTTCTTGAAGTTAAATCCAAGATGCAAGCAACATGAAGCACAGCTTTATTAAAATATTTTTCAGATTAGGAAGAATGTTTGTTCATTGTTGATTTACAGGTCATCTTACCAGCTCAATTTTGAACAGTAGGTTGATAATAAGCTTCTGAATAGTTTGTCCACTGCTGAACAGCTGGTCTTGACTCTTTACAGCTTGCCCCTCTAATTAATTAAAAAAAACCCTAAGTACTGTTGTATATTGACTGGCATAACCTGATAATTTCTGTAACTTTATAGCACCTTACTTACCACATAAAATGAAGCCTCATAACTCATTTACACAGAATTACATCGTTACACTCACATTTCTGGCTTTAAAGCAGCTTTAGTATTTGATGATTGATGTTTATGATTTTCAGTAAGCAATTTATTTAGGTCAGATCTCATTACTATTATCTGAGATAGACTTTTCCAGTACACGTTCATAATTAAGCATTAATCTGGTTTTGTGATTTGTCAGACATGTTTCTATACAAGCACAAGTCCCCTTTCATTAACGTTCTAGACAGCAGTCAGGATACAGAAATTCTCTGTTTAATGCCTTCTGTATTATATTTCATGTTCTGCATTTACCAGACAACTCTCTAATGAAGCATTATGGGGTATTTTGAGTTAGTAAGGAGTACCAGTGTACTGGAAACAAAGCCTTGCCAAACCTCTGACACAGCAATCCTACAGCTTTTAGTTTTTACAAGCGTAGTTGGCATTGCTTGTTAGGGGCAGTGTCCATTCCAGAGTGCTCCAAGACAAAGCATTACCTTTGACTTTGAACTAGTCTGGAACAAGCAGTCTTCTGCAGGAATTAACATGTTTATGCAACCGATACAAACAGTACATCCTTGGATTGAATTGTTTCAAAAGTTGTATCAAATTATTTTACTTCTGAGTTTCATTTTTCTGTCACTCAAATACTGCTCAGAGTCTTAAGGACTTCTGTAGTAGCTTAAGCTGCTACTCAAAATAGTTTTTTCTCTCTTACACAGAAAAAACCCAACCCATGAGCAGCATTTTGGAGTTCCACGTTATGTATTTTCTTACTGCGATGGCAAAGACATACATTATATATGCTTCTTTTTCCTTTCCATAGAGAAATTTGGTTTGTGTAGCACAAAGAATTCCACTTTCTGGCTATTCATAAATTAAATAACTCAAAAAGTGACTTTTCCTACTCAGATGAGTGTTGAGTACCCAGTGATAAACGTGGCCACAGAACACCTTTACTACTAGAGCACTGTCAAGATAGCTCAGGCTTTAGTGCTTGTCTCCACAGGATAACTATTCAGCATACTCCAGAGTTTTAAAATGTTCCTTTAGGCTGGAAGCTATTCTTAATATTTGCAAAACCCTACTATTAACAGTTAAGTGTTCTCCAGTGTCTTCAAGTCATAATACAAAAAAAAATAAAAATGTAGGTGTTACCAGTGCAAAATGTGCAACAACCACTGCCAGAGCAGTAATTCCAAAGTGCAGCTGAAGAAGACTTATTTCCAATGCATGTGTGCCACTAAATATTATCCCTACTAGGTTTTCCTCCTTTGCTGTTAGCCATGTGTACAGGATTTCTTATGTTAAGTACCACACTCCCTCTGTTAATCAATATAATATTCTTAATGAGTATTATATTAAACATAGTACTTAATATTATTTTTGAGACCACTACACTTCTATGCATCTTCTAGGATCTGGGTTAAAAAACTGAGTATTTCAGGGCATAGGTAAGGGGTACAGTAATGGATGGTGTGATTATGCAAGTATTGTTTCCTTAGGCTGTCAGCAATAGAGACAGATAACAGCATGTTGTACGATGCAGGGACTGTCCTGGAAGGATGTGACAAAGAAAGTAAACTGAAAAATCACAATAAATAAACAACTAAAAATAAGCCATTACCTCAGGGCTCTGGGAGTCAGAGTAAATAGCAGAGGAGAATCAGACTGGCACAATAATTTTATTAGATCTATATAAAACTGGGAATAGTTACTAGAATATATTTGTTTTTTTTCCAACATCCTTTTAAAGTGTGTATATAGAAATTTAAAAAAAAAGTAAAATAATACGGTTGGGGCAAGTGTTATAGGGAAAGTTCCCCCTAACTTGCAGTTTACTAATTTCTGAAGATTGTTTTTCAGGAGGAAGTTGATATTAAATACTTCTCTCATATGTTTGTGTTTGTTTTCCAAAAGATAAATCAAAGCCTGCAATGAAGGTGAGTGGAAAAATTACTTTTTTGGTTAGAGCACACAAATTAAGTAATTAATTTGTTAACACCGAAATTTAAGAACACATTTGAACTAAATTCTTGTAAGAACTACTTTTACTTTTGCAAAATGCTTTAGTTGTCTTTGTCAAGAAGCTACAGCATCACAGGGAATCATTGAAATTGGAACTTTCAGCGACCTTAAAGTGAATCTGGTAAAACAGGGATCTGAAGTGTGTTTAAGTTCCAGTTCAGCAATTCAGGTTTTCTGTGTCTCAGTAAACAGGAATGCACTGGGTTGGGGAAGGAGAGAGAGCAGAAAAGGGTCTCAATATGTGGGAGATAATTATGAGTGTTCATCAAGGACCTTGAAAATGATAAAACTTCAGTACAGAATGGAAAAATCAAGACTGAAACATGGGCTCTCTGGTAAAAACATACACCTTTTTGAAGCCAGACTGCAGAAACACTAAAGAAAGCAGAAATAATGTTTATTCTTTTAAATTTTATGCTACATAAACTTATTTTTTGTAGTGTTAAACAGCCAAATTTAGGTGCTCTTCCAAGGTACTCTTAGTACTTACAAAGATATTTCATTAGTTTATACTGACTTAGTGTCAATCGATGTAATAGAGAACAAAAAACTTACTTGTTGCTTCAATCTTGTTTTTGTCTGTTACCTGTGCAAGTTTATTTCCTTATTTAATATATGGTGAAATCTTATTGCTTTAACAGATGGGTAATAAAGCCAGAACACCTAAACAGGCATTGAGAATAAGGCACACTGGGCACCTTCTGAGGTCAGCACAAAATGCTTGTATCAAGCAGGAAGATTTAACAAAACCAAGGAGTGAATCAAGCTTACCAATGGCAAAAGGCGAAAAACTGCAAGTTACCAAACACTCCTCACATGAAGCTGCAACTAAAGATTACTCTTTGATTTTCCAAAGAGATAGCACAAATAGATACCCTGATGCAGGGAATTCTAATAGTGTTAAAAAATGTCAACAGAAACCTCAAAACCCACATGTATCAGCTGAAGACCTAAGAAGTTTGGTGTGTTTAACACAAGAACAGCTTCAACAGATTTTGATGACTGTAAAAGAAGGAACTAGAAATCTCTCTGACATTCATAATGAAAAGCAAAAGGAAATGGGTAAGATACCAATAGTTGAGTAATTAGTTTCATGGAAACAGAGCAAAATGTTAAAGCTTATCTCTGAGTTCATAATTTAAGGCTATTTGCAGGTTGAAGAGGTGTTATGTTGAATGGTCTCAGAGAAAATACTGTTTGCTATTATGGATGTGAAATTGCCTGTTACAGTTAGGAATCAAACATTTGATAATTTTAACAGGAAAAATTAAGGAATGCTTGTGAGCGTTCCAGTAATTTGAAGAGCAAAATAGCAAGCAATTCTGTCAATATTTCATGCAAAAAATGAACCTTTTCACACTGGGAGAGAAATGCAGAACTACACTGTCCCATTAGGAGTCTGAAAACACCACCTCAAAGAGATAGGCCTTTCTGGTTTTGTGAAGAGTTTAGGTCTTGCTGTGTGTCTCAAGAGCAGTAATGCCATTTGCCTCTGGCCCAAGATGTACATGTATCTTTTTGCCTTACTGTAATAGTAGAGTAGTATTATTTTTTAAAGCGTAAGAACTATTGCATATATTTTCATATTACATCCTTACTCCTGTTTGTGAGCCTCTGGAGGTGGTCACCTCTGCTATCAAAGACGAGATACACTGCAATTCAGTACTTAGAGTCCCAAATTCTGAGCTTTTAGTCAAGAATAGTCTTTTCTGTAACTCTAGCATTCTAAAAATGGCAAAATTTAACATGCCTTAACTATACAAGTGGGGCTGAAAACAGTTTTGTTAAATAGTGGGAATTTGCAGATTTCTGCTGTTCTTTAAGCATGTACTCAATGCTGGAGAAAGTTTAATGGTCATATATATATATATTTATGTATATTTTTATATTCTGTAGCAACTAATGAGGTGTCAGAGGGAAACATTACAGTGTTGCTCCAAAAATCCTGTGAAGTTTCACCTGTTCCAGAGGAAGGCAACTCTGATTTAAGCAGTAAACAAGAAGCACATCCACAGCCAGGACAGAAAGTTACGTATGTAGATCTGTGTTACTGCCTACAAAAATTGTATCTCCAGTAAAGATTCGTATTATAGTTCTTAATCACAGTAAGAATATTTATAAATATGAATTTAAAAGTTACCTTTGAAATTAACATACCATTTTTTTAGGTAAAATTATTTTTTTCCCCTTCTTTCTCTAGAAACGATTCGTGGAAACCTGCTGACATGTTTAGTACCTTGGGTGAAAGAGAAGGGGAGAAAGCCATATTAGAATTTAGAAAGACCCAATGGAAGAAGGAATTAGGTACTTACGATATACAGAATATATGTCTGATAAATTTATTACACTCAAGATGCCAAGAAACTGTATTCCTTATGCTCTTTTAAATTTACTTCTATCAGTGCAATTGCTACAAATTGCAAAGTACATAGTTTTATTAGTCTCCAAGAGATTTTATATTTCTTGGATTTCACAATTTTATTTTATTTTATTCAAATATTATCTATAACTACTTGCAATATTACTACAAATAAACATATTCAGTTATGCATCATATTTTTTGCCACTGATTTTGTTACATTCTGCCAGTGGTATTTGATAGCCATTATCATTAATAAGTTCTTTAAGTTTTTTTGGGGAAAAGCATCCCCCTAATCTTCAAGCCTGACTGAATATATCAAATTGCAATTTGAACTTGAAACATTTTGCAGTCCTGCCCCATCACCAATCAAGGAGAATCTTTGTAGAAAAATAGAAAAGTTCAATGCAGTATTATATTATCTGTGACAAATGAAGTTTTTTTACAATTCACATGCAGGAGTGTTGTGTTTTGAACTTGGATGGTTTTGGGATTCGAGTAGCTTCCATGTATATCTGCATTGGTTTTAATAATATTACAGTAGTCCAAGACTGGTATAGTACGATGGGGAAAATTTATATATTTGTTATTTCTGTTAGGTTTTCCTCTTTCCCTGGAATATTGTTAAGCCTTCAGTGTTTTATAGGCTTCTCAGAGATTTCCCAGTTACTTCTACATCACTGGGCACAGACTCATCCACCAACCTTTTAAGAGCAAAGTCATGTTTAAACTGACTAGTCAGACAATGGTGACTTACTCTTGTAGTCCATTTTACAATCAAAATTACAGGGTAGGCTTCCATTGCTGGTTGTTTCATGTTGTTTTTTTTTAAACAAACAAACAACTGCTATATGTCTATATTAGGAATTCTTACTAGAGTTTGGTTTGGTTTTATTGTTGGTTTTTTTTATTGGTTTGTTTTTTGTGTTTTTTTTTGGAAGATGAACAGGTGGCACTGAAGAAGAAACTGAAAGAAACTTTGGAGGGAGAGCTGGGTTATTTCTGGGCAAAACCTGGCAATAATAAAGCCCATAAAGAGAAAGTGGAAACAACCGACCCAGATAAGGTAAGGCTATCAGTAAACACTAAAGAGCACACAGTTTCCACAGCACTTATCCAGAACTGCTCAACTTTTAATTAATGTAAGATTTTCTTTTCTATATGTATCCAGTAGGATGCAATCTCAGTGCTCACTTTAAGCTCTTGCATAGAATGAATTGCTGCAACCGTTTCACACTTACCTATTGTTCCAATTTGTAACTTCATAAATAAAGATATTTGTAGCATGAACAACCCATTCCTGTCCTTCCACGTTGGTTCCTAATTAAAAATTATAAACCTTTTCCAGTTCCAAGTATAATTCCTGGTTATATAGTTATTTACATTGTTTATGAGCTCTCATGTATATTCGATTGCTTACATAATAAGCATAAGAATTTGACTTTTACTCTAACCTGTCTTTTTAAAAGTAAGCTGTTGTTCTTAGAATGTTGTGTCAGATAAATATATTATACTCAAATGAGACTGCATCTTCAGTGAAATAGATTGCTGTTAAATAGATGTTAGGACCATAATTGCATTTTTTGTGGCATATTTGTCATTCCTAGAAAAGTTATCACTCTGCCCCATAAAAGTTTGTTTCAATCTACATAATTAAGAAATAATGGATACAGGATGGTTAGTTACAAGTTTTGGCTGAAAGTTTAATGCATAGAAGCTTCTAGAAATACGATTTACTTGTTTATTATATGTTAGAGGCCATTTAACACAAATAAAACAGGTGAGCTAAATAAATCAAGTCTTAAACAACAGTGGTCACTTTATTTGCAGACAGTGTTTCCAGCTGACTCAATTATTCCCACTGAGGAGAACTGCGTCTGTACAACTGCTTTAACCACAGAGGCTAATCAAGTTCCACTGAATGGTTCAAGTACTCCAGCTGGGCAGTCTTCCGATTTCAGTTCTTACTGCACAGCATTTTTTTTAGGGGTAAGATTTTAAATTGCATGCCAGGTGTCCTTACTTATTGACAACAGAAATGTATCTTCAGTAGTTCTTTTAAACGAGAGTAATTCAGTAGAGCTTTTGTGCTCTGTCTGGAGAATTATATCTGAATAAACATTTATCAACCTATTGGTGCTTTGAAGACTGAGCATTTTCAAGGTTGATGCAAGGAACAGTACTAGAGATGTGAGGTGAAGTGTTGCTTTGCTTTGAAGTATGCATGAAATAGAGAAGTGGGAACCTCTCAGAAACAGAAGACTTTCAAAAAATATATTGCTGGCAGAAGGTTCAGGAAGTAGTTTTTGAGTTATTGCTGGGAGGCACTGATTGAAGAGTGGGTTTTCTCAGATAGGACTGAAAGTTCTCAGTGCCACTGGAGTTCATTAAATAATACAGGTATCCATGAAGATGGTATCTAGAATTTACTTGAGATAGATCAGTACCAACTAGATCATGGTACTGAATCTACCTGGAACGCAGACTGAGTAGTGAACCATCAGGAAAATGAAGGTATTTTTATTCAGGATGCATACAAGTAAGGTTTTTTGGAGTGAGAGGCTGATGGTACAATTTAGAGTAGTATTTAAGACTGGCTTATCAGTAACAACTGAAGTATTGTCATGGAGCAGTCGGGCACTTGCTAGTTACAAACTTGCATTCATTTTTTGTGCCAGAGAATAGCTCAGTTATGGATACCAACTGAAGGCAAGGTTTTCTGCCAAGCCTTTATTATGTGGCTGGACAGAGTACTAAATTTTTTTGTACAGGAAAGAGACTAGCACTTCTCTTATTTCAGGAAGCTGTGCCACAGGAAGGACCTTTCAGTGCTTTGAAGCATGAACAACAGAAGAAGTGGCTTGAAGAGCTGGACAAACAGAAGGAAGAAATTAAACTACGAAAAACAGAAGAAAAACTTAATTTATCAAAGGTATCTGTGGTCTAGGGGAACTTTTTAGAAAAAGAGAAGCTTTTCTCCACTTTTATTCTAAGAAATAAAAAATGAAATCATAGACCTAATGAAGTAGAGACAAAGATGTAATTACCTGCAGCACGTGCAGCTTTTCACTGTAATTTAATAGCGGTCTAATTGAATATTCAGCCAGTAGCTGTTCTAGTATTTTGGTGGCAGAGAACAGACTACTACATGTCTGGCGTCATGTGTTAGTTTTCATCTCTGCAGCAAGCACTCTATCATCTTACTATACTTTTTTTATTTTTCCCTACCGTTGTGTGAAAGCACTAGGGTTTGGAAGGGCTTGTAGAGACATTGGCCAGACAGTAAAAAGACTTTTTTCTGTAGACTACCAAAGGAGATAAGAAGAGACAATAAAAGTTTTAGACAAACACAGCATGTCACAGTATTGTTCAAATCCTGTTTCTAGGACTATTATTTTGATACACATATATATACACACATACTCCTCTGAAAATTTTTAAACGCTCGCATACCAAAAAGTATTGAAGAAAATAGTCTTACCTTTTTTACCCTTTGGTTTTTCCAGGCTGTTGAATGTACATCTCTTATGCTGGATCTAGACAGAAACTGGCCAATATAATTGCTTTGCAGGTAGAATACCTAAAGAGACTTTTAATATGGTTGCTATTGGCCAATCTGGTCAATACATATTTTACTCTGGATGTTCTTCATATAGAAGCTGATTTCTCTCCTTTATGTGTTACTAGTTATACTATATTAGTAGTTTTAAGGCCGGGGAACACTCTACATTCTTATACAACCTGATACTGACACACTCTTCCAAAGATTCTGTCTTTTGAAGTGAAGAAGCATGCGGTGAATTTGTACTATTGCTAGGATGCACTTTTCCAAATTGCTATGCACAGCTTTAATCGCAGGATTATATTTTTCTCTATGCATGAGACTTTTTCACATCATGAGCTGTTCTGTATCATTAGTGAACAAGAATCTCAGTTACCAAAACTTGATTGATATGAATATAGCCTGTGGCCTTCTGGATTAAAAGGCTACATTTTTTACTCTTAACGGAAACATTTACAGCAATTACACATTTCCTAGACAGTAATGCTTCATTTCAATTCCACAGTTTGTAGTAGTAGGAGAGAGCTTTCCTACCCACCCTCCAAAAAACATCCTAGTTACCAAGGTTGGCCATATACACACAGCAGAAGTCTTCATTTCCTGAAGTGCTAAAGGAATCAAATTTCCTTTGCAAATTGAGCTTTTTTAACTGTGAAGGGAACACAGCTGTGAAAGGCTCCTTTATTAGCTGCCTTGGTTTTTAATTTGATAGCTGTGCTGTGGGGAAGATGGTTGCAGTTACTAGTGAGTAACCTAACAGTAATCTCACTTCCAGCCTCTTTTTGAAAGGAAGTTAATGTGCACTTTAATGTGTTGTTTTCTTCAACATCTTTTTTTGCAGGTCTTTTGTTATACTCTCAACCTTTCATCACAGACTAGCATAAGAATAAAATAGATTTTCCAACTACTCTGATCTGCTTCTACATCACAGAGTATTCAAAGGGAGCAAAACTCAGGGAACAGGAGGGAAAATAATTTGGATTCTCGTTATTTGGACTATGATTTTCTTGCTTCATTTAAAATAGGTGTGAAACTTTTCTGACAGAAGAGAATTTTTATTTAAGGAAATGATTCCCAGAAATTTGTATTAGATTAGATTATGTTAGGTTTTTTCCTTTTGAGGCAGCCATTCTGAGGGAAACAGTTCTGCTATTAGTCAGAGAAGAAAACCTTCTCAGTACCTATGGCAAAAACAAAGCCCCCTTCGGCAAAAAAAAATCTTTTATTAGCAGCATACTGGAATGTGTCAATTACCAACATCAAACCACGAAGATAAGCCAGGTTGGCACAGAAGAGAGTCTTAAATCCAGTATGTCACATTTACAACAAACTTTGCTAGGATAGCAGTGGTGGCTGCTGCAGGTGGAAGAAATTTTGAAAGAATGCTTATTTTATAATGGGTCTGTCTAGCTGAAAATAGGAAGTTAGAGATTCATCTCTCTGCATAAAGCACATTAATTCTGCTGGAATTAAAATGGAGAGGGTAAATGTAGGACAGTGTAAAAGATGCCAGTTGTTCATGTTACTAGTGAGAGAATATGTACACAACAGGAGGAGAGTATGGCAGGGCAGACAGGATACTGACCTCTCAACCAAGCAGTTCTAGGTACTATTAGAAAAAATATGGAATGGAATAGCAATGTGAATGGAGAAGGGAGTGCCAAAAAAACAAAATCCATGTTAGCTTACGTTTTTATTTCTCAGTTTTTTTCAGTTTCTAATTGTTGGGTGTTTTTTTTCCCTGAAAATATAGTAGCAGTAGTGGGGGTTTCTTCCTGAAAATATAGTAGCAATAGTGGGCGTGTTTTCCTGAAAATATAGTAGCAATATTTTTTTTTGCTGACCAAGTATATGGATCAACAGTATTAATTTCTGATTTGACCTGGCATTTAAGCAACAGAGAGACTTATGTTTTCCCATTTACGGAATGAACTACTGTCTGTACTGTATCCCCGTAACAGAGCTTTCCAAATGTTTCTGTTTTACAAACTGTGTATTGTCTGTTTTGTTAACCATACTTTATAGAAATGGTGTAATTGAGCGCATTTCCATTTTTTTGTTGCTTCACATTTATTTAGGCTGAAGAGCATGACAGATGGGCAATGCATTTTGATTCTTTAAAGAACCACCTTAATGCTAATGCACAACACCCCTTAAATGGAATGTACAAAAAGCAGCCTGAAAGTCTTTGCCTGTCACCTGACCCTCAGGAGTTGACTGCTTTTATTCACCCTTTTTCACCTGCAGCTTTAGGCAACCTCATGCCCTCAAAGGTGGGAAATACAGAAAAAGCTGCTAAAAACAGTGCTTTGGAACACAGTCAGAAAGTCAGGTGAGTGAGCTTTGCAAGGATAATCACCTTCCCAGCCAGTACATTTCTGATAACCTCCTCAGAGGAAAAAAAAATATTAATAACATTCTTTAAATCTCATCGTTGGATGTTACTCATTTGGCTTTTGCTTTTTGCAGAAATATCCATTGTTTCACTTTTGAAAGACACAAGTGCTTCCGTTGTTCATTAACAAAATTCACTGCAAATAACCTTACTTTGCTCCTTACTAAAATGAATTTCATAATTATAAATCAATACAATGGAGTAACAGTATGAAAATACTACTTGAAATATAATTGATTCTAATTAAGAAAAGGCTTTAGGGTTATTTTCTTATGACTAAAAATCTTGACATGTTTCTTTGTTCACAGTTTCCTCCGTTCAATGACAGCTCTCTTGGACCCCGCACAGATTGAAGAGAGAGACAGGCGGCGGCAGAAACAGTTAGAACATCAGGTAGATTTCTGTTTCACTATTTTAATAAGAAAGGATGAAAGGTACTGTTGTCACATGAATAAAGCATGAGATTTAATACCAGAATCCAGTGAGATACTTGACTTTTATGCTTCACATTACATGTTTACAGTTGTTTAATGGTATTTCATTCAGTTAGACAGTACTGTTTTCTTTTAATATTTGTACAGAGACGATTGTATTTCTGTAACTGAATCCTTGCCTCAGAAACTATACAAGGCTCTCTTGAGAGCTCTGGTATGTTTGCCTGCATTTTTCTTCAGTCTCCACTGTCATCAGGAGGACTGATACTTAGAGGTACCCACTCCATGAATCTGTAAACTTTTATCTGCTTTACTGTCATTTACATTACTTCTGTGGCACTCAGATTGTGTGATGCATGATGATGTCCCTAGCACAGCATAAAGGCTTAGTATAAATGTAATAAGTCTGTTGTGGTCAAAATGTTACTCTGCCAGGTGGAAATACTAGCTTACAGTATAGAGGTAAATACCAGACCACTCTTTCCTCACAAGAAAATTAAAAGCATTTTTGAAAACATAAAAAGCTACTTTTTGTCTCTTGGTATTTCAAACTGCTTTATTGGGCTGGTAGTTGATTACTTCTTTTCATTTGTCCAAATCCAATTATTATACATGTATATGGAAGTATATGAATATATAGCTTTAATGTTATATCTTTTAATTTTCCTTTTTTCTGATATTACTAGAAAGCAATAATGGCTCAAGTAGAAGAAAAACGGAGGAAGAAGCAACTAGAAGAAGAGCAGAGAAGATGGGAAGAACGAGAAGAAGAACAGCGGCTAGCACGAGAAAAAGAACAAATGCAGAAACAGTTTGAAGAAGATATGCTGAAACAGAAACAAAAGGAGGTGGGGGTTTGCATTTTCTGTAGTGCAGATAGTCTGAATTTTCAAAGTGTTGAGTCAACATTTTGAAGATAAAGAGCAAGAACCATTTTCCTCAAAACCCAGAATTATTAGAGACTATCTAAAGTTTAGACATTTGAAACCAGAATCTGTTTTCTCAGTAAACTTAAAACACCATGCAAATTTAAGGCATGTTTCTTCTTTTGAACAAGGGCTTTTCCAGGAAGAAAAATCGATAAGAAATGGCAAAAACAGAATAGTAGTTTTAAATAATGAAGAAACAGGCATTTTTAAATGCACATCTTAAAAAAAAAATTCCTTAAAGTATGTGATCCAATTACTGTTGTTGGTAACTTGATGTTTTTAAGATGCTTCAGTACCATGAACTTTATCTGACTGGATCCAGTTCTTTCACTCTGAATTAAAGACTTTTCACAATAGATTCTGGAAAAGTCTTCTTCTAAATAGATTCTTTAAAAGTCATTCATGTTCTAGAGCGTTCTCCTCGGTAACTATTGCTGAGCTTTACATAACTCCTTTCATATAAAAGTTAAGTCAAAAGTAACATTTTGCCCTTTGGTAACTAGAAATTTTGCATTTGTATATATTCTTACCTGTTACAGAAGAGTCTGTAGAAGTTGAAAAGCTTTGTCTGATGTTTTAGTTTTCCTTTTGGCACAGTAACAGCTATTACTGTTTGCTTCATATTTGGAACAGTAGCAGAATTCCACAATGTCATAAGGCAGGTTGATTCCAAAAACACATCCTCCTCCAAAACCTGCAGGAATATGGATCCAGGGTTTCTCTCCATTTTCTGGATGGAAACACTGGAACAGGTTGCCCACGGAGGTGGTTGAGGCCCTTTCCCTGGAGATGTTCAAGGCAAGGCTCAACGAGGTCCTGGGCAACCTGGTCTAGTTGGGGGTGTCCCTGTGACTGCAGCAAGGTCAGACTAGATGACCTCTGGAGGTCCCTTCCAGCCTGGATGATTTTTCGAAAAAACATTATTCAAAACTCAAATATATATAAACTTTGAGGATTATATGGGGATTAAACAATTGTCAATATTTTATTCTCAAAAGAAATGACCATGTATATTTACTTTTTTTTTT
>VZRU01019628.1:350794-371891 GCA_013398155.1 Pedionomus torquatus | reverse complement strand
TAATAAATATCAACAGCTCTTAAGTATTTTGTATTCAGGCTTCATTTGCCAGTGGTATTTTGGTTAAGAGCAAAGCCAGCTTCACAGCATGATTTGATCCTTGTCCTTGCTGAGGTCAACAAAAGCCATGGATATTTGAAGCGATTTAGGGGGAAAATGTCCGTGTTGGCAAGCTTAAGAGACAGGAGCTTCAGGACATTATTGATGCATAGTGTATTATCAGGTCTTAACAGGCTAAAAACTAATGTTAAGATTAGTTTTCAATGGGCCTTGGTTCTGAGAAAGAGTTAACTTAAAACACATGGTGTTTTTATTCCAGTACCCTGCCAGCTGCAGAAGGCAATGAGGCGTTAGGAGTTGACCTTAGGTGTAGCCTCTGTTCCTAAGTAGTGGCCGGTCCTACAGATGACACCTGTTCTGCACCAGTTAATTCACTGAGAAAGGAAGAGCAATACAGCATCTTGTATTAAATATAATTTAGACAAAGAGCAGAGGTTACTTTTCTACTTTTTCTATTTCAGAATATAGTGTTTTTTTTTTTTTAAATATATATATATTAGTTTGATAGTTTCGGAGGTTTTTTTAAAAACTGTTTTTTCACTAAGTCGTTGGTGATTCTTTAGCCTGCTTTTGGCTGGTAGAATGCACAGGTAGCTTGAGCAGGCTTTAAGCTTTAAAATACTCACCAAGCTGGAGCGACAGCTGACTACAACGGGCCGTGTCAGTAACAGCCCGGCTGTACTGGCTGAGCCCAGTGCAAACAGGGCACCTGAGGGCCTTCCTCTGCCAAAGGGAGGGACAGTCCCTCATTGCATGTGGTACGAGACAGTGAGTCTCTTCCTACATGCCAGGTGACAGCAGTGATAGGACCTATCAACAGATTTCCTCACTGAAACCAAACTTTGAACTAAACCGAAACTTGGTGAAAAAGAAGGGCCAAAGTTTCGCATTAAGGACACAACCCCCAGCTACAGTCAGTGCATCCATTTTCACTAGGGCATTGGAACTGTTGGAGCCTAGAATGGCTGAGGGATCTTGGTGGCCACCAGCAAGGCTCCCAAGGACATGCAAAGAAAGTCCCCACAACTTGTTCCTGTGTAGGTGTGTCACGTTACTGCTCCCTAGGCCCCTTGTATTACCTTTGCAAACCATGTGATAGACTTTGCCCTAAATCAACCCAGAGCTGAAGTCAGAAACAAGTAACATTGAAACCGGAACAATTTATTGCATGGCTTCATTTTGTAACAGGCTCTTAAATGCAGAAAACACTCTGTAATCACAGTAATTCTTAACAGAGGGAGTGACAAGCCCACTGGCCCACGAATACAAACAGCAGATACCGTTGATAGTTAAAAAGCAATTTATCAAGGGATTGAAAGTAGGTGGCGGCTGCTTTTTGGAAGGATGCAAAGCGAAATCCGACCGGCTCCTTCGCTAACTGAAGCCAGCTCTCCAGGGCCTCTCTCCCCTTCTGTGCCACCAGGAATATTCCATCTAAGTTCCAGTAGGAGCTGCTGGCCTGCGCTAGGTCTCTGCTGTGCCAGCAGCCTGTGACCTTCTCTTTGAGCAAGGTCATGTATCTCTGAGGAAAAATACCATCGTTGCTTTTCTGTTTTTTTAACCAAACTTACTTGGTGCCAAATTAACTTCTGACAGGTCTAAAATGGATCGAGACCAAGGGGCCAGGTGTATCAATATATACAATTCTATCAGTTACAGTAAAGACTTACCTCAACTATACCTGCCCTGGCTATAGCAGGTAGCAGTTATGGCTTAGCCAAGGATCCACGCTTCCAGGAGGTTCTTTATTACAGGTTTTTTTTCCTGGTCTGGTACTTAGGAGAGCCGTTAATAAAGCAGGAACCTTTCACATGTTGAGAGGAAATACGCAAATCCTAAAACATCTGACGCTGCTCTAGAGCAAACGGGAACTGTGTCCTGTATCTTAGAGTGTAATTTATGTTACGACTAAGAGCCGGGGTCCTTCAAGGTTTTGGGTTCAGCCTCATACGAGAATACATCAGAACACCACAAACACGGAGACAATGCAGAGAAGAGAGAGCAAGTTCAATCCGATGCAATGTAAAAGTCTTTTTTCCTCTGCAAAGTCATCCCCGGAAACTGGCCTGGCTTCCACCCCGGGCCCACCGCAGCTTTGCCGAAGACAGGGAATCCTACCGTTGCTCTCTGCCCTGTGTATTATGTTGAACTTTCGTTTGTTGGGGGTTTTTTTAAGTGGTATATTTTAAAAGCATTGAGCCAGAACAACTAAATTGTTCTAAAATATGACCCAGTGATGCCTTATTAGCTGAGGCTGCACGTGGAAAGCAGCACAATCACACTTATATTCCATCATTTCAGGGCCTCCTGCAGAAGCAGAAGGAGCTGGAGACTGCTTTGCTTCCCGATGTAGCGCCAGAAGAGAACTTCATTTCACCATTTTGAGACGTACATAGGAATGGTTGCGATTTTTAAAATGTAAATGCACAGCACTTTGTTTGCTACTGTAATTAATTATGGACCATCTGTTCTTCTTTAGGAAAGATTTAAATTATGTGAATTTTGATAACTACAGGGTCATTGTTTTTCATATCAAAGATACATTTAGCTAATAATGGTGCGTCTGTTTAGAACGGTCTTCATGCTGCCTAAAGACTTATGTCCATTTAATATATTAATGGACAAAATAAAATATTAAAATCACCAAAACCACAGCAGAAAAATGTTACGTGGGGTTTTGTAGCACTTGGTGTATGTATTTTGATAAATAAAAAGATTTAAAGTGTATTCTGAATGGCTCAGGTAGACTTTGTTGGTATTTTGAACTGTGCAATTGCTTGCACTTGTCTAAGACTGAAAGCTGCCTGGATAGCTCATGTGTATTAACTCAAGTAATCCGTGGGTTTAAATGTTGGGAAGTTCTGACTCTAGACTTTTTCTCCCCTCTCAGTCAAACAGGAGAGAGCAGCGCTTCCCATGAGCGGGAGCTGGGCACAAGGCAGCAGAACTCGATCTAAGAAGTTTTCTTACCGGCAAGGTCTGAGGAGACAGTATTCAATGCTTCCAGTCCAAATTAAATGGTTTATTCAGATTAATTTGCTTTTAGTCTTCAGAAGATAGGAGAATCTGGGCTAAAACTGGTTCTCTTCTAGATGTCTGCCAGAGTTGCATACCCCGAGGTTGACGGTTGCTGTTCTGCGATCCCCTGCAATGGACTGTTCTTAAATAAATCAAACAACTGTTAATAGAAGGAAAGCCATTCAACTTTAGGGGTAGTTCTGTGAGTAGGCTGGTTTGTTTCCAAAGCTACCCTTTTTTAACCAGTAATATTTTTCCCAACTAAGTTTGTGAATTTCAAGCCACGTGGTTTCAAATACATCACCTGGCACTAAATCAGACTCCTCCAGAAAAGCACTACAAGCACACTGCAATCTGAAAAAACATCCCCAACATGGGACTTCCGACAACCTGAAGCCCAGAGCAGCACCCAGGAGCGCAGAGCACCGCTGTGCCATGAGCCAGCCGTGGAGGAACCAGGGCAGGCTCCAGGCTCTCCCGCTCTTTACCGTCAGCTGGCGTTTTCCAGAAGCCAGAGTCAGAAGCTGATGCCCAAAGTGAGCCCATGACTGGAGACCCGCTGGGGAAAAGGAAGTTTCTAACTCGGCAGATGTGAAATTAAAAAGGACAAAATTAAGAAACATAAAAATCTGTACTTGGAACAATGCTAAGATTGAGGTTTTTCTAACGCAAATTGAGCTACCGCAGTCATTACAACCAGCTTTGCCCTCTCATTACAGTAATTACAATGGCAAGATAAAAGCTGTAAGCTGGCTCTGACGGTGCTGTCTTGAGCTTGGAGTGTCAAAGTCAGACGACAAAAAAAAAAAATCATTACTGAGGAAATAAGAAGTGGGTGTTTCTCATCTACTTTGAAAGCAATAGAAAAACCACAGACAATGCCAGGTGTCAGCAAGGCCCTTGTGCACTAAGTTTATTTTATTTCTGTAACAGAACTGCACCATCGGTTACTCTACTTGAGGTATTTAGCCAAAATCCAGTATCTAGTCATTAAAATAACTGCCTTAGAGCTATGTAAAAACATTTGTACAAAATCTGTGTCAAATGTCAAATAAATACATAAGTTTTGATATTTATGTAAAGAAAAAAAGTGATTTAGATACTCTTGCAGTTAAAAAAGACAACCTCGCTGTTTCACATATTTCAGGCAAACATTCAGTTTTACAATAAAACAGACCTCAAACTGAAGCCCAGATACAGGTCAAATACAAATGTAGAAACTTAAAAGTGCCAATAAACAAGATAATTCAAGTACAGTAACTGTTAAAAAAAATATATATTTATTTCAAATTTCAGATGCTTCCAACAGGTACAGGGCATCAAGATTTAAATAAGACAAGAAAACATTTGAGATAAAGGACAAGAAACACTTTGTTCCAGAATAAAATAGAAATCGTTAAGCCACCAGTTTAGAAACAGAGAAGTCCACAGCAACTTATAAAAAGAGACTTAGGAGTTTATTTCTGTTTTGAATATGGCCTGGAAGGATCACAATTTCTATCCCAGCCCCCAGGCGGTGACGACTTGTCTGTATCCACGCTCTGACTGTAAGTAGATGGAAAATAATTTCCCCCTTCTTGGTTTTGATTTGCAGAAGCAATTCGGTAGGTTGTTCCCAGAAAAGTCTGATGAGTGAGTACATTAAAGTGACTGAAGTGGGACACGTTTAATTGTCTGCTATAAACTTGGAAGTTACTGAAAGGAGCCCGTTCAACCGAATTGTGTTTTTCTCCTTCAGCAGAGCACGTTGTAGAAACTGGAGTAATCGTTTGTATCTCTTCCAAGTCAATTTTAGAAGTCTTTTCCATCAAGCCAATTTGTGCTCCAGGAGATAACTCTGTAACTGATGAGCAGCTTTCTTTTGTGTCTGCTCCATGTGAGCCCTTGGCCTCTGCCTGCAAAGCTTCCAAATGAGTATCATACTTGGAGGCATCGTTGCAGATTTCTATTTGTGATGTTTCATCCCCTGAATCCAGAGACATGTCCTCCTCATCCTTTTCATCGGTTTCTACAAGAACTACATTAAAGAAAAGAGAAAGTCCTATTCTATTGAAATACAAGCTTTTGTTAGAAAAGCTATACACTACTCACAGAGTGTTACGCTTCAGGTCTGCAAGTCCAATATCACTTAAGTCTTGGTCTTCTGCCACTCTTGTTCACTTACTCAACAACCACACTTAACCCTCTGTGTGAGTGTCCAGTTATTCCGATGCTAAAAGCTTCTGCGCATTGTGTTCATGTTTAGTGTTGGGAAATCCCAACTCCCAGCTCCAAAGGGGTTAATGTCAAAACAGCATCTAAAGTTACACAGTAGGTGAGTATTTGATCAGAAAATTAAAGGAGTACAATTACTGACATCTCAGTCCTTTCGTTATGGTTTCTAAAAGCTATTGTTAAGTCTACCCTTCTGCAAACAAGAGTATGGCCACTGTCTTCAACACCGCACTAGCCTATAGTTCTTTGTTAGAGATCTCCTTTGGTGCTTCATCCCAGCTGCTTTTCCCCCATCATTTAAAAAAAAAAAAAAAAAAAAGTAGCTTGAGAGTTGGGGTTTCCTGGCCATCTGTCACATTCATTCCCAAAAAGCAAACTATCTCATGGACTTCTACCCCACACATCTAACGAGCTAAAGAAAGTATAAGTGTGTTTAATATTACCTGATTGTCTTTCGTGAGAATCAGAGGGAGGAAGGCTGTCTTCTTCAGTAACCGAGTTATGATACCCAACCAGACTTTTAAAGTTTTGCATAAAGTCATCAACAGTGGCAACCACTATTCCATTATCAATGTAATTTGAAAGTGTTTTGAGATTCTTTTCTAAATACATAAAAGGAGATTTTGTATTAATATTCAGCACCTATTTCCAAAAGAGGGAGAAAGAAGAATAAATTTGGGGTTTACCTGTTAAGAAGACGATGTGTCTCTGCTGTATGTTTTGAGCCTGAAGCCTGATGAGACACTCTAATTCCGGAGCATTTCGAGTCTGGGAATCACAATTATGGTAAGAGAGAATCTCAACCAGGTGCTGCTTTTGGTAGGTGTTCAGAAGGGTCAGCAGGCTCAGGGCGTTAGTGTTCATTCTGCAATGGGGAAAAAGCACACTATTGGAAAGATACTTGTGCTGAGGTCAGTCTAAATATAAAATTAAGTCAAAAGACAAACACACCAGTAAGTTCTACTTAATTGGGTTTTCAAGAGCACAATTAAAGCTGAAGTGTTTAAACAACTGGTATTTGAAGAGCACTACTTACCTCCCCAACTCTTTAAGTTTTTTTTGTATTTTGCAATGGACTTTCCACTGCCATTTCCCATCTGGGGTATTGAGATCCTCCAGGAATTTTAAGAACTGTTTGAGTTTATCTGTTTCAGAGATATTGAATAGAAGTTAACCATCATGGTATGCAAACTGAAAACACTGCTTCAGTCAGTACATAAAGCTTCTTTCCGTTTTTGTCAAAGCAGTTACCCAGCTACGAGCACCGGCCCT
The DNA here is from genome assembly GCA_013398155.1 of Pedionomus torquatus. Taxonomy (NCBI): domain Eukaryota; kingdom Metazoa; phylum Chordata; class Aves; order Charadriiformes; family Pedionomidae; genus Pedionomus; species Pedionomus torquatus. The sequence continues at coordinate 365,327 of VZRU01019628.1, read as the reverse complement.
GGTACTTAAGCTTTTCCTCCCAGCAAATCAGCCAACAGCCACCTTCCAAATCTGAGCTGCTTTTTTGTAGGTCAGATGCCAAACAGTGGCTGAATTCAGTCATACGTTATCGGCCTTGCTAAAATCTAGTTTGCAAACTATATTTCATTAATAATTTCATCATTAATTTAATTAACTTTCTTTATTTAAAATTGAATAGAGTCAAAGAACCTAGTTTTTCAATTTTTTTTCCTAGCACATTTGTGGAATGAGTAGTAAGGAATAAAATGTTCCATGTGCAGAACTACACAATCTAGCACAAACGTAGAAAGACAACTCAAACTACTCCAAGATGGCGTTCCCCAGAAACACGTCCTCCAAAAAGCCCACTGAGGTCAGAAAGAGACTGACTTAGGTGAAGTTCTCAAAAACCAAACAAAACCCCATCCCAAACAACCTCAACAAAAGCAGATGGAAGACTTGATTCCTCGCTGTAATGAGAACAGCATCTCTCATGTACTAAACCATCAGGCTTTGTCTGTTTTAAAGCTTCAGAAAGCATCCCACTTACCTACAGTGAGGGACTCTGGATTAAGGACAGATTCATCTGACACAACGAAACCACCAGACACAAACAATTCATTGTAAGTGTGATTTTTCACATCATCCAAACTATCCACACCCGCAAAGCTGACGCAAGAAAGCCTCTTCAGAGTCACTAAGCCAGGGATCTGTTTAAAAGTTTGGAAAATCGGAGATGTATACCAAAGGTCATACAAAAAAAAAAAACCCAAACAAACCAAAGCACAGAAAATTCCTACTTATTAGCAATGCCAAACTTCAAAACACATTTTTAAAGATTGATTATTTTTTCTCATGCCTGGGAAGATGCTCTCTCAAAAACATTACAGGAGTGAGACCGTGGAAGTTGAGCACTTCAGATAATTTGATTTTCTGTCCAGCACAGGTTCGCAGATGCTGGCCGGTGGGAACACCTGCAGTAGGTGTTCTGCCAGCAGCTTTTGCCTGCCGTTAGAGCATCATGGAACTAGAGGGGGAACTACTCAGGCCTCCGGTACAGCTTTACAGCTACTAAGAATAAATATGCATTAGCACATATAGTTAGAGGTATAGGATATACCAAGGCCAGGCATTTACCACAACTATTTCTGTTTTTTCAAGCAGCAACTAAACACAGGCCATGGTTTAAGTGCTATTTTGTTAAGAAAGTGGCCTCACTCAAAATGAGCTCATCTCACTGTGTTTCAACAGTAGCTTTCTATAGTACACATTTACTTTGTGTGAAATACCTTATGGATGAGGTTGGCAATGTCTTCATTTTGGATAATTATCAACAGTTTATCCAACGCAGCTCTTCTTTTCAGGAACTGTTCTGGATGGCACTCCGTATTACCTAACTTTGTAAGATACTCCTAACAGCACAGGAAGAGACGACAGTGAAGAAGTGAATAGCGAATGCCTGCACAATGACCACATTAAGTTTCCTGTTCAAATGAATCTCAGAGACCAGTTTTCTTGTCTTTCCAATATGTTATTGGGAAGGATGTACCGACACAGAAATGGGCTGTTTCAGCAAGTCAGTCATTCTTACAGAACTGAGTGTAAATGGCCAACCCACCATCTTCAGAACTGCAGGAGTTTTCAAGTAAAACCAGAAGCTTTTATTATTTCACTTTCATCTTCTACATTTAAATACAGAAATCTCCAGAAGTTACCTGTACTATTAACTGGAAGGGAAGGGGGAAAAAAACCCCAAACACACACAATGACTTTTCTTATCTCCTTAAAACGGCAAGCTATCACGCTTTTGCCTTTGTTACTTTTTTTTTTTTCCTCTAAGGCCACCCCCCGGCAGTATCTTCAGAAAGAATCACACTACAGCCTGTCCTGCTTTCCAGCTATGAGAAAGAAACTTACGTAAAAGCTAAATATAAGCAAGACTCCCTCAGAACCTCAAACGACAAATGGGACAGGACAGCCTACTTTCACAATTCAACCTTTTTTGAAACACATTTCAGATTACCTTATGTTTGCAAGCCCGGATTTAAACATTCTGATTTGAAAGGCACTCTGTTCTATTTTAACACTAAAGACAGGTTGAACTGGAACATATTTACCTTGATTTCTTTGCAAAGAACGCTTTCTTCCTCTTCATGAATATAAAATTTCACAGTGTTTTTCTGTACATCTTTAATAATTTTGACCAAACTGTTAAATACTTCAGGTTTTAACTGGCTTATGAAATCAGAAAAGGCTGGTTGGGTTGAAATGTTTAAGTTGTCTGGGGATTTCTGTGTCTTTTCTGGTGGCTCCATCAGCTCACCACTGGAGGAGGTCTGAGCAGATGTTAACACATCCTCTGCTTTAGCATTCACCCGATCTACTCCCTCCTTCACTAAGGGTAAGCTTGACGAACGCTGCTCATTAGAATCCAGATCTTCCACCATGTTATTACACAATGGCTCCAATAACGATGCAGCCTCTGAGTCCCTGCACCCGGGTAACATGTCGGGTGGAGGATTCAGTGCAGCATTTCCAACCACTTCTGATGATTCAGGACTGGAATAAATGGGTGGAGTCTGCCGAATGCATGAGGACAAAATAACACTATTCAACTTCTCACTCAGTGTCTCTATATATTCTTGGACAGAAGTCTCTGATGCCTGTAAACATATGTATTCAGAAAGCCTCATTATCCTCTCTCGGGCAGAGAAGACTGGAGTGGACATTCCACTAACATACGTGACATTCTTCTGCTGCAAAATTTCCTGAACCTTTCTTGCAAAGAGATTATATTCTTCTAATAGTGTAGTCTCTATTATTGCACTAATAGAATGCTTAGTTGTCACTGAGTGATCTGCCAGCCTACAATGATCTTCAAGTTTCTCCACTTGTCTTGGATAAGGTCCATCTTCTGCTGTCCCCTTTTGTGTGTCTGAAAATAGAGAGTATGGAAACTGATAATCAGAACTTCTCTGTCTACTTATTACGCGGGGGTCATTAGGAAAGGCATCCGTTGGTGGCAAATACTCTGGTGGTTCTTCTGTTGATTTCAGACCTATATAGGAAGAGTTAATCATCATCATCAACTCATATTTGAAGGTTACACACAACTGATACAATAAAACTTCCAAAGCAGTTTAAAACAGCATTACGATTGTGCCTCCCCCCTCCAATCAGCTTAACTCCAAAGACTCAAGGTACAGAAGCCCAGAAAATTTAATAGCTTCTAAGATGGTAGAACAATAAAATCAAAGTTTGCTCAGAAAAGCAGAACACAAGCAATTTTCCCAGAAATAATATCTGATTTAAGCATAACAGAACTGCCTTAATTAAAAAAAAAATCAAATTAGAAATCAAGCAGAGTGACAAATTATTCAAATATTTGCTACTACGTTGTAATCCTCAGACTTTCATGAGGCTTATTTTAGCTGCATGTTACTTTGAGGAGATAGACTGTAAATGGTCTCACAACTGAGAACCGAAATTTCTTTGCTTAAGACGGTAGGACATGAGTCTTACGGTAATTACTGACATCCAGAACCACTAATGCTGCAAGGTGCTCATAATCCAAACCTCTGCTCATTTCTGCAGCACACAGTTTCTTCACCATCCACATTTAAAACTATGGTTTTGTTTGTTCTTAAACCAAATTTAACACTTTGTGCCAATTAACGATATATACACGCTCCAGTATTTCAGTATACATGTGTATTCCATAAATACTTCGAAGGAGGCTTTTTTGTTGTTTTTCTTTGAGGTTTTATGGGGAGGTTTAAGAGTTAAAGCTAATACAGTTGTAAGCAGAAAAGCAGATTTCTAGAACAGAAGCAATAACCAAAATAATACAGACAGTTGTGAAAAGCTACTGTTCTTTTGAAATGCAGTCACTTTTGTAGCCAGTTAAAAAAGTCATATTCAGTTCCTAATTTAATCATGTCCATCCAGATCCAAAAGGAAAAGATCTGCCACTAACAGGATCCGTGTTTCATGGTGACAGTATCACAGATGTAGATCAGGGTATTCCAATTAGTTCCATTTTATCTGAACATTTTTTGTGTCGCCCTGTCCCCTCAGTGTTGATCTACACCTCTTGCATACACAAGTATATTCACTTTTAATGACTTTGAAAAACTCAGTACCAAATCAGCTTAGTTTAAGCTCATTTGAGAGACAAGGCACTTAAAATACGTCATGTACCTCATTCTTGAGCTGCTCAGCACTTAAAAGCTACTTCACTATTGTAATCAGGAAACGTTATGCTATAAGCAAGTCTTAGTAAAAAGATTAAAAGCTATACTATAGCTTTAAATTTGGGGCTGTTTTTATAACTTCGTACATTTTGATCCAGCTAATCAGCTGCATACCACTTTTTAGCAATGACATTTTGTTCTGTGGCTCTCCTGTCTGCCCCCCCAGTACAGGCAGCATTTCAAATCCCAAAGTTATTTGAAAAAAATTAATCTACAATCCATTTGTCCCAACTTGATCGAAAGTTTCCATAATGATTATATTAAGAAAAAAAATTTCCAGATATATATGATTAAGAACTCATTACATTATTCTTCAAAGGTGATTATTTAAAGTTTTCCAGAAAGAAATAAATTGTTCTTTAAAAACAAAAGCCTTTATTTTTACTGAAGAGCTTTATTTAAAAAATGTTAAACAGAATGTAAACAGAAAAATACACCACTGAATAGGAAGATAAACCCAAAATATTTTCTAACATAAAAAACATTAAAAAAAAAGACTATATAAACGCCAGTTACCCTTATTTAAAGAGAACTGTAAAGGTGACATCCATCATAGATCTACACCTTTGGGTCACAAGCCTTCCCAAAAAATGAATACATGAACAAGGAGCAAACCCCAAATAAATAAACACCCCTTTCAACTGTTAAAGTATGATTTATGATTTCAAACATACTCTTTGTTGCTAATATCTCATCACTGGCTTCGTCAAAGAGAAAAAAGAGAACGTCAAAAAGAGAACTGCCTGAAAACAACCTTAGAAAGCACCGCTGCTGAAGAGCTGCTGAAGTAGTTTATCCTCACAGATCAAGAGTCAGATTCTTCACTGCTTAAGTGAGGTCCTTATACAGTGACTCCAAAAAGAGGATTTTTGGGGTAGATTTTGAATTTGTGACAAAATGACAAAAAGCTCAGAACACTCTGTGTCTTCCTATCCAAGACTAGTACTGTCCAAGCCACCACTTTTAAGAATGTCAATGCATTAATCTTCTCTTACAAGAGAAGGAAGAATAAGCAAGAACAAACACCATTTTTGTGCTTTATGTCTAAACGCAAAGAGTTGTCTCTAATTCAAAACAAAACTGACTCAGGATGGGTTTGTTAACACCTGCCTGCACCCAAGTCTGCTTTCAGAAATAAGACTCAGACTTGCTTACTCTTGTCAGAAGTTTAGACTGAGATCATGAAGAAATTAACAACTTGATGATACAGAAAGTTGTCCAGACAAGTGAACAACTGTCTTCTCCAACACTTTCTGCTGTCCTCAGGGAAGTAGCAAGACAACCCTCCCCTCCTCAAGTCACAGACTATGAAGAGTGACTATGAAAACTATGAAACTATGAAGAATTCTTAAAGTATGTTTAGCTGAACACAATTCCTGTATCAAAAGTAAAACATTTTTGCTTCAAAATACCCAAGACTGTTCAACTGCAATTGTGCAGAGATGAAAAAGAGATTGATCTTTGAGTTTCTTTCTACAGAAATGAGTGACATGGAGAAGCCATTGGATCTAGAAAGTAATCAGTTTCAGGAAAGAACAAAGCGTCCTTTAAATTATATTACTGAATCCATCTTAATTCCCTACAACCAAAATTCAAAGTCCTCTGAAAGACACTATGGAGGAAGATATGCCCAGTAAAAATAGCACAGGGGTAATGGCTTTAAACTGAAAGAGGGGAGATTTAGATTAAATATCAGGAAGAAATTCTTCACTACAAGGGGGGTGAGACACTGGAACAAGGTTGCCCAAGAAGTTGTGGTGCCCCATCCCTGGGAGTGTTCAAGGCTGGATGGGGCTTTGAGCAACCTGCTCTAGTGGGAGGTGTCCCTGCCCATGGCAGGGAGTTTGGAACTCAATGATTTTTAAGGTCCCTTCCAACTCTAAGTGAATGCTATGTTCATTCTACAAATACTTATTGCAGCAACAGCTAATTTGTAGGAACCCAGTAAAAACCAGTGATACTCAAGACAAAATCTTTCATCTCTAGAGAACAGCTTCCCTCTCAGAAGACTTCAGAGACATTTTTTCCTAGTAAGATTTGTACTCTTACAGATGCAACATAGCAGTCAGTTGACAAACGCTTGCATGAACTCCCACAGACACTGTCTATGACATATTAGAGTTCTGAGATGCTTAATCATCCACTTAACTAGTTATCTCAGCAACCATATCCTCATCTATATGCACGGTGGCCATTTCCTCCAGGAGTATGCCACTATCCAACCACTTGCCAGTCTCCATACTGATTTATGAAAATATCCGAGCAGGCTTTTGATGTTTGGTGCTTAAAGAAAGCACAAAAAAAAACTATCCAGAACCCTGCAATTTTGTTCAAGGCCTATGAAATACTGTGAAGGGAAATCCCTTTTCCCTGACATTCTCCCTTTTCAGCCAAACAAAAAGCTGCTAAACTACACTACTGGTTGGGTAACTGAAGTATCCAAGAGGTGGATTTCAGCACTCCGGGAACACCAGGAAATCATTAAGATTTTACTCAGAGAATGCAGCTAACAAATTCTATCTGGATTTAATCATAATACAACTTGATTTGTAGCCTTGAATTTAGAGCTCCTGATCACTTTTTCCTACAGCCTAGTTTCCACATCCTTCAAATCCATGCTTTTATGCTCCCCCAAGACTTGACACTGTTGACTCATCAAGAAATAGAACAAGCAGCTTCTATAACATTAGATAAGGACAAGACTTTGAAGCACTTCTAGTAGAAAAGCTTGAGCCAGGTAAAAGTAGACTACTTTCTCTAAGGAGAACACATTTTTCATTATTTTCTAGATCACCAGTTGCAGTTATCCACCCATCTAATCTTTCAGTAGAACCAAGTAAGTTCCAACACTGAATTCAACAGTTACCTTACCAGACCAGCAGTCAAGCATTCACATTCCTACATTATGTTAGCATGCACCCAAAGCAATATTGTCCACCAGTATCTGTTTTCAGCAGATTTCTGTATTAAGCAAGAATCAAAATCAACTGCACAGGCTATATATATGCTTGTATGCCAACATGTGACCCAAGAACGGGATCTATGAAAGACAGAAACCTTTAGAATGCTTTCATTCACTATTTGTAGCAACATAAGAGTTAAATCCATCTTACCTGTAATTGGAATAAGTTTCCAGTGAATTCCAACTTCTCCTATATTATTTGAGTTGGAATGTTGCCTGCGATAAACATGTTCTATAGGTGTGCTAGGACAAGGACTGTAGTCTTCAAAACTACTTACACTTCCAGTGCTTGCTTCCTAAAAAACAACAAAAATTCTCAGCTCAAAACTTTTTTGGTAGCTATTAAGCTTATACATTCTCAACAACTGACAGTAAGAACACAACTGACTTCACCTGCATATTGGCAACTTTGTCACCAATCAAGTCAAGTCAAACTTGGAAATGTTTACATGAGGTACTTCTGTATTTTATTTACCTCTTCAATAATTTCCGAGATGGATGTCTTTGCTGATGTTCTATCATTAAGTAAATAAGGCAGTCCTGAGCACATGCCTTAGTGTACAGAAGCCGAGTGGGGCAGGCAAAGAGGTGGGGAAAAAAAAAAAAAAAGAAATCTGCCTGCTCCTTAGCCTTTTTCAGGCTGTTGTCTTGACAGCTGACTAAAGCCATGAGATGCTGGCATTATCGAGGCACTGCCTGCAACTAGTACCAAACCCTTGAACAATCCAATTTCATCCCACACTCCAGAGAGACGCAAAACAGCATGGAGATTAAAGGTAGGACAAACCTTCCTGCACCGTGACTGACAAAACAGGCTTTGTGTATAAGCATCATCGAAAAACAATTCTGTATAGTAACACAATTGAGCAAGAAGCTGGGGCCCTCTGAGCCCTAAGCCCAAGCACCTTCTTCAAGTAGCATTCTGCCAGTTAAATGCTGTCAGAGCACATACACACTGCTGCACCAAGAGGGCACATTAAGAGAGCCAGGCAGGCACTCATGTGCTCAGAATTTTTCAACTCCGCTCCTGCCAAAAACAAAATAAAGCCTATTTCTCAACTATCTTTAATACCTATAGAGCACTTAAGACTTTCCACTATATACATTTCTTAATGATTCTCACTCAGACTCTGCTAGAGGGACAGAAACGGGCCCATCACAAGAGCGAAAGATTGCAGGATCCCCACTTGTGCACACAAGCAGAGGGCATCTTCCTCCCCTATAAAATGCCTGCTACTATAGAGAATACACTTTGAAGAAGCTGGACCAAAAGGAATATCCAAAACTGGAGCAATAACTACAATTAGAACAAAAACATGATTGATGATTGTAAAGCAGTAAGAATCACTTTATTAAGCCTGCCGTGCTGACACTAGAGAAGGTCACTAGCACACACAGCACCAGTCTGCTGAGGTAAGCTGGTGGTATGCAAGTTGTTACAGTAACACTGTACCTGGTCCATGCAGTAACTTCATGGATTGCTAAAAAACCTCACAACCATAAGCAAGGCAAGAGCCAGAAGAGTGTATCTTTTTTTCTACAACAGATAGAAGACAACAGCAAGGCTTTGGTCTCAGCAGACATGAAAAAACATGCTCGTGTACAGTACTCAGCAACAGACTGACAGAAGTTTTGCTGTCTATTGCTGGAGCAGCTGCATGTGACACTTACGGTAAAGCCAGGGAAGAAGACTGACCATGCTCGCTTTCCATCTTTCACGTTATTTTAATTATAGTTATATTACCGCAAGAGTAGACATAAAGAACTAGGAACACACATCTTAAGATTTAAGAAAATTTCTATATACATTCCTACCAAACAGAAAAGCTTCTTCCCAGGGAAGTTTGTGTTCATCTGTATTTCCTATGTAAAAAAACCAAAATATCTTTTTCATGCAGTCTCATAGAATTTATGAAAACAGTACATTCATTATCAGCATCTACCTACATGGCAATCTGACTTACTTTTAAACGTAGTGTGTGTTCAAGGCTTACTTCATTAGCTGAAAGCCGGACATCAACATCAACTGGGTAGGGTAAGCATGCCACATCTGTTTCCAGTACCATTGGGCTCTGTGGGTCCTTAAAGTTAACATTTTCAGCCTGAGCAGTATTAGGAAGCTCATGATCATCTTTGTCCTGTGCTGGAATGGATTCATATTCATATTTTTGTCTCATATCCTCTTCAATTTCATCAGCGCTTAATCCTAAAGCTTGATTTACAGACTGTGTCAACGATGAATCCAAGCGTCCTGTACTAGTTAGCGTTTCTAAAACCAGTTTAACGAGGCCATGGGTGTCAGCAACAGCAGGGTCCGATACATCTTGCTGCCTCAAGTCAGTATCATGTCCAACAAGACTAGAATTATCTGAGAAAAAGGAGTGTGGCAAATCCAAGGTTCTGCCCCCTTAGAACAGGGGGAGGAAGGGAAAAGTAATCCATTACTAAGTTTTCAAATAAAAGCAAAACCAGACACTGCTCCCCCAGCCCCCAAACACCTACCATATACCCACAGTCTCACTCTTCAGCATCAAATCATACCATATCTATATATTTATTTTCTTAACAAAAAAATTTTAAACAGGTAGATGTTGATTAAAGGGTGGTTTCTAAAGCTAACAGTCTCCCCCCAGATAAATAATCACAGTTTTTTAGGTCACTCAATACCACAAAGTTTTAATTTTTAATAGAAGTCACATATGATGATCTATGTCTTTTATGGAAGCCTTATAAAATTCTCCAGCACTTGTTGATATAGAAAGATTAGTTTGAGCAAAACACTTACTTGTCTCCAGCCTATCACTGTTGCCCCAGAAGCTGATGAGTATCTTAATCCCTAACCTCACAAATTATTTTAGACTAAGCATAAATTCTAAAACATTTCCATGTCTATTTACATTAAATGTAACTTTTGAACAGGGTTATTATTCTTCTACTCATCCTCTTGGATGAGTAAATACCATAGGCGCTTACTCTCCTTGGAAAAATATTTTTCTTGGGAAAACTGATTTAAATATCTGAAGAACCCCAAACTCATTATCATATAGAGAAATCTATTCACTTTTAGATACTTAAGCTCAAAATATTATAGGTAAGATTTTTTGCAAGACAAATTACTTTTAGGGTAATACAAAAACATAGACAGATGTTGCTGTTTTGATATCCCCGAAAGAGTCAAGGCTAAATCTAGTTTTAAACAGATACTCTTCTGATCACAGCCAGGTAGAAATGAATTCACATATTTGACATTCATTAACAATTAATGTAAAAAGACCCTGAAAGCTCATAGATTTCCCAGCAAGAAGCCCAAGATCTAGCATGGAGCGTACCCTCTATCTGTGCCATCCACACATACCAGTATCTATTTTGTCCCTCTCAAAAGGAAGGGAAAATTATTCCTAAGAGCAGCTTCCAAAAAAAAAACCAAAAAAACCCACACCAAACAAAAAACCCCACCAAAAACCCAAACCACCACCAAAACAAACTCCACTTCATTCAAAGTGATTCATCTACACATGAGAATGACTTGTGCTTGATGGTAATTTTCCCTCTTCTTTGTGCAACCCTCCTCCCCAATTTTCCCCCTTCATTGCCTTGAGAAAAGGGTCAGGGAAACCATAATCAAGGGGGGGGGAGGTTGGCAGATCGTATCAGATAGTTTCTGTGACAATTATCTGAAGTTTGGATGTGGATAATTTAATCTTAACACTATTAGGACACTCCCTTTGTCACACTACACACATTACAGGCTATTTCAAAACTGTGCTCGTGCTTAGAAGTTAATTCTCCCCTTCAATGTAAATTTATTAGGTATTATATACAGTGTTGCAGCCATAAAGAATTACAGCAAAGCCTAAAGTCAAACTCTGCTAAAGACATTACAGTATCAAATACTCTGTATCAGAAAGTCTTTGGACAGTTCCACAGATGAGGAAACTCTGAAAGTCTGCCTCCTTTCCAAAGGGGCTGAACAAAAACAGCTTCCATGACAAGTCCTGTCAACTCGTCTTCTAGAAAGAGTCAACCTACATAAAAATAAACTATCTCTCTACTGATAGAGCTCAGGCCAATGTTTAAACTAACTACCATGCATTAAAATATCCACAGCATGCAAAAATATTCAATCTATAAAGATTAAATGTTAAGCATGCTTTGAATTACAATGTTTAAAGAGGACTGAATAAAGACTTTTCTTACCTTCGTACTGACAACTATTCTCTGAAGATTCACTCACTTTTAAGTATTTTCTCAAATTCTCAGACTGTTTTTCCAACTTCCTTTTCAGACCGCTTTTATTTCTAGGGTCTTCAGAATAAGCGTCTCCAGCTACATTTTTCTTCCTACACTGGATTAAGTTAATAAGTTCTTTGAATCTCTCGGGATCACAATCTCCAGAATGAGGCAGGTTTTGCTTAGCAGCAGTGGCTTCATATTTTGCACGGATTCTTTTCCCGCTTTTTGCATTGGCAAAATCAGAGTCATCTTCTGTGGTTTCATAGTCTGAGATGGGACTGAACTGTTGAAGTTTCCGATTTCCCTCCATCAATTCCTTAGCTCTAGAAACAGGCAGCTGATATGCCTCACAACCAAAAATATAGTTTTGCAAGGAGCTGTCAATATGAGATTTATTTTTTGGACCAGAATAAAGAAATTTTTTCTCATCCAACCGTGATTCATACCGATGTAACACAAATTCTCTGTATTTTCCAGAGCCACTACAGCATCTTTTCAAATACTCATATATATATTTTTCCACAACAGCATTGAAATCTGCGGTAGTGTCTTTACGAGACTGGATTAAAGCAAAATGTAGAGACTGAATAAACTTTGTGAATTCTGGAATGATTTCCTGATTTTCGTGCAACACCACGGTACTTGAATTTTTCTGTGTTCCAAATGTAACGCTTTTTTGTGCTGTCATAGGAGAAAATGGAATTCACAATTAAAACCGAATCATAAAGTTATAAATAAATGATGACTAGTTAGCAATATTCCGTATTATACATATTTGGTGAAACAGTTTGGAATGACTGTGGAGAAGTAACTCAAAAGACAGGGAAGGAATTGTTTTGTGAAATAACTAGCTTTAAAGCCTACTTAAAAGTCAACCTACTCATAGTCATGATGAACTGCCCATCTTCATAGTTGTGGGGTAACCTATATCCTCGATACACGTATCATCTCCAATTTAAACCACTTTATTGACCCTTCTAAAAGAAGGCCACTTTAAAACCTTACTAAGGTTTTACTAAGCAGCAGCCTGGCAGCATGTAGCAGGGGAAGCATTACTCCATCCTACACAAACCCCACCCCATCCATTGTGCTGCTTCTAAACTCCCTATGCCCTGATAAAATGATTCAGTTTAATAACCCAGCAGAAACCTCTGCAACTTTTGCTATTCCTTTGCAAGGCAATACAACTCACTACATCACAGAGATGGAACAGCAGCATGTGCCAAGGGTGGGATTTCCCTGTCCTGGGAAACTGTTAAATCCCTCTTACCACACCCTTGAAACAGCAGCTCAAGGAAGCTCTAAATTATATCCTTCTTTTATTTACCTATTCCCACTCTTCCCCCCTTGCAATCACAGACTTAAACTTTTCTCCATTCAATTATTTAAGCACTTCTGACAACTCAATACAGTGATTAACCTTGTGTTTGACTGAAATTGGGGTTCACAAGTTTTGACAGTCACACCAGCAAGAAATGGAGTATTTTTAAGGAACTGGCATGCACACATTTCAAACAACACCTTATCTCCTCTTACCTAATCTATAACTGACCAGATTTTCACAACTGTTACTTAAATAAGAAAAACCTAAGGGGCTTATTAAAATAAATACAGAGATAAGAATCTCTGTAGGAAGCTGCCAAGACTTAGGACAAGAACTTCTTTGTTAAAGTGAAATGCCCGGAAAGAGCTATGTTTTGACAATTTCACTTCTAACTCACATCAGGCCAAAAAGGACTGCATTCTGCTGCAACTGCTAGTTTATTGCAAATTTGAAGTCACATCCCAAAGCACTAAAATTGTACTAAATCCAAGTCCTTTTCAGTTATATTTTATTCCCTGGCTATATCGATATTTTCTTTGCCCATTTACTCAGTTTTTGGCACATATCCCAATAGAAAAAAAATAATTACAGGTACTTTAACGACTTTCAGGTGTTTGGTTAAAGAAAGCCCTCAAACCCTTGAGGTGCAATGTTATTACTAGGGTACAGATCTCTTGGAATACAGGTGCTCAGTTCTACTAAGACATACAATCAAGAAATTTAAATAAAGTTTTACTTTCTAAAATATGAAGAAATTAATCTAAATTATCTAGTGTGCCAATTACTTTTGTGAAGAAATGAAACCTTTTTGAACACAATCACCATGACCATAATGAACAGAAACTGTTTTTCTTAGTTTACATTGACAGATTATAACACTACAAAGTCTTCAACAGCATATAAACCACATTTAAATAAACACATCCACAACGCTCAACTATAAACAAACTTACTTGAGTTCACTACACCTCTAGGCTCTGGAAACAGAAACAATGCATGCAGCATGCGGGACCGTCCAGTTTGCTGGTCTAGAACAAAAGAAAATAAAATCAGCTGAGACAACTATACTTCAAAAGTATTCAAAAACCCAATCCTCTAAAGAAGTAAATCCAAAACCAACTAAAAACTAAAAAATCCAGAGTATGCATACCATAAGGAGATATCATTTGCCAAGGAGAAAGAAGAAAAAGAAATCCTCTGTCCAGAAGTGGTTTCACAAGAACCTGTTTTCAAGCAGAAAAAGTATACCAGTTCAAACAAAGACATTTACAGGCTACATTCCATCATGGGTAGAGAAGTGGCCTGACACAATAGTTAACAGCTAAGGAATTCTAGCAAGATCATGGATCTTGTAAAATGCCTCAATTACTAATTAGTAAAATTACTTTCAAAAAACAGGAAGAGTCAAATCTGTTGCACTCACAAGTTTCTCTTTCTCCAGTTTCTGAAGTAAACCCTCCAAGTGACTACCAGAACGGGACTTCTCCACAACTTCATAAAGGCTACAGTACATGCCGTTCTTCAACACTGACATGATACAAGGGTAGAAAGTGAAGATAAGAAAAAAAAGAAACAAGACTATAATTCAGAACTTCTTAAAATTCTGAATTTAAAAAAAATTAAGCTAGAACTATTTACCTTCTTTTGCTCCTGCATAGGTTTCTTTATAGAACAACGCTGGTGAAACTTTTTTCTTCAACTGATCAATGCTGACAACTTTTTCAATCTCAAGCTTCTCAGGACTGGAGATGAAGCCAGGGG
>VZRU01019628.1:338620-350740 GCA_013398155.1 Pedionomus torquatus | reverse complement strand
AGACCGCTTTTTTTCCCCTTACAGTACTACTACTCTCATTGACCCAGTATGAACTATAAGAACTATCAAATACATGGTCTTAAAAATCAGTTCCTTGGACTATCTCTGAACTGGTGGTGTTTATTCCTGCTAAGAGTGTGTGTCACTTCAAAGGAAAAACATACAAACAAACAGAGATGTTGACAGAGTTATGGGCATGAACTAAAAGAAGCTCTTGGATGCGCATGACTCAAGCAGTCTAGTTTGAGACACTGAAAGCCTCTAGTCAATGTGTAATTCAGATTTTCTTCTGAATATATCAAAAATTCACCAGTCTGTACTAGAAAAAGTTTTAATAGAGCAATATTTTGACTTTATTCTTTAAATAGTAATACTCACAGCTTGCATGGAAGGAATGGACGTGCTGCCGATTTCAAGGAAACATGGCACAAAAGTTTGCCTCTATTCCAAAGCTGTCCTCTCCATAACGTAAAGTTTGATCTATCTAAATTAAGATGGAGAAAGAAAGGCTAAGTGAAACCACTGAAAGAAAATGGCAGTAAAGAAGCTCCTAAATTGCCAGTAGCAGATTAGGAAAAAATTCATACTAATATCAGACCAGACAGTAATATGCTAAATAGTAAGTTAAAACGTAATAGAAAGGGTGTTTAGAATCCTATCTTGTTCTGACCTGCTATGAGCAGAGTAAAGGAGGTTGGTATGTTACCTGTACCTGTCTGTATAAGGATGCTTTGATGACAATATCTGTGGAAGGATATCCTCTTTCCTTGCCACAACTGTCAGTCACTCCCATACATACTAATATTTTGCTCAAATGAGGTTCACAAGGAAAGCAGGACAGAGGATCATACTGTTTGGAGTGCCATCAAACAGCAGATTTGGGAACTGAAGCTAAGTTCTTAGCTAAGCAGTAAGTATAAAAGGAAGGAGAAAAACTCTTGATTTTGTTCAGTTCTGGTTTGTTCTGTTAAAAGAATATACATGCTACAGTGTCTGTTCAATCATGCAGTGCCAGGAGGAGATGCCTTCAGTCAGGATGGCACAGGGTATCCAGTTTGCATAACTCAGCAATCATTCCAGTTAAAGACAAATAAATCTACATGGGGAAAAAATCCAAAATCTTCCATGTGTATATCACAAAAGCAATACATTTAAACTAATTCTTACCTGTACTTCTATCTGTGCTGAAGCTGTTTGATCTAACAAGAAGAAAAAAAGACAGAATGATTACTAGGTTGAGACAGAAACTTCTGGCTACTAAATTTTACATTAAGTATATTTTACCAGTCTAACAAAATAACAAACACTGATAATTTACTCTCTATCCTTAAGCTATCGCTGCTCTAGTATGCTGTATTATTTTAGGTATTATTTGATAACTATTGTTAGCATTACATAGTACAGTCTGGATCCCTTCTTACCAGCACAGGTATCGTATTGTACTCAGCTTCCCATTTAGACAACCTCTCCACAAGCACTGAGACGATATCAGTGAAGAGTTCAGTAACAAAGGATGCAGAACTTTTTTTAGAATACTAAGCAAGATAACGCTGTGAACACTTTTATGTCTGTAGATTTCCTCAGTTGCACAAAAAGCCACACTTTATACAGGGATGCCACCTCAGCAGAAGGTGAGTAGGTGAAAAGAGCAACAGAACTGCTTCCCGCAGGGGCCAGCCTGCTGCATAAAACTGATTTTGTCACCTCTTGCATTGCATTAGAAGTATTTATTATGCTAAATCCCCATGACACATCCATTCATTTCAGCACTGTTCACCTAAATCAATTCTAAGCTACTGCCAACAGCAATGAATCGTTCATGCTGCATGCAGTCTTCCCTGCACTCCTTTCCCAGCTTACCTTGATGGGGGCAAGTATTTTGGTGCTTGTACCATTTCATCTTTGTAAGTGAATGAAACCACAGCATAAGGACAAACATGTCTTGGTCTTCGCCTTATCTCATCAAAGCCATATTCGTAAAAATAGTACTAGAAAAAGAAGTAAACACAATGTTAAATTAGAAGTTTGGTAAACTGTATTTTGCAAATATACTAACAATCCATGAGCCTTCTTCACTGAAAGGTGTACATGGTCTCACAGGAATTGCTTACAAAATATATCTCATGTTTAGTTATTTGAATAAACAAAGGGAGTTTGTTTGAAACCCATTATGTCAAACATTAATTGATATATAATGATATAAGTTACTATAATAAACAGTAATACATAGCAAATAGCAATAAACTACAAAAAGGAACTTTTATGTTCCTTTTACCAGCAGCCTATTTCTTCAAAAGCTGTTAATTAAAATAAGGAAACTTTCTCCTCTCTCCTCTACCAAACACTGGCAGAACAGATGCTAGGTCAGGAGCTAATCAAGAACAAAAAAATAATTTTGCAACACTTACTTGAAAGTATATTCTTGATAAGGTAAGGGACAATTAACAAAACCAAAAATATTTCACTGAGGATAGTAAATATGGCTATGAGCTTTGGAGTGCACCCTTAGCTCAGTCACAAACTTCTAATGTCAAAGAAAAACATAATTTAAGACAAGTTTGTAATGAAAGATGAAAACATGCATTCATTTTCTAGCCATCTGATTCAGTGCCCAGCTCTGATTTACAGAAATTAAAAGAAGTTGTAATACTGAAGAGAATGCTTTCAAGTAAGTATCCCAAAATCTATGGGCTTAATGGAATCATTTGAGCAACAGATTACTGCAATAGTAGAGATGCAACAGCTGGAGGAACAGAGATGCTTGGAACTGATTCCACTCTCTCTTCCCTCATTATCTCCAAACCTGAGAATTTGGTAAGGGAAACAAAAGAAAAGAAAAAACAAAAAATGCTGTTCTTTCCCTAGCCAATGTTTTCCCTTTTACAAGTCTCATTTAATGCCCACTAGCCCGTTCTACTTTTATACTTCAAACTCCATAGATCTCCTCTCCAGCCAACATTCCAGTCCCCATGTACTTTCCCTAGTGATTTCCTATTCCACCTGCATCCTGATCTGAAGGAGATCTTCCCCATCAGGTCCAGGTATAGGAAAGGAAAACAGGAGGCTGACATGTTGCTCTGTAATTTCTAATAGAGGCATCTGTGGGCTACTGCTAAACACACACCAGACTGCAGCTGTACAGGACATGCCCAGTATTTGTTACACCTTCAGTGATTGTATCTCCATCATTTCAAAAGTTCCGTTTACAAAGTTCTTATATAAGAAGTTAAGGCACGCTCAGCTTTCCTTTACCTGAGTAAGTTCATAGGCTCGATAAGCCAACAAGGAGGTTACTTTATTTGCATTCTTTGAAATGTGACACTCATGCTTTGGTGTTGGATCTAACGCACTCTTTACTGTTGACTCCATTGCTTTCATACCAATGTGGTCATATATGCTTTTCATTTTTCCCTGTAAAAAGCAGAAGAGTTGTAAGCATAAGCTTTTTCCTGAAAACTGGCAAACTTGTTCAAGTACCAAAGGAATTAAGAGCAGGAAAACAAAAACAGGCCATTAAAAAAGCCATTTTTAGAAGTATGTTACTTTCATTCAAAGAAAAGAAGGCATTTTCACCTTGTATAAAAATTTATTATGCTTTATTTAATGGAGTGTCAACAATGGATTTTAAACCTGGTTTGGTTTCTGTATAAGCAGATAATTGTGTAAATGGAGTTCAATAACTTGGACTAAAACCACCTTTATTTTATCAGTAAGCAACACAAATCTTAAAGAATAAGCTAGATAAACATACCTTTATTATTTTAAATACAATCACATCTCCAGTTGCTCCAGCTTCTAGGGGATTAGGCTGCAATAAATCAGCATACCTGGAGATATATACCCCTGAGAGGAGTATAAAAAAAAAACAACCACAATACATTCAGCATAATGTTAAAACATTATTAGAAGTTTAAGAAGCATTACAGGGGATTAAAGCTCAATGTAAACCAAATGATAAAAACACACCAATCTCTTTGGAGTATGACCAGAGAAAAGTGGAAGGGTGTGTTCACCATTTGCAACTTCAAGACAATAGACCACAGCAGAATATGGAAACAAGCTCCATCTGAAAGAAGCACACTCACATTCCTGAAAGCATTCCTGTGACCCAGAGGACAAGCCCTGCCCAAAGGCTATACAGATACTGCTTTCCAGTGTTTTTTTTTAAACAGCTGAGGTCCTTCTGTACAATATCCCATTGCACAATGGGGAGATAAGCAGTGAGGGTATGATTGAGAAATAAGGCAGGAAAACACTGGCATCTCAGCAATCTTTTATCCTACAGTGTTGACAAAACTACACGGGTCTGGAATTGTGAATTGGCACTCAAACGGAAAGGTAAAATAATTTCTTTCTTTTCAACACTTCAACCGTAATTTCATAGGCTTGAAAGCATCAAGGACATACTGTCATTTGTTTGTCTGACTGCCTCAGATCAAATCACTGTAACTCAACTCAGGCACAAAAGACCTGTTTTGCTTAGGTTCCTCTCATTACAAGTCTGTATTTAAATGCTTTAATAAATTGCTCCAGAACTAATACTGGCTAAAACAGTGCAAAATTAGATGCTCATACATCTTTGTTCCTCTCCCCTTGCATCTGTTGTGTTTTCAATATTCAGCACATCTACTCTTTCAGAGGATGATGAAATTATTTCTCCATTTTCAATTTGAAAAGCTTTGGAAAAGGAACTTTGCATCTTTCTCTTTCAAATCTCTTAAAACCTTATGACTCTTCCAAGCCTCCAATTTATCTATGTTCTTGGATTTGTGGATTCAGGAACTTTGGTTCTACCTACATCAATACTAAGATGAGCTACCACTTCTATTAGGTATTTCTGAATGCGTAAACATGTATATAGGTACGTACAAACAAAGAGGGGCACACAGCCATAGGTTGTTTTAGTTCTTTGGCCTCCTAATTACACTGGGAAGACATGACATATTGGCTTGACTTAAGCCAAAATGAGAATTAGGTCTTCCTTTTGGGAAAATAATTTAAATGAACTAGTCAAAACAGAGTTATAAGATAATGTTCTGTTGTGAATTTACTTTGCTAAAAAAACGAGGTGTGATATTCCTGCAATAAGTGATAGAAAAAGGACTGAAAGTTGACACAACTGCATCACATTATCTGCCAGCTCACAATGACGAACACCAGCATATACAATGAAAAGATAGTAGTTACCCATGGAAGGGCTGCCCAGAATTGTAATTTTGGAGTGTCCCACCTGCAATCCCTTTTCGCAAATGTTTTGGATCTGAAAAGAACAGACTTTTTTTTAATCAATTCTATCAGGAAAGTCAAAATATGAACAATGAGAAAAAACAATTACAAAATTTTGATTGAGCTAAAGAAGTGGGGGGAAAAAACCAAGCCCCCAAAAAACACTTACAAACAAAACTAGCAAGGGGTAAGACTAGTCTAAATTGGTATATAAACTGTTATACTGTGCAAGTCAAAATCTCAGTATAAAACAGTTACAACAGATTGACCCGTATCTTGAAAAAAAAAAAAAATTTCTAATATTACAGGTTACCTTCTCCTGTAAGATAACCTCTTCTTGACTCAAAACAGAAAAAAAACCAAAACCAAACAAAAAAAAGCATGAAAACCCAGCTGCTGTGAAAACTCGTGACATCCTTTTTCCACTGAAGAAACCCCAAACCACAAAACCAATAAAAACCCACACACCATCCAGAAAAGTCTATCCTTTTATTTATAAAACAGACCCTAAATCAGAGGAGCTACTTTAACAGAGACATGTACATGGAGCACCTTAAATAGCAGGAATATAGTATTTAAACATAAATGACATAGTATCAGAACTCTCTCCCACCCTTCTACACTTTCCAGTGCTGAATTTGGCAAAAATAATTTACAGATTACCAAGTGTTTCAATAAAAACACTTGGTTTAAAAAACAAACAAACGAACAAAAAACCTCTTAATCCAGAAAGAAGAGAACATGTTTTGTGTATAGTTTTGTTTTCTTACCTGAGGGCGATCAACCATCAGAAATGCATAGCTTTCAGAAAGCTCTTTTTCCAGGCGACCATCAAATTTCAGCTCTCTGCGTTTTTCTGTGAACTATTATTACAGAAAATTCTTAACACATGTAGCCTGATTACTGCTGTCACATTCAAGTGTCAGTCTTTTAAGCCTCACCTATGTTATCAGAACCAAGTACACAAAAATAAGCAAAAGATAATCTGAATGAGATGATACTATGCTAAAATTAAATTTCAAAAACATTATACCCATGGGAAATATAATTGGCCTAATCTGCCCAAAGACTTGGTTTTTTGAGGAAGAGAAACTCTTCAAATAAACCTGTGCAGTAATGTTCTAGTGTTATCGCTGTAGCATAACTATCTAGAAGCATCCAGCTTGGTGCCTTCTGTATCATGTTTGAAATAACAGAAATAAGCCTTTTTCTCATTTTTGGAGATAGATCATTATCTCTTACATTATGCATGTACTTTTGGAGTTGCACCTCACTGCTGCTGAGCTGGTTTTCACCAGCTCCTTAGCTGTAACCACAAATCATAGATGTTACAGTAGTAAAAAACAAAACAAAGCAAAACCACCTTTGGAGTTTACCTTATAATTTCAAGATAATAATTACCGCAAAAATATAATCTATTACTCTACACACAAAGCTTTTGGCACTGTGACTGAAAACTTACTTCACAATTATGAAAGAGGCTGGATTTAAGAGATACCAGATAAGTAACAGCAGAAGTGCTTCAACTGAGCTGCTCCACTTACTAGTCTGAGTACTCAACTCTTTAAGGTACTTCTTGGAAATCAACAACATTACAGACTATATGTAAACTTAAGTGTCAGAAAAATATTTTCATTATTAAGTTTCACAAGAAGAATCAGCCCTTTCAAATAAGACAGTATAACATCCTTCAAGGTTATTAAAAATACGCTAAAATTAAGAAAAATTTTGAGGACTACAAATACACAGAGGCA
Source organism: Pedionomus torquatus (assembly GCA_013398155.1). Classification (NCBI taxonomy): domain Eukaryota; kingdom Metazoa; phylum Chordata; class Aves; order Charadriiformes; family Pedionomidae; genus Pedionomus; species Pedionomus torquatus. Next base: position 343,760 of record VZRU01019628.1, on the reverse strand, counting down.
AGTGGTACCAAATACAGTATTTTATTTTAGTCTTTTTAGAGAATCTGGCAAAGATTTTATGCCTATGCATAAAATCGCCTGAAAAATAGATGCTGATGTGAGTTTGAATTAAATATCAAACATGTAAGTAAAAAATAATCCCCCAGTCTTTGCCTCCAGACTCAGAGAAAACATTAAACATCATTTGACTGCTACCTTATTCATAAGGAGAAACCACAAATGTACTCACTTCCTTTTCCAACAGTTCACTATGAACTAAGCTGGCTCTCTTGTAATGAAAACTGGACACTGAACTTGGTTCCAAGTAAGATGAGTGCAGAATCTTCACAACATCCTCAAATTCTCGAGACCCTACAGCTACTGGCTGAAAGAGTGCTATAAAAGAAAAGAAATAACATTTTCCAGTTCACTGGCAGTTTATGCATAACAGACAAATGGTTCATGATACAATTTAGAATAAAAAACATGTAAAATATTTGGAAAAGATGGAATTTAGGCCAGAAAGTTTAAGTCAAAGTTGCCTAGAACTATAGCATCTTAAATAACCAAAATCATATTTCTTTATGCTTTGTTAATGTTGTCTTTGAATAGCTAGTTCTCAGAAGTTAGCATGGAAAGCACCTCAAATCTGAATTTACCCTTTGAAAACATCTGATATGTATCGCAAAACACTGTCATTAACACCCTATAATTTTAATGAAACTAATTAGCTCTTTTAATTAAGAACCCAGAACAAATTGTTGTAATAAAAACCTCAACAGCAGTTTCATAGCTGAGCCTCCCTCTAGAACCATTACGGTGTTTTTTTTTGAGCTTGTTTATGGTAATTAGGGGGAATATGAATAAATACAACACTGTCTTAAGAAGTTCAATAACCTCCTGCTACTTATACCCACACTGCCTGCGCTCATGCCGTAGAATCTTATCCCTTAGGATAACTGCTTTAAAGGAAAGCCCTTCATTTGCTGTTGTACAAATTCACCTTCTGGGCAAACCTTTGCCTAATTTCACACAGTGAAGTGTTCCCCTCCCCAGGTTTCTCTCTTTGCATTTGGGAACTGAACGTTTCAAACCAATCAGAAGAGCAACTCGAGAATGGGCCAGCAGAGGATCTGATTGCCGATTTTGAGTGTAGTATCTAGGAAAGTAATACTCCTGCGGGAACTGAACTAGTGGCAAGCGTTTTTCTCCCCAGGGCAACTTCCAAAATACTCATGAGAAGTGCAATATTTTTGTGGTGTTTGCAAACTTCAGACAGAAAGCATTCCCAACAGGTATTTCTAGGACTGCTTTTGCTCTTTTTGTAGGAGGGTCTCTTTTTCCTTTACCAAAATAAACCCTCAAACCACCACCACCTGAAATTACTAGACATTAATACTATTGTAGTTCATTCCCAACTCATGTAGTCTCACATAACAGAGAATTTACCAGTGTTCTAACAGCAAATTAAATGTAATTACACCTTCACTAAGTAGTATGGTAGTAGATTTAGATAGTAATCTTGTCCTCATTTGCAGTAAATATTTACTACATTAGCCTTAATACAAAACACTTGTTCTAAATGAAAACTGAATTGTCTCGTGTTATCTAGTAAAAGCCGCAATTACACACACCCTTTACAATGTAATACCACGTCTGCAAACTAAAGCAATGATTCTAACACCAGCAACAATGAGTAAGTTATTTTTTTATGAGTAGAAGTTATGAAAGTGATTTAAAAAAACGTTGCTATGTAACATTCTCTTCAGTAACAATGCCTTCATTCTTGAAAGGCTGACAGCAATATAGGAGGAAAGATAAGTGAAAGCAATTGAAATTCTCAACATAGTATTACTAAGGTTGAACGTGCTTGCACTGAAGAGAGGGCACACCAATTAGTAAAATATAAAATAAGTGTACTATAGGTACACACACACTGGAAAAGCACCTCCCATCTCCAAACACCTCTCAGATGAAGATTCTTGGACAAGGAGCTATGAAAACCTCATGTGGCAGTGCGTGAGTCTCACACACTACCTGTTCCCCTTTTGTCTAAAAGGTCCTGTTAAGGCAGATGATCACTATGTCAGCTGCTTGTCCAAACTTCTCATTTCTTGAGCAGTGATTACTGTGCCCATCCTTTCTTCTTCCTTCCCACTTCTGCTCAAACACAGCCTATTTCTTCCATCTCAAGTCCAGGCAAGTAGAAAACTCTACAGGACTAGCTAGAAAAAGTGACAATACATGATGTCTTGCCAAACAAAATGTCTCCCCTACTTCCCAGATGCAAATCTAGGAAGAGACACACTATTACATCAATTAAGATCCTGTCATTCATTCAAATATTAACTACATTCCCATCTGTGTTTAAGCATTTCCTGCTTTGTGGACAGTTCTGATGAGCCAAGACAGAACGGCCCAAGAAGAGCGAGTCCCCCTGTTCTTCACCTGCTGAGAACCTACATAAACTATTATACAAGTTGCTCTTGTCAAATTTATGGAAGACCTCTACTTAATGCCTTCAATTATGGAATACAGAAGATTAGAGAGATTTTTTTTTTTTTTTTTTTTTAAGATTGTTGCGGTCTTTTCTTCAATTTCTTATCAGAGGACTGAAAGTATGTATTGCTACTATTGTTACTTGTATTATTCAAGAACATGTATACTTTCTTGTACTTTACCAAATTTACATCCCGAGCAAACATCATCTAAGTTTATCACAGATGCTACTGAAGCTAGAAGAGGTGTTACTACCTTTGTAGTAAATATACATCAAAATTGAAATATTTTTCAATACTTGGGTACAAGTCACTTGTGACATTTCAATTTTTGAATCTGAAAACATACAGAACACTAAAACAAGATTGATTCCATGTAGCTGTCCGCACCAGTCCAAGAACAAGACCTTACATACACCTTTCAGTAGAAAAATGCTTAATAAAATAAAAAGTCACGGTAAAGGAAATTCTATTCCTTTGATGTACGCTGCCCACACAGTACAATGTAAATAGGAACAGCAACTACACATACAATCTTGCCTTAGTTTACTTCATGCATATATTAAGAGTGATTGCATTAACAATCAGTTGACTGAGAGAAAAGGAACATGAATGAAATCTGTTGACTATATAATCCTAACAGAACACACTACTTATATTTTGAACAGTACTTATAAACACTAAATTTTATCCTGTCTGCCTGGTGCTTTTTCAGATGCAGTAGTGGAAGACAATCCACACTTGGTCTGTGAACTAGACTGCAACCATTAAGTATTGCTTGTTCAGGGGCAGCCTGCTAATTCTCAGTCTATTGCATTCTGTTTCTGAATCGCCAAATGATGGATGGAGCGAAGAAAATCTGATAAACTCTCTGCAGGACAGCATCATAAAGTAAGTCACTTAGCTTTGAACTTCAGGTAAGTTACCATATAAAACAGCCCAAAAATTAAGGAGCGCATGGTGTGAACTTTTTTCCCCTTGTTCAAGTATGGCTCTTCAGACACACTAACCATATGCTTTATGACAGGCTCAGACACTTCCACATCATTCCAGAACTTGAGGCACTGCAGCCTTCAAGTTATTCCTAAAAGCCTGAAATGTTACCTACTGAGGTAATTAGAAAGGTAATACTGTTCACTTTGTCATCAAAGCATTGGTGATGAAGGGCATCTAGTTTCTGAAAGGTTAAGTTCACCACCGAAGAGCCTGTACTTCACTTGAAGAAAGTTCAGAAGCAGGAGAACCTGAATGTACTATACTAGACCTTCTTAAGCAGTCACCAAATCCTAGGTTCACGGGTGAAGGATGAGATTATTAAGCTTATTTCCAGTCCTACTTCACCTCAAAGACCAGTACCGTGTGCGTATTTTTCAGGCTCAGTATACAAACCTGATATGGGTATGCTGCACCTTTGTTGGGCCCATGCAAATTAAACAATCACTTATGTGAGGGCTACCCTGCAGTATATCCTTGGAACACATACAAGTCAATTATTGTGGATTCTGCTGGATTGTTCTGCAGAAGTGAAAACCAGTAAATACATACTAGTTTTGTTTAGTTTCTACCCAGTGTATTGGAACGCGTGTAAGTATTTTTAGGTGGAAATTAAGATTATCTAATATAGTAGGCAGTCCAGGGACAGACGCTAGGCTGGATGTTTGGCTGCATGTCATTCCCCAGAGGCTTTAAGTTTCTCTTTCACATCTCTCAGTGCTTCAATGTGAGAACATCGAGTTTGGAGGCAGGGGATTTGTCGTATTTTTGGGGGATTAAGTCAGAATGTAAAGAAGAGGAAGACAGAGACATTCTATTTAAGGAATCCTGAACTAACTTTCAAGTGAAGTAAACTACCTATTTTATTGCCAGGTAAGTCAGCAGAATGCTAGCACTCCTCGCAAACAAGTGCTCCTGCTACAAAAACTCCATTGAGAAACATCATTTTCTTTAAGTGTTCATTTTTTAAGACTAAGACCAAAAATACGTTTTGCTAATGAACCATAATGTTGTTACTTATGATTTTTTCAGCCCCAAATATCTTTTCCTCTCAAAAAGTCTAAGTAGTTACTAACTTCCAAAAATTGCTTGATGAAATCCCCACATAGAAATAGCAGACATGTATTTCTAACAAAGATGTGGAAAATGAGAAGACAAAAGGCAAAATGATATATGAAATATTATCAATCAGAAAAAGGACAACCTAGACCTCCAGGAAATTACTGCCAATATTTTAATGGACCAAAGCAAGACCTTTTTGTCCCCTCTGAGCCTGAGAAAGAACAGTCATTTGTTAACTTGGCAGACTACGGACAAAAATGTCCAACCTTTACCAACAAGCAACCCCTTAAACCACTGGTGGCTACTTAAGTGGGGTTTTTGGAATCGCCTTTTGGTATAAGGACCACTTAAGAGTTCAGCAAGTCAAACAATGCCCTTACAGTGCTTTATCTTGAAGATTTGTTTTACTTATCCTAATCTTTGAAGTTTTAGGCAGACTTGGACATTGGAGAAGATCTGACAATCAAATCAGAAGAGACCATGACAACTGGCTGGAGCAATAAGATTAAAAAAAATAAGACACTCAAAAGAGCATAACACTGTTACTAAACTGTATGCGCTGTGAAAACAGAAACTTCCAAGATGGTAGGAAAACAAATGCACGCACA
>VZRU01019628.1:315791-335793 GCA_013398155.1 Pedionomus torquatus | reverse complement strand
GGCGCAGGCCTTCCCGCGCTGCCACCGCCGCCCTCCCGAGCCAGCGGCGGCCGCTGGAGGAGGCGAGGGCCCCGCCCGCGGAGCCGCGGTTAATGCCGTGGCGACCCTCGCTGCTGCGGGCCGGGCGAGGCCCCGAACTGCCGGCATAAGCCAGCGAGAGGTCTCTCCGCCCGCAGGTTATCAGAATAGGGCGGAAGGAGCGGCTCGCTTTGTTTGCCGCCGTCCTCCTACCAGCCCTGCGGGCGCGGGGACCGGGCGGCCCTTCCTCTGGCTCTGGGGAGAGGCCCCGGAGCGGCCGAGGCGAGCGCTGGGCCCGGTCTCCGTCGCCGCTTGTGGCAGGGAGCGAGGCCGCCGCTCGGTCCGTTTCCCCGTCCCGCCGGCTGTGGCGCTGGGGAGGAGGGGACGGAGCGTTTCGCGTCAAAGTAAAGGCGCAGGCTTCGATCCGGGGCCAACCCCTGCCGGGCAGCGACGGCCGCGCCCCATCAGCGCTCCCCGCCTGGAGCTGGGCTTTGCCCGCTTCCCCGCCTCCAGGCACGGAGCCCGCATGCAGGCCGAGGGCACGGGGCAGGAGGTGGACTGGGCAGATGAAGACCCAGCTGCACAGGGCATCTACCACCTTGTGGTGACAGCGCAGCCAGGATCCCCCGAAGTCATCGCTGCGCATGGCCGAGAACAAGGAACAGTGGTGCTCCAAGAGTGCCGGCTTTTACTCCTTCCTCATAGATCTATAGCTGTTTTCAAGGCATTGGCCAAAATGACGTTTTCTCTTTGAAGAATAACAAGTTATTAACCATGAAGGACAGACGAAAGTCTCAATATACTTTCATAGAATTCTTGGATAGTCTAATGGCAAATCAGAACAGTGCCACACCACCTTCCCCTCCATCAACATCCTACTGGGTGGGTGGGTGCGTGTGTACAAATGCTGCCAAACTTCCTCTGGCTTTGGACTAGTGTCTTCCCAATGAAAACAGTAGCAGCAGCTTTGTACAAAGACAGCATAAGAGATACAGTTCCTACTGAATCAGTTAAAAATATGAACAATATGGTTTGTTATGTTTTTTTGAGGACAGAATCCTAAACTGCAAGGAAAATCTGTATTCTTGCAAAGATTTTTATTTAATTATATGACTTCATTGAACTTAATCCTCTTTTATATGTTTAATCAAGCGTACGTACATGCCCTTCTAGGATGGTGACAAAAGCCAGATCCTATAGTAAGGGACTTAAGCGACAATAGTTATTTCTGTTCCATGGCTTGTAAAAGTACAAATTGCAAGCTTCAAGAAGAAAAACTGCATGTGAAAGTAATGAACTATCTGACCTCTTTAAAAAATAAAACAATTACAATGCCTCATCTGTAGGATAAAGAATTGCAGATTAACTGAAAGCAACATAATCCATTATTCATATACCACAGAGCACCAATTTTCAACTGCAGTGAAACTAAATGCTATAAATGGGTTTGGTGTTATTGAAGCTAAGTCAGAGACTGTTTTTCCAGCAGATTTGCTAAGGAAACTAATAGGCTGGCATGATGCTGCTCAACAGTAATGTAAACATCCCTGAATTATCAACACTGTTTTCAGCACAAACCCAAAACACAGGCTCACACTAGCTACTGTGAAGAAAATTAACTCTATCTCAGCCAAAACCAGCACAGCATCACATCTAAGCAGTGGCTCGGTATTTGCAGATGAGCTTTGTTGGATGCCTCTGCAGTACTTTAAGGCATTGCTACCTTGTGCTGTCTGTCCTACACCTGTATTGGAGGCCGTAATGGAATCGAGTTAACATTGTTCACCTCTGCCTCCCCTGCTGCAAGGCTTGTAACTTCTGGGTAAAAGAAGGGTGTGAATATGTGAAATCCAGCTCACCTGATTTGATATAGTTATTGACAGGGAGCAGAACGGGATCATCACAGAGCATTAAAAGGGTTAGTTGCCTAATTTTAAACCCCCCCAGTGCCTCGCACTTTCTAGCTCAGCAGATCAGGCAGCTCCTTGCTATGGCAAGAGAGAGTAAAACATTACAGCTTCCCAGCTCATCATCATCGAATCCGCTCTGCACACTCAGTCCATTACTTCCCTAAGCTGGCAGAGTAATTACTGGGTTTGAAATCATGTATCTATAATTTCAGTTGTAGAAATTGCAAACAGCATTGCCTAAGGAAAACTCAAGAGGTTTTTGAATCCCTTGTGTGCTTACTCGGTAGCTGAGAGTTCAGATTCATTGCCATCTGCACATGTGAGCCTGAACTCTTCGCTGTATAAATTATCAGCAGTCACAAGTGCAGCAGCTGCATGACTCAGGGCAAAGCCACACTGGTATTTTACATTTGAAATATAATGGTGAAATTCGAGCTCTTTTAACACAGATAGCAAAGACTTTGGCAGCTCTGAGGAATGCACTAAATTGAAAAGTGCCTGCTGAAAATAACCCATTCTTGCAGTGCCTAGGAAATACAAATACCACATGTTTGGTTTTACAAGTAACTAGCAAACATTAAAAGCCCACATTTTGTTTTCTTTGTTAAAAGTATACTAGTGCTGTAGCTGTTGAACAAATATATACTTACATTAGTTACTTATACCAATTATCTTAAATCCTGATAACTGCGGCTATTCATCATCTCAAAAGCAGCTACCAAGCTTAAATGCAAAGTTTTTCCTATGCAAGGAGAAATATTTTAATCCAGGCCTTTTATTTATCTTTTATATTATATTTATCTTTTTTTAGATTACCTGTAAATCAGATAATATAAGTAATCTCCCAGCTCACAAATGATCTGGTGCTACTGGTAGCCTCCAGGGTGTTAAAAGCAGATAGCTAATAATTATTAGTTTCTTCTTAGAAGTCTTTGGGGAGCCAGCCAAGTTTAAATAGAGCAATTAGTATCTCTAACTATAATTTACATAAATTACAGAAACAGAACACCAAACATTTATGTAATCACAGAAACATGGTGTTCAATTATCCAGAGGTAATAAAACCCACACATGCAGTGTTCAACCTATGGAAAATTACAACTGTCTCCCAGAAAACTTGATGCCTCTGCATTCAGTGGTGGTAGAGAGAATATTACAGATAAGTTGATATATTATCAGAATAGTTTTGCTGTATTTTACCTCATTCAAATAGAATTTCCATATACAAGGGAAAAATGGAAATACTAATGTACATCATAACTCTCCAAACATGGCAACCTGTTTATTGAGTTGGCAAAGCTGTTAAAATCACGTCCAGGCTGTGTACGTACGCAATATACAGCTAGTTCAGCTGATGGGTGTTTGGATTTGATTATAGCTGAACACTTGCCTGTGTTCAGCAATGAGCAGTAACCCTACAGAGCTAAGCTAGTGTCCCCACTCTTATGTTACACATACTCCCTCTTGTCTTTGCTGGAACTCCTGGGAACATATTTAATGATTCTTCTGTGCTGCATGAATCTAAACCATGGTATGAAAGACTGGGAAAATGGTGTTTTGTCTAGAGGGGAGAAGATAGTTACCAAGTACGGAAAATGCTGCTACATTAAGACCTATCCACAGACAGCAAATAACCAAATGACAGTAAGATTTCAAAGACTTCAGAAGAAACATTGGGTCTAAATTGCACATCTTCACTTTATTCCAGTAATTCTGGAGTGGAGCCACTTTGTATGGATGTAGAGCCATCCCAACAAATTCAACAAGAAGCAGCTACAAAAAAAAAAAAAAGATGACAGAGCGGGGAAATGACTCTCCACTAAAACCACCCTGTAATTGTGAGAAGTGTGCTTTCTACCACTTTCTCTCTCAGAATGAATCATAGAATGATTAAGAGTTGGAAGGGACCTTAAAGTTCTAACCCCCCTGCAATGAGACCTACTAGACCAGGTTACTCAAAGCCCCATCCAGCCTGGCCTTGAACACCTTCAGAGAAGGGGCAGCCACAACTTCGATACTAGAAAGTATGCTAAGCATCCACTTATAATGTATTTAGAAGTGTTCAGTACTGAGAAATATAAACATCATAAGCAGGTATCATAAAAATACAAACAATTTGTGACAGTCCTGCTTGTTTACAAAACTTATAAGGATGTTTTCCTAATGTATAATTTGCTTTTAAAAGATACATTTTTGCAGCTGAGCAAAATTATTTTATGTATTGATTAACGTAAGACTGGGAGATACCATCATGAAAATTACTAAGTACAGCTTAATAAATGATGTAACGACTCTTGATCACTGTACCACTATGAATCCTAAATCCTCATAGATACAAAAAAAGGTAGCAAGAATCCCCGTTCACAAAACAAAGGTTCAGTGAAAAATCACCACAGGAAGAGATTACTTGAATACTATGAAGTAAAAAAAAAAAAAAAAAAAAGTTTAAAAAAATCTGTCACCTTACTGTCTTTCTAGTTTCTGGTCCTGTGGTTTCTGATATTTGCCAAGCATTCAACCACAACTCCCTGGCTTGCATCAAGTGGTTTCCCACCCAAGTACAAAGCAGCTCCAGATTCCTTTGGTTCTGAAATTAGATGATATGTATGTAATACGTTAGTAATGCAGATTTAGATCAAATGAAGCCATAAAATGAAAGACATTTATAAGGGAGGGTTGCGTAAGGCTCTGCGCTCAAGGAACAAACTTGGGTGTTTGCTCCAGACATTACCACAGTATTCCTTTATGATAGCAAATTTTGAAACGCAAAATATCATTTAGTCTGAGCATAGCATTTAAGTAACTAGAAATTACTATTTTACTTTCCAGAAATAACTGTAGTGATGCAAAACACTTCAAATTTCTTAAAATATTTAAGGACTAATTTTGAGCAAGGGTATTCACGCTCACTGAATTTTAAGTGCCAAGAGATCAAAAACAGGAGAACTGCCTAATTAAACTTTCTTCATAGATCACTCAAAGAGAGTGATCAAAGTGTCTCAAAGAGAGACACTTTCAGAAAATTCAGAGACAAAACCTAATTTACATACTTGGAAACAGCTTTAGGGTCATTTACTAGCAATGGAGAAAATAGACCTGTGATAGGACTGGTGAGACGAACTGAGCAAGTCATCTCAACTTGTTTCTGTGAAGCCAGGAATTAGTAGCAGAAATTCAACTAGTACTCTTCTCTAACAAATTTGTGGTCCTCAAAGGTGAAGGTCCACAAAGATCTACTTGTCTTTTTAAAAATAAATATACTTGTCTTTTTAAAAAATTCGTTTTATAATCATTAACACATTTAAAATCTTTAAATATTTAAAATTTTAAGTAATCAAATCAGCTCTAAAAATACACAATTCTTTCCAGTAGATGGCAGCATCAACCTGTGGAACAGATTACCGTATTTTGAAATCAGTATTCTTGAACAGCATTATATCTGGAAGAACTGTCCATTTTGCAACTTGAACTCCATATTCAAAGCAAACAAATTTTCCATTTATGTATAACTCGGTTTCTGTCTACGTTAACAGACAGTCTTAAATCCCAGGATCTAATTGCCAGACAGTGTCATCATCAAACACCAGCTTTTTCAAAACCAGTAACTGGTTACACTGACACATAAATGTTCTGATGTATCTTTCAAGCTCTAGAAATTCTGCGAAACCTCACGAAACCCATTTCCCGCTATTGCCAAGGCATTCCTAAGGCACTATCTCTGTTTCGGGTGAGCCATGCTGAATAGGAAATACCTTCTGAGAAATACTTTCACTACCTTGGAGTTCAGCTTTGGGTCTTTTACCCAGATTCTGGCAACTGATTCCCCAGTATTGGGCGTCACAGACTTTAAAATAGTGCTCCTGCTGTCTCATAGCAAGACCTTTGTGTTCCAGGAGGTAAGTCTTCATCCTTGCATTGTCCTTTTCAGTGCTGCAGATGAAATCTAGGGGATCAAACACCACAGTTAAATTTTCTCTTGTAGTCTCAAAGGACCCACGTATTTCAAAGACTTCAAAGGCATTCTCTTTGCTTACCTTTCTTTCTCCAGCAAAATAATCTATGCTTTTATTAATTCTGGTTCATCAGGTATTTCCACATGCCAAGACTACACTGTGTGCCCATTCTTACCAGGAATGAAAGCAACAGGTAAGATTTGTCAAAAAGGCATGAAACTGTCACATCAGACTTCTGACTTCCTGCTCCTGAGGGCAAGATGCCTTGTCACTCATCTCTCAGATCCTGAGACCCACACGACAGATTCAGAGGAGGTGGAACTCATCTGCTACCTGTGGTCCTCTCCTTACTTTATTATCCCCTCATGGTGATCTTTGAAGCCCTCAACACCTCAGACTCTTCCACTACCTCTTGCAATTTATTTTTTTTAATTTATTTTTTTTTTAAACACACTCCACCTGTTCTCACCTTCTTGTCATAGCAGTAGTCTTCTACCCAAGACACAAGTGATCTAAGATCCCTTGGAGATCCAACATGAAGATTACATGACTTTGAACCATCTCACTAGTGAAGCACAATATGTGGAATGGTGCATGACCCGAGAAATCAAGAAGCAGTTTTCTGCCTAAGAATCCCAGAGGCCTATGCATACTGCATGGCTGCAGTACAGATGCCAGTGCATGGCTCCAACTTCACAGACTCCACTCTGCTGACACCACAAATCATGATGATCACTTTGACATACTTATTTATATTTCAATACCACCTTTACCCATCCTTTTTGGTACATTTTATTGTCCATACTCTGCCCCTTCAATCAAAAATCACTTTTTTAAAAGCAGTGGCATTTTAAAAGTGCTAGAAGCAAAAACAAGCTAACCAAATCCAGAAAAATACTGGGATTCTTAAAGTGGAAGTCTTATTCCTCAAGATGATTTGAGCAAAAACATCATTAAACTTTATTAGATCCAATCAGTTGCTAAGTAAATATCAACTACAAAGCAAAACTGAAACACATGCAGTATGTCAAACATGATGCTAAGGGGTAGTACACAAATGTAAATTCATCTTCTGAGATTCACTGGCTGGTTAGTGGCATTTTACATGCCCCAAAATTCATCACCTCAGTGCTTTGGAATAACATATATTTAGCAGAGATGTGACCCACGAGGAAACAGGAGAGAGAAGCCAATGGCAGGATATTAGTTTTTTGTTCTGCTTACTTACTAAATTGATTATATAACACAAAACTTTGAGGAATTTGCTGAACTGAGCACAGTGACTTGTTTCTTCACTCGTATTTTGTATCTAGCAAATTAGATCCAAATAAAGTTTCCACAAGAGCCAAAATGTAAGCGTCGGTCATGTTTGTTAAGACTCACTGTGTGCATCACTGAAATCTTTTGTAGTCTTCCTGCACAAACAACCAAACAAAAATCACAATGGTTTAATGTAATTTATTTGAAATGCTTCCAGAAAAGTTTAAGGCTATTATTAAAAAAAAAAAAAAAGTCAATACACACGTTCATTCTTTCTTCTCTACCTGAACACTTTACATGCTTTTCACTTTTTAAACATTTTGCTGAACAGCTTTTGTGAGAATCTTTCATCATCTGATATGCTTTCCTATGCCTTTTCTTCTGCACATTTTTCCTCTCTCTCATCTTCACTGGCATACTCATTCAGCTCTAAAAATGAAGCAGTTGAAATAAATTACAAAGCCTGAAACAGAAAAGAAAATTCACTTTTTTGAAAAACTATAAATACAGAAATATTTTCTATAGGGTAAAAATGACATTTTTTTCAAAAATAAAAATACCTTGTTTTATAATGTTTATCATCTTGTCACACTGATTTTTGTAATGCACATTAGCATATATACTGTATGATACTTGACATTTACTATTTTCTGTAAACTTGTAGAACACAAGAAAAATGTTTTTGGCAATAACTTAGGTTTTCTACTTTTGTTGGTATAAGTACTTTGCACAGGTTCTCTTGTGTAATATCAAGGATCATTTAAATTTATTAATAGGTATTTTTTGTAGCTTGCCATAAAGCACTGGCATTATTTCTTACACTAAGAAATAAAATATTACCCAGGGGTTCCTGAAAAGTAACAGGATGTTGAACTGAGTGTTTTAGACTGCATTTAAGTGACTCATCTGCTTCTCATCATAATGAGTAGATTAAATCAGCCACCAGAAAACACAGTAACATTTCCAATTACAGCATGAGAGTAAATGTAACAAAAACTTATAAAACAAAACTGGATAAAAATAGAAAGGATGTAATACATCCTAAAGCAAAAGCAATTCCCTTTGTTTAAACTTTCTCTACATAATCCCATAGGGTATTTGTAGAGCAGTATTTATATAAAATTGTCACTTAGTTTAAAAACCAATTGTAAACAGACATTTACAGAAAATTAAATGTTTTAACATTAGTGGTGTTTAAAACCAACAGTGGAGGTCAGTGGAGTGCAAAATGCTGAAGAGGGCCTATTCACAAGCAAAAGCTTTTTTCCATTCTTACCCTGTTTGGGATAAAATATATATATATGGCTCTGAAAGCAAACTACCAGCTTATTTACAAACACCCAGTATTCTCAGCATTTCAGTTAATTCAATGCTGGCTGTAGAGGTTTGGTTGGGTTTGAGTTTTTTTGTTTTGTTCTTTTTTGGGATTTGGTTTTGTTGTTTTTTTCTTTAGTTGATTATTTTCAGCATTACATGCTTTGATAAATAAACCACAGCACTATGCTACCACTTTAACTGACTAGATTTTATTAAGTTTGGTTTCTGGATCTTAGGACAGTGCTTCATTTTGAAAATTTAATCCCTAGAACTGTCACTGGTTACGTGGCCTGCTGTCTATAGTGCTTGTTGATTTAACACCACATGAGTTTAGAGAGGTTATCGCAAGAGGGTTGGTTTTTTTAAAATAAATTATTTTTACCTTCCGTGCCTTTATGAAAACTTATTATCTTCATACCCTTCCTGAAATTCCATATTAGGTCCACATCTTCAGCTGCCCCATTAAAGGGCAAATTAAGTATTTTTAAAATTAAGAAAAGATTATTTATGTAATGCACATCAGTAGTTGTACTGTTCAGTACAACTCCAACAGTAGTTTAGAGATTCTGCTTGCAGCAGGACATTGAGAATAACTGGTCAAGTACCTCTTCCATCCACCTTCGCTGTTTATGGAATATAATCACGGGACATGAGTTGTAAGAGTTCCCAGCTTATACAGATCGGCATTTACAGTACTACACTCATAGGTATGAATACAAGGAGGACTGCATTGACTGTCACAAAAAATATTTTAAAAGTGCTTCTCCAAATGGTTCCACGTGTGGAATGCAAATACTGTACAGGTAAGAGACAGATTTTCTTCTGTGATCTGTAAGTTCTTGTCAAACATTGGTTTCTATTTGCTTTTCATTTTCACAAGGGTTTGTCTGTTCCATACGTTCACAGTCGATGCTGATCTCGCTGGTGTCCATGCTACAGTCTGACTCACAGTCTGAATGGTCCATTTGCTCCAGCGTGCTTTCTCCCTGGGGTACTCTGCTTCCATTGGGTGACAAAAGGAAATGTGCTTCCGAGTTCAGCCCGCCAGCTTTGCCTGCACATGCCACCTTTTCTTTGGCCTGGCGGATACAGTTAAGCCACTGTTGTTTGTTGAATGAGTCATTGGCTTGGAGTGAGTGAGACTGGCTTTGAGATCCATTTTTGAAGCTGACTCTAAAGAAGTTTTTGACTGAAAGAAACAATACATATCAAAACAGTGAATGCCTGGGCTCAACTGATTTTATAATAAATGAGTGCATTAAAGTAACAGAATCCATAAAATCTTCAACCTATGATGTTTCCCTGCCAATGCCGTACCAGACCAGAGAGAAGAGTCAGGCTATCTCTTTGCTTTGGGAGGCAAGAACACAGAACACCACAAACACTTCTAATAATTTCTTATTGCTGGGTTAAACATTTTTTGTTCTGCCATGCATGAGCTACCTCTAAAGCTTTAGGTACATCAGCAGGATTAAAGCCTTTCCCACACTTCAACACCTCTCCTCCTACTTTTCTGCAAAGATCTCCAGGACCTTCACTGAATACTGTGGCCTGTGTCAGCTGGAGATTGCCTCATCTCTTCCGTTCACTTTACTAATAAGCAAATAAATATAAAAAAGCCTGAAAGTTTTCACAAGATTGGTGAGATTCAAAGGACCCTTGTAATAGAAACAAGAATCTTCATAATATGTTTAATTAGAAGGACATCATCTCTTGCCTCTTGACATTAACATGAGCAGCTGCAGTCTTAATAATGAGTACTACGTTAATTATCTGTCAGCTCGAAGAGCTATGGGATAGAAATCAATGTCTTCACAATACAAGAAAAGTCATGGCAGCTAAAGCTTATCTTAAGATTTCAAAATACACTTGCTTATAATTTGGTGGTTTTGCCCCTACATTCTACATATTCTCCCCTTCTCAATTCAGTACAGAAGCAAGTGTATGCAGAAATCCCAGTATCAACGTAGAGAACCTTGAGAAACAAATCTAAAAGAAACAATTTACAATATATTAAACCAGTCTGAAATAAAAATCAAGATATTGTATGTAGATAATGGGGATTTTAGAGAAAACATTTTGATGTCTCATTGGCAGGTGTCTTAAGGTTATAATGATCCTATATAAGCAAATGAAAAAATCGTACTTCTCTCGTTGTTGCTGAACGCACCACGTATAGATCCACCCAATCGCACCTCTCCATCCTGCAAGTCTTCTAGCACAAGATCCCTCACTGGGATTGGCTGCCGATACAGCTGGTAGCAGAGCTGTTCATTATGGGTGATAGTGCGAGTAATCACCAACACTTCTTCAAAAAGGAAGACATGCAGTTTCTGTTAAATAATAAATAATAATGCATTATTTCTTTGTCAGGTTATGTAACCTGAAGTACATTATAACCTTGTGTTTTCAACAGTTTAAATAAAGAAAGATTCCATCATCATAAGTATGTAAATATGACAATTTAAAAACTTCTACAATTATTTTTCCTGTGCTTTTCTCAGTTTCTTCTGCCCCAATCCTACTTAATCTTTGTGTCGAAGCCTAGAAATGATGTGCATGACATTTCACAGCTCTCCCTACAGCAGCATGCGTATACATATTCCTCTTTCTGACACCCATTTTAACTTTCCCCTGCTGCCTGTGTTAACAGATTTTCAATGAGCAATTATGGGCAATCTTTTTACAATTCACATGCTCCTCACAATCGGCTTCCTCTCAGCTCTTTGAAGCTCAGAAAATTGCTTTTGCTCCTAGGTGGGAAAAGCCACTTGTTACCATCTTTAAATTACAGGGCACCTCCCATTTTGCAAACTCCAATGTCTTCCTGAAAATTTAAACCAATTTTACTTGACATTATACATCCCATTTAATTTCTTGCTTTTCATTCCCAAAATTTTTTTCCCAATCACAGGTAACTGTTCTTTGCTTCTGAAGCTGACCTGACTCTAAATCTAAGTAGATGCATTATTTGCAGTTTTAACACAAGACAGATCTTCATGTCCATCTAGCTCACGGTTCTCTTCCAGTAGCTCATGCTTTCAGAAATCTATAATGAAAAAGGTAATTACAGGAGAAAACTTTCCCAGTATGCCTTGACAGTCTTTTGATATTGAAAAAGTCCATCATCATTCTATTTTTCTACCACAGACACCTCACTTTATATCCACAAATTGTCCAAATTTCTTCCCCTTGTTCCTCTCTAAGTCTTTGCAGGACACACACCTGAACTTTCTGTTTGTTCCTTATTCCGCAGTGCTATCATCTTTTGGATTAACAGCAACTCTATGCAGAGTCTGGTAAAAAATATAATCTATCCAGTATGTGTTTCAGTTTACATGTCTGGCAAATGGCTACCTTTTCACATGGATGAAATACAAAAGAAAGCAAAAATGTGTGAGATTAAACATTAAAGGTATATACAGATATGGATATTTGCTTGTGAAGTAGGGCTGGGGTTTGGTGGGCTTTTTAATATTCTAAATGTGCAGCAAAAATATCTTGTTTAGTTTGAAATCAAGGTTTTCAAACCATCACCCATAAAATATTGCAAATTCTTCATAACGTAAAGATTTGTACGGCTGATTTCAGCAGGAGTCAAATGAAACTCTTTTCAATGGTGAGATCTCTTATCTGCTGCAAAAGCCAAAACTTCGTAATAGCAGGTGTGAAAAGAAGATGATAATGTTAAGGTAGCAATAGTTTCATCTGCTTTTCAGCCCAAATCAAAGAAACACAGAAACAAAATTATCCCACACTGTCTATCGTAGCCAAGGAATACCTAAGTGTGGAAATCTCCCAAAACCACTGGTGAATATTAACGTTCGTAAATTGAAAAGAATTAGTTATATCCTTAATGTTATGCTACCAAAGAAAGGCAGGGGTAGTGTGGATGGAGTAAATAAAGCTCACTAGAAAGATGAAAACTGCCAGTTTATTGCTGCTAGTTTGTTATAGACTAACTGCCTGCCTGATCCTTATCAGGTGAACCAGAAAACAGCCTCCATTTTAAATAAATAATTCATAAGCTCAGTTAATAAGAAAAAAAAAAATCTTTTTCATTGTTTGTCTATTCAAAATTTCATGCTGTTTCTAGTTGACCTAGGAAAAAAAATAACTAACAATGACCAGTTTCTATTCTATTACTATTTTATCTCTACCAATCTACATATTCTTTATTTTTTAAATTGGAAAGCTCAGCTTATGACACTTCTCATTACTGCAGACTCCTGGAGACCAGAATTCTCAGTATCAAATCTCTGGTCAACAAATTCTCTTTGAACTTCAACAAATAATCAAGCAAAACATTGTTAATAACCACAGCCTTTGACAGATATTAAATTTGGTAGTATATTTTGTGTGTCATTATAGACATTACTATCATATCTCTGAGACCAGAAATATTTTGTTGGTTTTTTTTTCCCCCTGTAAAGTATCAGTTTACAACTTATTCAGGATATTGATAGGTCCCCATAAGATACAGGGACACATATAAGCTTATTATCTCCATATGCAGATATTTGATAAAAGATAAGTGTTATATATAATAGTTAATATTTATCAACTTCCTATATGTGAGAGGTTGATCTTTATGTATACTCACAGCTCTTTTAGCTGTCACACAAAAGAAAGGTATCTTTAAAGGTATTTATGACAAAATATTTGTTTCTTACCACTCCCCTGTTGTTCTTCAGTTCACCATGACAACATACAGCACGTGAATTATCAATCAATGAATCCTTTTGGCCTTCTTCAAGATAAATAAGTCTCTCCTTGTAATATCGGCATTCGGATTCACCAGTCTTGATGTTGATTTCAGCCACTATGCCTTGAATTATATTTATCTACAAAAAAAGAAAAAAGAAAACACATGAAGTTTAAATAGGTAGTCTCATATTCTGAGCTATCTCTTAATGATCTGAACTGTAGCTACAAGAAAATACATCCTGTTTTACAGTATATTTTTAAAAAAATTATGTAGCCAAGTCTGTAAGAGTATTAATATTAGCAACAAAATTAAACAGACTACAGTGTAAAAATACACTTTAGTTTGGCTTTATCATTGTTTCTAACAGAGGACAAATAACCTTCCTTAAAGATATTTATTTAGAATTGATTATTATTATCTGAAAACTGCTGCATTGTAGCAGAGGACAAGAAACAGAAGAAATATCAAGATCCTTATCCTTAAAAATAGGCAACTATCCCAAAACACTGAATTCTCAACTTCTGTTCATTATGAAATTTATCCTCTGGTAATTTTATTTACAATGCAACTACTTGCATATACCTGTAATTTTACAATTGAAAAGCAATAATTATTTTGCCGTTTTACCTTAAAAAAATATTTAAAAGAAAGCTTTGCCTTTTCTATAAAATTGCGCTCACCATCTTGAACTTTCTTATATTATGCGCTCTTTTTGAGATCAATTTATCCAAAAATTAAATATATCTCCTTAATTGTACATGTGGATGTGAAGTTCTATTGATTTTAGTTAAGTCCAATAATGATCACAGGTTGCTTAGACTGATCAAATTCCTCTGCTAAATAGCTGGAGGTGGAGCAGGAGAGTGGGTTGAGACATCAATGCCCAAAGATATAATTCAGGACTCTGCTGATTGCAGGAAATTTATTAGGGATCAGCTTGGCCCAATGTGCTTATAGCAGATTGCCAGACAGGAAGACAAATGTACTTCATAAGCCTGAAACAGCGTTAAGAGCCAACCACACAGAGCCATTTCTGTTTCCTAATTTAACTTGGCAAATACACAATTTATGAAATACATCACTTCAAAGACAAACAGTGTTCTGCTGAAGCAGAATACCACAAAGCTATATAAGGCTATTGAAATATTGAGAAAAAAATCCTAATTATATTTTATGAAAAAGCTACCAAATATACATACTGTAAGTAAACACTGAAATATTACCAAACATTATGCAGAAAAGAGAACCTTAGAAATAAACAGAAAAAATCTTCCTGATATTTATAATATTTTGTTTGGATTTAGAAGAATATGCACAAAAGGAAAATGTACTTTATGCATTACATCTAAATGCAAGTATCCCAAGCTTTGAATTTAAATTCCAGTTGTCCAATTCAATAACAGAAGTGGTGCCAAAGAAATACTAAACCATACAAAATATTGAAGTCTAGGCATAGCATAAACCTTGTCCTCAAAATATTAATGAAATTTACTTATATTTAAATACTAATATTTAAAAGCAGTAGGATGCTAATCACATTTATTTATTCATTTGTTTGACACACTTCTGAATTAATCCGCTACAGTGAACTTCTTTACTCCCAGATATGTATTTGCATGCATGCATGCATGTTTCATTGGATTTTTTATTTTGTTATATATACACACATATAAGGGAAAGAACAGAAATCTTAGAAACTTCAGAATATCTGAATCAGGGCCCTTTCTATGGATAAGGAAGGTTTAAAGCCTTGGATTTATCCCTCTGGTTTTAATTCAGAAAGCACAGCGCTATTCTGAAATAAAAACAGAACGAAGGCAAATTTCTGCAGCATTCCTGCAGATAGTAATTAATCTAGATTCAGACATTATGTAAGGTCTCAAACCAGAGTAAAACTTCCCTAAATGATCTAAAACCTCAAAAGAAATCTCTGTATTACCCAACTTAGAGTAGAATGGATAATGACTATGAAAGATAAGTACAAAATGGACAAGGATCAGCCAAGAGCTTTGGAAAACACTGCTACTGAAACAGGTTTTGTGTTGGGGAGCATGATTATATTTTTCATGCATTGGTTTTGGCTGATCATGTAAGTTTTTAGCATTTCCATATTTTATGAAGTGTCATATTAGTTCATTAATATGCTAAGTCTCCTAAAAAACCCCAAGCCCAACAGTAACTCACAGCTTCTTCAAGGTGCTGCTGGTCTGGATGATCATTTGGTGTGTGTCTCAAAATTTCTCTGAGCAGTAATGGGTATTTAACCAAACGGCTTCTTGGGATGTCAAGGAAATTCCAAAGATCCAGTTTGCGACTAAAAGGAGACTCTAAGCAGCGCTGTAGGAAATCTTGCACTCTGTGATCTTGTTTCTTGTGATCCAATAACGCTTTGGCTGCTACTTGGTTGCTGCAGTAGCTGTCATAGGAGTTCAGGCATGGAAGCTGAGGAAAGGAATAAATTACTCTGCAGCTGAAACAAAGCACAATTTGCTACATACAAAGTTCCAAGCGATTCAGGATGTCAGACCTCATGACGAGAAGCTTTTTTTCTGGAGATTTATCTGTAATTTAATGATGGCAATGTTTCCAACAAAGATGAGGTTTACAAGGGTCCTCTGATACCTTGTACATCATTTAAATAATTTAGAAGCACTAGCTCTTCTCTCCATTCCTAGAGATATCCAATATTATTCCAAAGCGTTAAAAACACTGTGATTTAAGATTAAGCACTACTTAGCGCAGATAATGGTTGAAAACTATTTTAATTATGAACTGAAACAAAAGCCTAGGATTGAGTACTCCTAGAGCCGGTATTTTTAGATATGCAAACTTCTACAGCTGAACATCTATATAATGCCCTCAAGAAATCTTGACCAAACTAAGATGACAGAATTGTGCCTTAAATCTGAAAAAATCTCCTATCTTATGTGCTGATCAGAACAATATATCAATTTACAAAACCTGCTACGTTAACAATATATATATCAATATTATAAACAATATATGTACAACTTTCAAGAAAGGAAATCAAACTTGGACATATTTAGACCAAAGGAAGTTCACTGGTGTTCAGACACACCAGAAAATAAATATATTTAAAATTACTTTATGTAGAGAAAAACATAATTACAAGCTTATCATTAACTATTTGCATAATGTCCTAGTAAAATCATGTTTCTCATGTTTACAATAGGCCACTGTTTTATACAGAGCTGCTAAACATCTGTTATTACCTAATCCCTTAAAAATGTCAAGCCCTTTTTTTCCTGATGAGTTTCATTCCTTACACTTTCCATGTATCTAAATCCTTTTAAAAACAGCTCTGCTTTGATATAATAAGCAAGGTTACCAACAAAGCTAACAAAAGATACTTTCAGTATTTATGTTGTTGGATGCTAGTGAAAGTGAACTTACCGACTTTTTCTTCTCTGGAGCAGCAATAGCATCTCACTTGTATCCCTATCTACCTTATTTTAACAAACTTTTAGAAAATTGGTATATTTGACAGCACTAACATCTACCTATTACCTTGAACAGGCTGACATTCAAAAATAGTGGCATGGTGCCCTTATTCAATGTGATTGTTCAAGCTTCATTCCCCTAGGAAACCAGAATACAAAAGGGGGCAGATTTTTAAGTTACCTACATCAGAAAGTCTCTAGTCTGACTTTTGATTTTTATTTGAAGCGTATTAAATACTGCTCATCTCCTGAACAGCAAAAGCTTCTAGTCTAAATCTTTTAATGGAAAATATCTGGAAAGATAAAATACTCTGTTATGTCTCTAAATATTTGCCTTGTCTTTTAAAAAGGCTTTGATAATATATTTCTGCAATGTTATGCTAGATACAGAAAGGAAAATTGTCTGATAAAAATCTATGCTGTAGCTCCAAAATGAAATCCCCAAAATTATCAGAAATACTGCCTTACCCAACCCACAAGGATATGGCCAACATGTTCTATTGATCCATCAGGTTTCCTGACTTCTTGAAGTCGTCTAAGAAGATCTGATCATGATTAAAAAGAAGAAGGGAAACTTCACTTACTGAACCACATGACTACAAATTTATGTGCAATAGTAACACAGAAACAAGTTTTACCTTCATGTAGAGGAATTAGAGAGTCCAACGTTCCAAAAATGTGGTTCAACTCTTGCTCTGTCATTATGGAAAGTTTAAGCATTGGGTCATGATAAGCCTGAAAAGAAAACAAAGGGAGCTCTAATTCATATATCATTGGTAGTTAAGAATTTAGCGATAGCGTTTAAAGCTCCCTGTAGGTAAAACCAGGCTAATTGCCGAGAATAAAATACAAAAGATGTGGTTTAAAATAATCTACCAAGTTCATGCTTAACAAAAAACAACAACCAAAAAAAAAAAAAAGCAGCACATTTAAGTGTTTCGGAAAGAACGGAAAAATATAAATACATTTTGGTTTCCTTGCCCCTCTATGGTCACAGCAATTTAAAAAAGCAACAACTATTTTAAAAGTGACAAGAACTAATGAATACTGATAGTTGTGTTGTCGTTTTGTTTTTTTTTTTTTTTAAAAAACATACCTTTTTTGCTAACTTCAGATCTTCTATCAAGTCTTCTTCTCCCTGGGAAAGTTCAAAGATAGCCTGTAAAGAGACAGAAATACTATAAAATATCTTTATTTAATCTGTACTTAACTTCTTGAGTTGATATTATATTCTAAACAACCGTATTAATACCATGTAGCAGAATCTGTCTGCTAAATGTAATTGCAGAAATAAAATAGGGCTTTATTCCATAGCTACAGAATCACGTACAGTCTTTTTAAAGTACAGCTCTACCAAATTGCTCATAAAATGCCCATCTCAAATAGCCACATAATTATTTTTTTTTCAAACAGATCTGTTTCCAGATGGGGGGGCTATCTTTACTGTGATATTTTGACTCACCTATATCTTAACCATTTATACAAACTATTTGCATAGGAGCTTGTAGCGTTCCATTTCAAAACATGCAGCAGTAAAAGTTCCAGGTGGTCTACTACATAAAAGAAAAATGTTCTTTAAAACATTTTGTTGGTAGTGAGCATTTTTATTTTGGTACCAGGTCAGCTTTTTTTGTTACAAAGGCTGAACTCTGCTTCACTGCCAACTAATGTTAAGTCTCTTGAAGCAGATATGAGACTTTAAAGCTAGTAGATTAGAAGTAACCACTACCCAAATACACTGGCTTATCAAAATGATGATTTCCTGCAGATTGGAAAAAGGGAAAAAAGAGGAGCCAGGAAACTATAGGCCAGTCAGTCTCACCTCTGTGCCTGGCAAGATCACGGAGCAGATCCTCCTGGAGTCTCTGCTAAGGCACATGGAAAATAAGGAGGTGACTGGAGACAGCCAACATGGCTTCACCAAGGGCAAATCCTCCCTCACAAATCTGATGGCCTTCTATGATACTGCCACAAACTTGATGGATAAAGGCAGAGCAACGATGTCATCTACCTGGACTTATGCAAAGCATTTGACACTGTCCCNGAGAATGGCTGGAGAGCAGCCCTGAGGAGAAGGACTTGGGAGTGCTCGTGGATGAGAAGCTCAACATGAGCCGGCAGCGTGCGCTGGCAGCCCAGAAAGCCAGCTGCATCCTGGGCCACATCAAAAGAAGCATGACCAGTAGGTCATGGGAGGTGATTCTCCGCCTCTACTCTGCACTCATGAGACCCCACCTGGAGTTCTGTATCCAGCTCTGGAGTCCTTAACAGAGAAAGGATGTGGAACTGTTGGAACAGGTTCTGCAGAGGGCCACAAAGATGATTAGAGGGTTGGAGCATGCCTCCTATGAGGACAGGCTGAGGGAGCTGGTGCTGTTCAGCCTGGAAAAGAGAAGGCTCCAGGGAGACCTTATTGCAGCCTTCCAGTATATGAAGAGAGCTACAGGAGAACAGGAGAGGGACTCTTTGTCAGCAAGCACAGTGACAGGACAAGGGGTAATGGTTTTAAACTAGAAGGGAGATTTAGATTGGTTATTAGGAAGAAATTCTTTCCTGTGAGGGTGGTGAGGCACTGGAACAGGTTTCCCAAAGAAGTTGTGGATGCCTCGTCCCTGGAGGTGTTTAAGGCCAGGCTTGATGGGGCTTTGAGCAACCTGCTCTAGTGGGAGCTGTCCCTGCCCATGGCAGGGGAGTTGGAGCTCGATGATCTTTGAGGTCTCTTCCAACTCTAAACATTCTATGATTCTGTTAAATAATATTTTATTTATTTATCTCATGATTTCATTCTAAACTGGGGTACAACAGAAGCTAACAATGTTTTGGTCAGCTGGAATTACTAACTTTATAGTCAAGGCTTGCAACCTGTATAAATCATGGATGAACATTTTCAGCTAGTACAGATTGTCCTCGCTTGATAATATACACAAACGGAAAGTGTGATTTAAGTGATAGCTCACACACAGAAGCAGTTCAGATGCCCTGTTGAGCCGTGCAGTGTAAGCACCAACAGAAAACAGAACCCTTGTGCAAAACTTCCTGGAATACAGCTTATTTATTTGGGCTCTATGGAGGATCCTGTCTTCTGCCCCAAGGCAGTAATGGCTGTTAGGCTGTGCAAATAGGCTCTACAGTTTACTCTTCAATAAGCTACCCTGGACATTCTCAATTTTAAAAGTTTTTTCCTATTAATTCTTCTACACTGTTAAAATCTCAAGAAATGCTTATGTTACTGTTTTTTGATTTATGACTCAGTCTGAAATATTCTTAGAGAGACTGTTATAAATTGTTGATACAGCTAGAAATCTTTGTAGGAAAAAAGTATTCTTGATTCCATGGGAGCTCTGTCATTGGCCGTAACAAACCATTTAGAATTTG
>VZRU01019628.1:295817-307609 GCA_013398155.1 Pedionomus torquatus | reverse complement strand
AAATTAAAAAAAAAAAAAAAAGCATTAACAGAAATTGTAACACAAGGAAGAAGCAATTATAAATACAGAAAAATAGAACAGTTACCCTTGGCTTCCTAACCTCCATCTGATATTTAATGGATCTTGAACAGCACATGCAAAAGGCAACTTTTGACAGAAAAAGAGCCAAACCTTCCAAGTGAAGTTAAAAAACCCATCCAACATCATATTTCAAGGATACCCTAAAGCAGGTCATCTTTCTTTTTCAGCCATACTTATAAAGTTTGCGTAGGCTTGCTATGCCTCCAATTTCCCAGACACAGCTTTAAGAAAATGAAGCATGCTTATTGTCCTTTTGTTCAGAAATCCAAATCCTTCTGGAAATAATGTAGATTTGTCATCCTTCCTGATACAAAAAAATAATAAATCTCAGCTGCGATGATCATCATCTGTGTTACTGGCAAGAAAAATTCTCTTCCATTAGTACAGCAACAGACGAAAGGTGAGAAGCAGCTACATGTTTAATTTACTTCTCAGCAGGCAGACCTGGAAATCCATAAATGCCAGCTGAGATGAAGGACAAAGTGTTTAACCCTCTAGCAAAAATAATGTATTCGATCACACATGAAACCTGGCATTAAAGAATTTTAACAGCCTAAATCAAGTTACATCCTTATCTTCATCATTGCACGGCTATTCATATTCCTTCCTTTTCAGCAACCATGTCTTTGACACAGGTTTTTGAAGGAGTATCTTTTTTACGTCATTGCAGTATCACTAGCATACTTATCTACAGCATCCCCACCCCCCCCCAAAAGACAAAAAAATCTGTGAGATTGCACACTGATTCTTCTCTAATTGGTGGCTCAGCATCGGCTGTTTCTTTTTATTCTTATTCAGAATGTCAGTTCTGGTGCACAAGTAACATCCCATGGCAGAGCCTGTTTGTTATGAATTGTGCTGCACTGCAGTGAAAGGACGTGAAGTCCCAGAGTCGGGCAGTGCTACGCTAGCAGCACAGCTTTGCTACCAGCTCTACCTTCGCAGCAAAGACTATTTAGGCATAAATACCGCACCTTACAAGCAAAAACTGGAAATCATGACTGCATGGAATTTCCAGAAGACACGGAGAGGGGAATTAGGATTAATCAGAAAGATTTAGCCTTCAAGTGTTGAGTCCTGCACCTGGAGAAAAATAATCCTATGCACCAGTACAGGTGAAGGGTTGACCTGCTGGAAAGCAGCTCTGCAGAGAGGCACCTGGAACTCCTGATGCACAAGTTTACCATGAACCAACAAAGTGCCCTTGTGGCCAAGAAGGCCAATGGTATTCTGGGGTGCCTTAAGAAGAACATGGCCAGAAGGTCGAAGGAGATTATCCTCCCCCTCTACTTTGCCCTGGTGAGAAAACTACTGGAAGGAGTCCAGAGGAGGACTACAAAGGTGATCAAAGGAGCGGAGCATCTCTCTTATGAGGAAAGGCTGAGAGACCTGTATCTCTCTCTTTAGCTTGGAGAAGAGAAGACTAAGAGGGGATCTTGCCAATATCTAAAGGATGGGTGTCCAGACGATTGGATGAGACTCTTCAGTAGTGTCCAGTGACAGGGCAAGAGGCAATAAGCACAAACTAGAACAAGGGAATCTCCATAAGGAATTTCCTTATGTCTGAATATAGGGAAAGACATCTTCACTTTGAGGATGACAGAGCACTTGAACAGGCTGCCCAGAGAGATTTTGAGATCTCCTTCTCTATATATAATCTCTAGTATAACAACAAGCGTTCCTCTGCAACCTGCTCCGGGTGACCCTGCTTTGGCAGGGGGGTTAGAGTAGATCTCCAAAGGTCCCTTCCAACCCCTATCATTCTGTGACTCTTTACTGCTGTGCCTCTTCTATTATCTTACAACTTTGCTGCTATGTATATGTTCTATGATCAAAAGATAAAACTCATGCAAAAAAGCCTGAATCTTATCTATAGAACATCATAGCCATATCTTGCTTGAAAGTTAAATGTTCCCCATACTCTTACAGACCTTTTCCACACACATAATCTACTCACAATTTTTATACAGTCTTTCAGTCTTAGAACAAAACTAAGTCCAGAAGCCCTTGGATAATTTTCTGAGGAGTCTACAGACAGCAAGTGAAATCACAAAAGAAGTAAATCTGCATTTCACTGCATCTCTGCAGCATTTCATTTCAGCACACTGCAAAAAATGAGGCTTCCTAAGTAGCATTTAAAACTAAGCAAGGAACAGCAAGTCAGTCTATCCTTATTTGAATATTTCCAAATACTGTGTGTGTTACTGCAGCTGAAGTTTATTAATTACTACTTAAAGCCTGCAGGCTAAGCACTCAGACCCAGACCTGATTTGCTCTGCCATGTGGGACACATAAACTTCAGGCAGCTGTGAAAATTGATGCACAGCATCAAATAACCTGGGAGAAAATCAACCTGACACCTCCTTTGTCCTGGAGATTGAGAGATTCTGTTTCTTCATGTCAGACAGCCCAAAGGCTCTCCAAAACCTGAGCTATCTCCTAGCCAAGAATGCTTACAGTTCCAGGGGGAACACAGCAGTTTCAGCCACCATCAAAAAACATTAAGCTTTTCTACACCTTCTTGTTGTAAGCCACCAGTTGTCAGCCTGTCTCCCAGTAGTGAAAAGAAAGCTAAATAATGTGAAGGCTATGCCTGCAGAGGTCCTACTTCTTCTGTCTGAACACCTCATTTTGTCTTCCTCATGTAGTGTTATCATATTCTCATCTCACACTGAAAAATCTGATCAGAACTCAAAACAGCTAAAATATGTAGTTCAAAGCAGGAATTTGATCTTATTAAAAGCGATGTGCATTATTACAGGATTCTCTCCAATAAAATTATTTAAGATCAATAAATAATCAAGAGCTTCAGAAGTCTAAGACTTCACATTTTTACCAATTAGGCCTGAAAGTAAATCTTGTTAATCAGAAGTTCTTAATTATGGTGAAATCTTTCTGTATACTTCTAGTGTGATTTTTTTTTTTCACCCTGTATTAGAAAGTCTGTTAGGTTAAGATAGTCAGCTGGAGGAAAATCATCAAACCTTAATTTTCCAGGTGTCATCTCTCCCTCAGAGAGGTCTAACAACAACCACAACCAGCACTGAGTCACCCCCTCCATATTATTCCATTATTGTGGAATAATAAGGTAAGGCTTTGGCTGTGCAAGGAAACTGGAGCAATTCTGAATCTGTAAGATACTAATACTGAAACTTTTGATCACAGTATTTCCGTTGCATGGTCTGCATCCATTTCATCTCCCCTTTCATCAATACCCTCATTCTCAAGCTGCATTGCCTCCCTACAGCAGCACCACAGAGAAGCTGAACAAGCTGAACTGGACAGGGAAAAATTCCACAGTCAAGTGCATTAAAAAAAAAAAAAAAGTAAGTTTTAAACAGATGGTTTTTCTCACCAAGGGCTCTGTTCTTCAGAACCAACAGATCAAATGGAAAAAGGAGAGTGCGTGAACTATTCTGTTATACCCAGAGATACCGACCAGAATCTGTACTTGCATATTAGTCCAGCAAGATCAGGGAGCTGTATTCCAGATGCTGCTTCCCTAGCCTCTTCCATTTTTACTTATTTTTTAAAGAGTAAACTGCCCGTGGTTAGGAATTCCTAGTATGTTTCTTCATTATTTTACTAATTTGTTTCTGAAAAACCTCTGTTTTTTCCAGTTAACCAGGGGTACCACAATCATGAAAACCTAAGCACATGGGAATGCAGAACTGTGCAATTCCAGTGTCTGTCCAGCACAAAGAGGCTCCAGTGAGAACAGATTGTTCCGGCAGAATGAACACCAGATTCCAGGTCTGTACCTCTGATTGTGCTCAGAGGACTCAGAGCTACCCAAAGCCATCACTTCTCTTCATCCCTCCTCCTAGTTCAGGGAACTTAGAAGCAGACAAGATTGAGAGATGAGATTTAGTGGCTGGATCCACTTGCAACAACAATCACCTGTCCAGCCTGGGAACCGGACCAAATTGCAACACAAAAAATTCAAGGTTTACAACGTTTTGCCTGACCTTTTCAAGTTGTTATTGTTAGTATTAAAAAATAATTTCAGAGTTTGAAATAAAACAAAATGTTAGACTGCATTTTCAGGGTCATGAAGTCTGGAGGAAACTATACGTGAAGTTAAAAAACTAAAGATCCAGACTAGAGTTTGGCAGAGTTTCCAAAATGCGGAGCTGGTATATGTGAACAAGTAATGTTAATCTGACAGGGCTTTAAATGTGATATAAGGCTAAATAAAGCTGAGGGAAACACGAGTGCAGGAACTTCAAAGGCTGAACAGTCAAGTGAAGTCAAATTAATACCTGACTGGGCTAGAACAAAGAGCAGATGGCTTTTGGGGGGAGCTGTGTATTTGAACTCAAGATGACTTTGGTAACAGTTCAACGGAGAGCCAAAAAAATTAAAGCTGGAAACACTGTGTATTTGTGCAACCTCAAAGAGAACTCTTGAAACAGTGAACAAAC
The DNA here is from genome assembly GCA_013398155.1 of Pedionomus torquatus. Lineage (NCBI taxonomy): Eukaryota > Metazoa > Chordata > Aves > Charadriiformes > Pedionomidae > Pedionomus > Pedionomus torquatus. The sequence continues at coordinate 303,104 of VZRU01019628.1, read as the reverse complement.
TGATAAAACAAGTGAATCTGTGTCCAAAATCTGGATGGCTCTGGAAACCACACTGTAGACATTTCAAACAACTACTATGTCCTTCTGAGACACTGTATTTTTATCATATACTTTTCTGGGGAATTCATAGGAAGAAAGAGTAATCACAATGGCATAATCACTGATTACCACTGATTTTAGACAGGAAATTATCAGATAAAAACTTTCAAAGACACCATACCTCACCATTGTGATTTGGCACGAACGACACAGTGCTCTAGATTGTTTCTTCGTTGTAATTTATTGCATAGATCTCATACATATATATACACGTTTGTCTTTCTAGTATCTTCTACACATTAAACTCAAACCGAATAGTTCAGACTGCTGATTTAGAAAAGAATGCTCTAGCTTTTCATGTATAACCCCCCAAAAGTTAGTCTTCTGCTGTCAGAGAGCTGGGAAATGCATACAGCAAGCAGCTTCAGCTGTAGTGCTACCAGAAGCCCTCCTCTTGAGTAACTTCTGACAACTCACTCTTCAGTAAAATTTAAGTCTTTTTGCCTTGCATAACTGAATGAGGTGTTTCTTTATAAAACTGTGATACGTCCATTTCAAAACAACATCTGGGCAAAATGATCATACCATTTTTGTATTATTATTTTCGGTTCTAATACATACAAATTACTATTTGAAAGCCTGAATCTTAGCATACAGCACCCACTCCTGTGACAAACTAAGCATTCAACAGCCACAGAATTAAAGCAGATCCTTTGAAGAAATTAGGGACCTACATTAGCTGCAATGTACTGACAGCTAAGTTGAAGTTATTTTTATTTCTTCATCAGTGAAACTGGCACCTAATAATTGGGTATCTTGGATCCAACACACTGCAGAGATATGAAAAGCTTCCAGGAGGCTATTTACAGGAAGAAGCCGAAACTCCTCATGCTCTTCATCCACAAAATAAAACCATTCTTTTACTAGTATATGTAAAGAATGGAATTTTCCCAAAGTGTAAAGCAGAGCACCAGAGAGATTTAAACTTGTTTAATACTGATTAGTCTTCTATACATTGTCATTCAATAAGGCCACCCACAGCTTAACTATCACACTTTGATGGATTAAACTACTCTAGCAAAAGATCGGTTTTCATTTTCTAACAGCAGGAAAGGAAACAAAAAGAACTAGGCCATGTTCCCTTTACATTGCCCACAGAACAGCAAAACCGATGACCTGGATAACATGTGCTGAAGAGCACAGAGTAATAGTCAAGGTGCCATATAAAAGGTCTTCATTTGCTTCAGTACCTCACTTCAAAATTCTTTGACTCTCTGCTCCCGACCGGCTTAGCCACCGATTTCTTCCCCATGAACAGTAACAGCAAACGTAGGTTCACTGTTGGTATGATTGTTTTTCCAGCCAACTCTCCCATCTCTTATCAGCAAGTTCAACAACAGTCTCCGCATTGGAGAACTGGTGCTGAATTTGACAAACAAGGGAAAAATATTTCCCTGAGGGGTCATTACATTTGTGTCTTCAGCCCACGTGCAGCAGCACCGTGGCCACACTGTGTTGATTTTTCTGATTGTATTTAAAAACAAACTCAGCAAAAGGAACTTACAAAGATTTTTTTAAGGTAACCCAGAAAATAAGCTCTATGTGAAAACTGGTACAGGAAACTGGTGTTTTAGAATACTAGAATTCACCCTGTTCACCTTCAAAGGCAAACTAACCTCTCAATTCACATCCTAAACCACTGAAGTTGTCAATGCTTGTTGAAAACATCCTCACTTACTGGAGTTCAACAAGTTCTGAGGTAATTATTTACCACAGTAATTCTGGCTTTAGGGCTGCTAACTTTCTTGACATTTTATAAAAAAATATGGTAGGGTTTTTTTCCCCCCCTTTTGATATACTTTCTGTTTGCAAACCAAGCGAAACAGATATCCAAAGCATTCATTCTGTGCTATGAGAGCATTCATTAGTGCAAAATGTTTTAACTTAGTCTCAAAAGAGTTAGCAGTATAATAAATGAAAGACACTGTAAATTGAAACAGTACAGTAACCTTTGTTTCAAACATAATTCACAAGCAGTGCCAGAAAACTAAAACAGAACCACTCTGTTTCAGACTTCATGTAACTGGCTAAATTTCCATACACCTATATTTTAAAGGTTATTAGTTTTTAGTCAACTTTATAAGGGATAAGGGTAAGTCAACATTTGTCATGGCAGGAAGCCCAACATTATTATTTTTATTAGTCTGCTACTAGTTAAATTGGCCTAAGATTAAACCGTTCTAATAAATGTGCACAAAACTTGGAATTGAATGTAAGAAAAAAAAAAACCCAACCACATTCAAGCTCTGTTCCACAGGATGTTATCAGTATTTAACCTCCAGCAGGATAAAAAACAAAAACAAAACCAAAAAACCTTAACCACCAAACAATAAAGGTTAAAATAGGAAAAGCAACCTATGTTACAACAGAGTCTTTTAATACAGCAAATATTTAACCTAAAAATAAATTAAGCTGGCACCTCAGGCTTTCTGCATCTTCAGAGAAGCAAATCTAAAACTAAAACAACACTTTCAGTTGTTATCAGTGCCGATAAACTATTATAAACGAAAATATTAAATATATTTTTTAATGCTTGAAACAGCAAATAATTTGGCTTTGCTTTATAGTATCTTAGAAATACTGTAATAGGAAATTCTAGAACATTCAGTCTTCTAGAGCTGAGGCTGATGGTCAAGAAAAACAAAGTGACTCTAAAGCAGTTCTAAGTATAGTTCAGTGTCGCACAAAAATTAACTGTAATTATCCATGCAAGTCCATCCTAAAACCAGGAAGAGGCATCCCTCTAGCAAAACCGCAAGCAGAATTTATTAAGCAATGTAAGTATTTTGATATATAAAGGGAACCAGATCAGCCAGTAAATTGTGTGCATCAACAATAAAACTTTCCTTCAAATCCATAAGGTTCTATCCACCATCCTCTGATGGGAGCAGCAGCAGGTTTGTTAGTCTTCCTCTGCCAATCTCCACAAAACCAGCAAGGAAATTAAGCAAAATCCAGAGCTACTTTAATCACAGTGTTATAAAGAAGAGGACCTGAAACGATAGTCAGGGTACAATGAAGAGCCATATAGAGAAGTATTCTTAACTGAGAAAATCAGCTGAAGTTTGCAACACGCTATCGCATCATATGTTGATCAAAGATTGGCTCCTTGCTGCAAAAGGCTGCTCTCATTAATCCCCGCTCTTAAGACTTCAGATTTCATTTCCCATATGCAAGACAGAACCTCTGAAGTGTCAGTAGCATAAAGAAAGCCGCGTCCAATACCAACTTGACCGATCATTTGTCTGCAATATCCAGAAATCAGTATGTCTGGCAGCAGTTAGGAAATGAAGGCCAATTAACAGAAAAACCTCACACCGAGGTGAATTAACACAAGCAACAGAAACTCCTAGAATTCCAGACAACTGATGTAGAGTTGATTAAATTCTGCATTTCCTCTCATCAGAAGCTGCTTCTACAGACTACCTAAGACTGATGTTTTCCATTGTGGAACAAACTGGCTGTGAAGCTGGACTGCCAATTAACAAGCAGACATCATACAGCAAGTTGTTGAACGGAAAAATAAAGGCAAGCTGTTTGTTTCAAATTGCCATTAAGCAGAACAGATCAGCAATTCCAAGTGTGGGGGTTTGACACGTTTCCAGGTTTCGCTCACTGCAGTTACACTGCACATGAACTTACCTGAAATATATCAAAACTGCAGCTTGCTATAATATTTAATTAAAAGTTAAATACATACATTTATGAAGATCAAAGAAAATTCATGACTTGCAGTTTATCTCAATCTTTTGGCCCTCTGCCCACTGGCTTCATGCCTGGTTCTTATGTTAATGACATGCCATGGCCCAGAGGCCTGTGGGTTACCCTTCAGGTTAGCTTGCCTGCACGACCCATGCCACATTAAACACGGTCCTGCACATCAAAATAGTGAGGGTATCAGGAGACAACAACAGAAAGATTGCAAACAGACCTGATTCTTAGGTCTAAGATTTTTGCAATGTAAGAGATGTAAGCAGATGTACAACATACTGGAAACACAAAGGAATTCTATACCACAATGTAGTTTTTGGAGCCTGAGCCCAGACACTAGAGTAGATCCTTTAGTTTACATAACATCCTTACTCTGAGAAATTTATCTCTTCCCATGACTTCAGACCTTAAAACCTCATTCTGCGATTGTGTGAACTTTCTTATCTGTTGCCTGTTGCTCATCCACTGGCTCTGCTTTAACTTTGTTTCTTTTAGACTATGTGATAAGGGAGCTGCTTTAACCAGCTAAACATAGCAAATGGGCTTTTTATACCTTAAAGAAAGCAAATTCCAAGTTTTACTGTCTCTGCTTTTGTATTATGAAAAAAATGGTAAACACTACTGAAGTGTTAGGCTGTTACAACTAGAATTGTACTACCTTATTTTATGTGGGGTATGTATGTAAAAGCCTTATAGTATCTCCTGTATCAACTCATTCCTCAGACATTGAAGTGTTATGTCGCCCTTAAACTGCATAAAGAAAGAATTATAATTGTACTCTGAGAGGTACACTGGCCTTTCTCAGAATCCAGCTTTTCACCGTTCACAGACATTTCAGACATTTGATTCGTCATTGTTTTGTGATGGTGCTACTATTAATGGAGCTTATGCCAAGGAAGCCAGTGTGGTTTAAAGAAAGGACACTTAATAGAAAACCTCCTTTCTGTTTTGCACCACTGACTCATTCCTCAAAATCATTCCTGGTTTTCCACTGCTGCTCTGCAGGTCACATGAGAAGTCCAATAATAAGGAAGAACTAATCTATCACCCATAATCTTCAGTTTGTTACCCAGAGCCCCAGATGGAAATTTAGGAAAATTTTCAGTTCTGTGTATACTCAACTTTTTTGCTGCATTTCATCCCATGCAAGTACTTTGTACTTGAGCTTCCACACTGTATTTCTGTATTTGTTCAAAAAAAGCCACTAAAAGATTGTTTAATAAGATCAGAGGAAATATTTTATAATCACGAGTTCTGATTTAAAACTACAACACAACATCTATAGCACAGAAGAATCTGTTCTATTCCACATGTATTAACATTTATGCACAAGTCAGGTTATTAAATAAATCAATTAATTTCACATACTAATACTTAAAATGAAACTCAGGCTTTGAAAGACACGAATTCATAGTCCACCCCCAAGTTAGCATTCAGCTGCAGTAACACAAAATTGTGGTAGAAGGCGCTCAGTAGCTTTATTCAGACTTGTAAATATTAAAGGCTGGAATAACAGATTACTGTTAAAGTTTGAGAAGAAACTTGCATTTCCCCCCACCCAATACCAACAGACTCCAAAGAAACAGGTATTATAAGGATAGATGTATACAGTCTTTCTCAAAGAGCAGTTTCTATTTCTGCTTCCTTAACCAATTTGTTTTGAGTGGCAGGTGGTCTCTCCATACCCTCCTACAGCAATCAGAAAAGTGTTTAAAAGTTTATTTTTCAGAATGCTGCAAGTCCGACATACTCTCAGAAAACAGCCTGAAAGCATAGGCTGCATTTTCTTATTTGTATAAAAGACAAACCGAAAGATTATAAATCCAAAACAACTGTTTGCACATTGTAATTTTGATTGATACCATCTGTCATTAGATACTTCCTCATGCTCTAAGCTTTCATTGAGACTTTTTCTTTGAAATTTGATATAAGTAAGCTACCCTTCCTAACTGCAAGAGAGGAACACTCTAACACTTCAGATTTGAATATTCTGTTCATTCACAAAAATCCCTTAATGCAGTAAAGGTTAAAAACATATGTCTTTAATATTACAGTTAGTAAAATGAGTACCCTTCAGAGAACCATTTGGTACTTAACCATTTGTGTTTAACATTCATGTGTATGTACACACACACACACTCTCTCTCTCTCAGGGTGTTAACTTTCAAAAACACAGTTGGAAAAAAAAATCTACCTTCGTTAACTGCAATAATGAAACCCCTTTATGTAAAACTACGCTGAAAAGCAAAAGTGCAGCATCTTCTAAGCTCTTAGCTTAAGCATCATGCTTAAATAGTAACTTGGTTTACGTTACTTATACTTTAGACCTATTCAACTGATGGAAACAGAGATAATCTTTGATACAGCATTAAATGTACCCAATGTAGTAAGCTGTCTTCAAGTTATTCAACAAAGAAGACAAATGAAGAAGCTATATATTTAAGTGATAAAAAAAGAGAAAAATTGTATCATTCCTGCAACGCAGTCAGACAGAATCCTTAACATCAATGTTTTCTTCCCCAAACGAGTACATAATGCAACACTAACATAAAATATTAAAGTCTTTCATGAACATTGCTCCTAAAAGGTTTCACTATTTATGAGAATTTTGCAAATGAGTATGTTGAATTTGGGTGAATGAGTAAGATTTCTTATGTCACCTAAAAGGATTTTAACTTTGTCAACCTGCTGAGAGAGCCGTTTTCACTTAGTGTTATCATATTAATTTCTTCATTTATTACAGACACGGAAAAGACAGATAATGCTTTTCTATATTCCCTTTACTCAACAAAGCATATAACCAGTTCCTGTGCAAGTTTAACAATTTGTAGGTAATGGTTAGCACTGGTACAGAAATTACTTTAAACTATATGTCTAAACCAGGTATTTCTCAATTATCTACTTAAAAGATTAATTTTAATTCCATAAAATGACAGATGACAAAAACCTAGATTCTTTGTTCCTTGCCTTATCCCAAAGGAAAGTTCAACACCTAGATAAAGCAGGAAAGGATGCCCAAACAAACCAGCTATCGATACATAGCAGCCTAGTTTCAAAGCACCTTATTCTTCCCCAAGGCAATACAGATCACGCTATAAAAAAAAAAAAAGTAAAAGCTGGAGCCGTATCAACAGTAGGTTAAGTACCTCCGTCTCTTTAGCCGGGCTGGTCGCTGCCTGCACTTCCAAGGCACAATTCGCCCTCTTGACAGAAAGGTAAAAAGGATAATCCTTGGCCACCATCGTGGCTGCAGGAGGAGCGGTTTCGGGGGTCACAGCTGATCCTGTCCGCCTACAAAACGTGAAGACAAAGCGCAGCTTCCCCTCCCCGGCACTCGGCGCTTCTGTAAAGAGATGTCCTGCCTCAGGCTGCGGAAGGCACGGCCCGTCAGAGCTCCTGCCACCGAATGAAGCAGGAGAGGGACCAGCGCCGAGCCCCAGGCCGGCGGCCCGAACCGATGAGGGGGGGCCCCCCCCG
>VZRU01019628.1:280427-295409 GCA_013398155.1 Pedionomus torquatus | reverse complement strand
CACCTGTTTTTCTTTTGCCCCTTTTTTTTTTTTTTTTTTTTTTTTTTTTTTTTTTTAATTTTTTTCACCCATATTGTTGCTTTTTTCCTGTCTGGCAAACAGGAGTTTTGTTCTCGTGTTTTCGAGCTCCACTTTTGTTGCCATTGTTTAGTCAAAGAGCTCCCCTGCCCGCACCCCTCACTGAAACTAGCTGAGACAGTGGATAAACACCTTTGGCTCACGTATCTCAGGGCATTTGAGTGTCTCCTCATCCAGGCAAATTCTGTTTGGTCTCTACCTTAGAGAAAGATAGAGAAAATTTCCTGAAAAGAGAGAGGAAGCATTAGGGGCCCTGTCTGCAGTACGGGATTGATCTGACAAAAAGACTATATGGGAGAAAAGGAAAAGGAAACGGAATAGGAAGCTGGAGGGGGCGAGGAGGGAAGGATATTTTCAGCCAAAGGGAAGCAGCACAACCAAGAATAACTTTAGAGAACCTGACAGAATTAACTGGGTTTAAAGGCAGACTGTATGATGGATGTTGCTTTACAAGCATTTCTTTTCCTAAAGGTTGATAATCAGATAATGATGTCTTTAGAATAAGCTTAGTCAACTGGCAGACACAGTCCTTATTTGGACGCTTTCCTCCTACTCCATCAGTATCCCAGACATACAGTGTCTCTCACACTTACCCACCCAGGCCTTTTCAGGAGCCGCTGCAGTAAAGCAAAGATGCTATCCTGCTGCCTGTTACGCAGACCTCTCTAATTTGTAGCAGTCTGCTCATTAAACAAAAAAAAAATACCCTACTAGTTTCCCAACCCCACAATTCCTGGAAAATTGCTAAAACAAAGTTATCAGTACTTTCAGATGTTTTATTATTCTAGAAGAAAATGTGGTATTTGAATGTCATGAGTGCTGTGTGCAGTACCACTCATCTCTTTTGTAATAGCACGGGACAAGGTTCACTGAAAGCTAAAGTGTAGACAAGAGGCACGGAATAACTTTCATGAGAGAATAGCTAAGCAGACAGGACATTTCAGAGAAGAAAAGAGAGAAAACGGAGCAGGTGTGACAAGGAACAATAAAGGAGCTAAGTCTATTATGCTCCATTTTTGTATTATATACAATGGAAATATTTGTCACAAGATACTGCTGCTAAAAAAGCTTCTCAGACAAATTCTTGGCTACTAGGACAGTATTTTGGGGAAACATCATGACAGGTTATTTCTGGTTTGTACTCTTCCCTAAGCATCTACTGCTGACCACCGCTAGGTAATAAGTAATCCTCCTTGTCATATTTCAAAAAAATTGAAAAGAACATAGCATTTGATTTGTGTTGTATATTCCTTTATGAGTGTTATCACTGTTGTTTTCCCCTTTCCTTTGCTATTCTGTTAAACTGCCTTAATTTTAACCCATGAGTTTTGTCTTTTTCTTCCAATTCTCTCTGCATGCCACCAGGGTTGGGAGATGAGCAAATGGGTACAGACTAAACCACAACACTGTCTTACCTGAGGATTTCTGAAGCTACAAACAATTATTTCATTCACCTGAACGTGCATTCATTTCTGCAAGTCTTCACTGTGACACTCAGAGGTCATACTTTTGAGCACGACCTGATAATGTTGGACAGTTTCTTCTCACATTTCAAGCACATCAAAAGACCAATACGCGTAGGTGGTATGAAATGGTTAAGAACCTCCTGAGAACACGGCAGCTGCTGTGTAACCATTTAAGCCCAAGAAGCCTTGATTTCAAATACCATCTGTGTATCATATGTTTGTTTATGAACCTGTATGGGTAACACCATTTTAAAAATCAGCTTCACTTAGATCAGTCAGGCAAATTGCCTTCAGGGCTTCTCCTCAAAGCATTCTAATCCTGTAACATGCTTCACAGCATCAAGAGCACTTCACACAGGACAAGAGCATACCAGTTTGGAGACTGAAATAATGAACTTTTGTTTATACACATAAAAAAAACAGGTCAAGAGAAGGATTTTGTCATTTCTCCATTAATCAGGCCAGTGAACTTCAGCTTGACTAAGCATTCTTGAGAAGTAAGAGAAAAAATGTCTTAAGAGGAATAGGATTCTTAAAAATAGGCAGGATCTATATAAGGGTAACTTTTGGAGCATCTTGCACCTCCAAGATAACCTTCAATTAACATCTAAAACAGGATTCATTAGACTCTCTGGATGTTTCCTTATTTCACCAAAAGCTTGCAAATATGGTTTCAGAACTGAAATTTGGACCCAAAGTTGATTGATGAATAGCACCTAACTTCATAAGTATCACATTATCTTACAAAATAACACAATGATACAATTTCAAACAATTCTCTCTGAAATTGTCTGTAGAATGCTATGTGCATTCATAATCAAAACTGTCAGCTTAGTCATATTATCGAGTCCCTTCTTTATTGCATATCAAATAGAACATTTGGAGTCCATTCTTAAAGTTAAACTTGTGGCTGAAAGACTCCCTAGTGAACTCCGGAGCTGGAGAAATAAAGGCTTCCAGTGATACCACTTAAGGAGTCCTAAAAGACTAGATTCAGTGAGTCCACTCATTCAAAAAAAAATCATACTTCAGACTACAATCTACACTAACACTATAAAAATCAGATCTCAATTGCAAGCTACTTTCAAAAAAGAAACTAAAACTTACAAACAAACAATGCTAGTGACTAGATTGCACGGCTGACCAATGCATCAGTTTTGCCATTTCTGGAGCAGGTTTTTTGTGGGTTTGCTTGGGTTTTTTTTGTTTTGGTGGTTTGGTTTTTTTTACTTAGGCCAAAGGCACAATTTAGTCTGACAGTTACTTATCTGTCAGGGTGAAATAAGTAGACTATTGGGCAACTCTGGAAAGCTCTGCTCAAGAAAGATACCTACCACCCCTGACCTGGGTCAGGACTGAAGTTCGCTAATAGCTGTTCTGTGATTGTTCACTCTAATGCTTTTAGTTAGTTTCCTCACACATTCAAAGTTAATATTGAAGTAATTATTGCAAAAACATCTGTCTGCATGGCAAAGTCCTTTGAAATATTTAAGGTTTGAACCTTAAAAATAGCTTTCTATAAGGCTGGAATTCCTTTTCATCTTACGCTAATCTTTTGAGATTCATATAGCTTTGATCAGACTAATTTTAAAATTAAAATGCAGTTGATTAAAGGTTTCTCAAGGGATCCAAAACGATGGCAAAAGAATAAAAAACAAAACCCCCTGTTTCTATTTAAATAATAGTTAAGAAGCTATTATGCTAAGCCGTAGCGAAAGGAACTGAAACATTTAATCTAAACATTTAAATATGGAAAAGCCCAATGGAGTGAAGAATCTTCAACCATCAAAGTCATGGGCTTTAAAGGAGTTCCATGGAACAGAAAATCAGCCATTAAAGCTGAACTCTACCTCACAAAGAAACCCCACAAATAGATTGTGTAAAGATCTGAGTTGGTGTTTTTGTTGTTTTGTTTCAACATGATCTTTGCCAACGTATTTTAACTGCCTTTGGGCAGAAATGCAAAATCTGTGATTAAACAGAAATATTTCGAGATGTCTACACCCAGATCTCAATTATCTTCTTCCTCCTGATATGCTAATATGACTGCTTTCCCTATTAAAAAGAAAAATCTGTTTTGTCAAGCTGTTAAAAAGAACAAAAAAAAGATAAATACAATTAATTTTTGGTAAAATATCGGTATGCCAAGAAGTTAGACTCCCAATGTCTAAAAAAAGCCCCTGCTTTTCTTCCCCCACCCAACGTAAAGCAGCCCTTGACTTGAGTCTCTCAGTCATCCTGAGTAGAGAAGCTCTGTTGGCCAGCTAAGTTACTCCAGGTTTATTGACAGAATAAAAGATGTAATGTAATGAAAAGTGTGTTGCAGAAGACCAGATTCTCCTATACAATTTTGGCTATGTGTGCAGAGAATACTTGGCATATGATGTTTCTGGGAATTTTACCCACCATAAAACCCCAAAATTAAGTAGAAGTATTGCATACACATTTCTAGAGAAAAAAAAAATAATCTCAGTAGTTTGAACTTTATGGAGTATTCTCTCATATATGCACCCATCCTGTGTGTAATGAGGAACCTTTCCTTTCAGAAAAACAAAACCAGAAAAAAAACAAAAACCAAACACCAAACCAAAAAACCCGTGCAGACAACCAAAAGAAAATTTTTTAAAGCAGTCACTTCAACCAAACATTGTAAATTTGAACCTGCTCAGGAGCTGGAATGCAGAAACACTGACAGTGATAAGTGAGTAGCTAGAACACACATAAACTGCTAGATAAAGGGTATTTATCAGGCAGTTACACAGCTGTTCAAGAAACTGCAATTTCCTCATTGTAAATATGGATTGTACATACGGTAATAAGAGTTACAATTTACTAGGTAGTAAATATTAGGAAAAGACCACTTGATTAAACACATTCATGATGAGAAATTCCAACAAAAATATGCCTACAGAGTAAGTGATTGCCATTAAAAACAGTCTCTCAAAAACCACAGCAGTATTTTTTCCAGTAGTCTACTAATCCTGGAAAGATCATTGCAGAAAAAAAGAATCACACCTCTAGAGAACGACTGACATTACAAAACTGAAAGCCAAATTTCTACTCTGTCTAGATTCTCCATTTGAGGACTACTTCTTACATGGCCCTTATTTGTGCAGCTTATGGAGTAACAAGAGGAGGAAGTTGTGCTTCCTCAGTGTTACAACAGGCAATGCTTTGGGATCTGCAGCCAAGACGCCCTCAACCATTCTCCTAAGTTTTGTCAAATACAATTAATAAATAGCAGGAGTCTCCACTGTCTTCCCCTGTGAATGACAGCTACTTCAAAATACCATGTTTATGCTTAAGTATATTCCTGATGAACTGATGGAGAGACACGATTCTCACACAAATCATCATGAATGTTTTATTGTGTAAACAAACATCCAGCTTGTTAAGCAGCCTGCAGGCTTTCAAAGACAGGCATACATATTTTGTTTCTTCATATAAATATAGGCTGTGAAACAATTATACACTGGGAGACAAGGAGATGAAACAACCTGCTAAGTTATTTCAGTTTGTTTTCATTTTGCTAAATTCGTGTAACTTTTGAATACTACAGAAAGTACCGTGCAGTTGAAGGATGCCCTCTAACAATTGCATTTGCACTCCCTTCATGAGCTTCCCTTAGGAAGACAGCAACAACCCATTTTTAAAGCTGCCTCAGATTCATTTAAGAAACATGTTACAGTGATCAGGTCTGTAGCTCCAGACTAACGATGACCCGCCTAGAAAAATCAGGGTGGATTCACACTTCTCCACCCCTCTACCACACCCAGCAGCGCAAACTAATTACGAATCTCCGTGGTCCCTTGTGAGGGAAGGCATAGGGTGTGCCACGGCTGGATAAAATGACCCTTCAGGACTTACACTTGTAACAAGGAAGTTCTTGAGCTTGTCTAAGTGTTTACATCCCTGGGGGGAGCAGAAAGGAGGAGATGCGAGGGATTTTGCTCATTTATCAATGTGCATTTTAAACAGCCAGGCAAGTTACGTACATGACGATAACCCCAAATATACCATCCTTTCCTGAAGTTTTACATTGAAAGAGGTATTCTAGGGAGAGGAAATTACTGGAACCACTTGTATGATGTTTAAATGAGATTAAATGAGACTAAAATACTTTTGGTTTTATAATTAAATTTTGTAAAATGTAATTATAATACTACAGGCAGCATGGGAGCAGGAATTTCTCTCCACAACATTCCTGCTGACTGGAAAATTAAATAACAAATTTCTTTGTAAGAAATCATATTCTAATGCAAAGTGTTTACCAAGACATCACAGTAGTGGTCTAATTTCTGTTTTGATTAAGTTTTACTATAATAATATTTATATTATATGAGAAGCTCAATAATAATTTTCATTAGAGAGGACAGCAGTTTGTAATCTTTTGCTATATGCTTAGATACAGCGTGTATGCTTAGATAGCAGCAAGAAGAATATTCTATTCTATTAAGTAGTAACAGGAATTTTCCTGACTGTAACAGGTTTGACATGTAAGACTAGCAAAATGCCACTTAATTTGTTCTTCCAACTATCCCCTCCAACAGCAATATGTAAAGCAAAGTTTGGGGTTAATACAGTTTATTATAACAAATTATATAATTGTGGGGAATAAAAAACCCCAACCAACTAAACAACCAAAAAAAAAAACCAGAATAAACCAAACCCAAACCCCCGAACAAGCAAGCAACAGAAGAGCTTTCAGGTACATAGGTCCTTCTTCAGGTCAGAAACAACAGTAGCAAAAGAGTAAGACTTGGGCCTTTTGAGTGTCCTATTCCTACTCATTTATTTACTTAGTTGTACGATTTTCAAACCCTGTTATATGTTTCACTGTGCTCTGTTTGACATATTTTTCTACAGCTGTCTGTTAGTATAAATCTCCCCAGTGCCAAGAAGTTACCTGAGTTAATCACGTTCTACCCTTCACTAACTTTTTATTATTTTCATTAATTTTGGAATTAGTCTTTACATCAGGAAGTGCTGTACTCAAGATGGAAATAAAGTTTCGAAGTGCTAACAAAGGATTTTACGGTATGGCTGAGGTTATTTAACAATTTGCCATTCATAGAAGTATAAACTTTATTTCCTTCTCCTCTATCCAAACTCCTCCTCCTCCCTCTTTTTATGTGCTTGCACTGGCGCTGAACCTTGCTCTGCATAGTCTTTGCCTGTCACCTCAAGCCAACTCTAGCACTCATCCCACAGGTAAGTCAGCAGGTCCAAAACCACAAAAATACTTCCTTTTGCCAGGTTTCGTTTTCTGCTGGTTTTGTGAGCAGGTTATTGTGCCACGAGAAAAGCACCAGAACTCACTGAAGCTAACTGGTGAAGTGCATAGGTACAAATAAGGACAGCACAGGGAAAAGGCTAATTTTTATTCTCCTTATAGGTATAAGCTGTTAGCTCAGCTTCAGTTGTTTCACAAACTAATACCCAAAGAATACTGTCAGCTTTTCTGGTTTTTGGATGGAAGTTTTGGATGAGAAGCTTTATTTATTTATTCATTTTTTAAAACAGACACACCTATTAATTTCCATAACAACAGTGCACTGTTACTCAATCTTCTAGTCAGTTATTTTTGCCAATTTGAATATCTTGAAATTAAGAGAACATCTGTGCTTCTTGAATAAATATTTAGCACACAAACCTTGAGACTGGTTTCAGATTCTCCTGAGCATGATGTACCCTCTTCTAGACCATGCCAGCAGGAGATGCCAGCAGCGTTTCTAGACCCAAAGTTAAGCAATTTAACATTTCTTTGACACAGATTACAAGACATCCCTGGGAAACACTGATGGCAATAAAGCAAAACAGTGAGACTATTAAGAGCTTTACAACCAGGAAGAGCATTCTAATATCTCAACTGCACTAGAGCAATCTTGAACCTGAGATGCCTCCTTTCACACGACAACACTCACTGACAACCCAATCCAGAAAACCTCCACATTTGGTTGTGAATAGGGTTTTGCAGATCACATAATGCCTTACAATCCAAGTTATCACAGTGGTTACTGTTTTTGCAATATTCTGCTATTGTGGTCCATTAATCTTTTTAGAAATGATGTTCATTTCCCATGTGCTATGACATACAGTACAAAAAAATCAGACAAAAAAGCTACAAAAATATTAAATCATCTTTCTTTTAGCCAGATCCTCTCCCTATGAGGGAGGAGGAAAACCATGGTATAACTTCAAAAAGACACGTCCTTGCAAAAACTGACAATTAATAAAAAAAAAAAATTATAGAACTAATCTACCCCCAGTACTGTCTATACTGTAGATGTATGGCTTTAAAGATGATGTGGCATTAGCAACAATGTGACTAATCTTTAATAGGCAGCTGAAACAGGACAGGACATCTTCAGACACCAACAACCCACATGAGGACGGAACTTTGTTCATAACCCTTTATCAAGAATCAGGGAATGCAGAAGCCATTCCCAGGAAATGTTTTACTTCAGGTTACAAAAAAGTTTTACGTAAAGTTACAAAATTACTATCTTCCCAAGTGTAAATATAATGAGGTAAACCCTTATGGTACAGAAGTTACTATAATCAGTTTTAATTGAAACATAAAAATAAAAGACGTTTTTCAGGAATACTTCTTTCTTGGTTCAAAAATGCTATGATTTCTAAAGGCTATCTTCTCTCTGGTCAAGTTGTTAGCCACAAACTGCTACCTGGCAAAAAGATTGTACTTGATCTTTTCTTATTCATCCTGTTTCTATGTGATCTCCATTATCAAATCTGCAACCATGATCCACTATAAGTGTTTCTTTTCCCAAAAAACTATAAATGTTGGACAGGGCCCTAACAACCACCCTTAAATTTGTTCCCCAAATAGCAAAGACCACAGAATCACAGTATTCTGTCATTCTGTGATCTCTGCTGAGATAGTCAACAACTGAAAATGAAAAATAAAGTCTTAGAAACACCACAGATAAGTAATGGTTATTATTTTAAAAGCTAAGAAACAGCTCAAAGTTGCATCAGAACATAATTTTTGCTTCTACTAATCTTCAAAATACAACTGACTGAACAAAAATTAAGATATATTCATGTTTTAGCAAATGTTCTAATTTTATTATATAACTGGGTTTCGTCTCAAATTACATGGATGTCGAATGCTGTATCCTCAAATCCCTGCAAAAACATGAGCATACTGTCCTCTTAAGTTCCTAATAGTGAAGTGTTAACATAAAATTTAGAACAACATGAAGAGATTAAACTCATAGCCAGAAAATTATTTTGTTCTAATGTTGCATGTTATACCAAAAATACAGCTACACACACACACAAATTAAAAAAAAAAAAAAAAAAAAGGCGTATATTGGTTTCAGTGCTCAAGACATTGGTTTCAGTGCCCAAGACAATTAACAGCTGTCAAGTTTGTTCTGACCGTCATGTAATTTTGGGAGAGAGTTCTTCTGAAAACATGGGGCTATATGGGAGGACAAGAAACACACATTAAAAATGAAAAAATAAAAGCCCATCAAGTTAAAGGCTGGTATTCTAGACCAGAAACCAGAGTGAACCACTTCAATGGCAGAATAATTTGAGGGATTAGGATAAATATTTTATCTATCCGTCCAAAAGGTTTTGTAGTTTCTGTTTGATGCAAAATAGAAATCATTAGAACAATGCAAAGAGCAGCACAAGCATGATGGAAGTGATCATCCAGGAAAATGGCTTTTGGAATAACATTTGCCTATAGACACGGAAGGCAAAGCTGTTTTTGTTGAAGTCAGAAAAAGAAAAGTTGTTGCAATAATCAAACACAACATAGTAAGATCCTGAAGGAGAAATTTAACTTTGCAAATAGAAAAGACCAGAAACTAATGATGATATGGAAATAAAACACAAAATTAGACATAGGGCATACAAAAGGATCTACTGCTGAGATGAGTCTGATGCCATTCAAGAACACAACAATGAATACTATGAATGCCCCACTAGCAAACTACACACAATACTGCACACTGTGGGATTCCCAGACACTCATAAAGAAAGGAACAAACCAGGAAGGAAAACCCTGGCCACACTGAAATCTGAGGAAGTTTTGCCTGAACTCCAAGCAGGTTACAGTTTGCCCACATCAGAAAGACACTGCACTGGTATAATTTAACGTGCTTTGACTATCAGCAACTTAGACTAATTTAGAAATACTGATGCCAGAAAAAGGCATTATTATTATTTAGCAACGTCCAGAATTCCTCTCAGAAAAAAATGAGTTAAAAAAACCGCCCACAAACAAAGCATAAAATCACTGCACAGGGAGGAAAAAAATAAAAAACCAAAGAAACCAAAAACTATCCACAACTGCTAACTTAGGCTAAAGCAAAAACAGTTCTGTCATGTACAGAAGTGGAAATAGAAAAAGAGAGGTAAAAGGTACAACAGGGGTAAAAACTATGTTCTCCCAGGCTGCAGGATTTTTGATCTGCAGTAATAATTATTGATTAGAAGCACAATACATTCCAGTGCCTGTATACTTAGCTTGTTCCAGACACAATAATTAAATAACGAATAGGAAAGTATAATCAAAGTACCAAACAATCAGGAGAAAAAGCAAGAGCAAACAGAGTGCTGGCATGTGAATATACCACAATAAAGTAGAACAAAAAATGTTACTCCTTATGTTGTACTTCAAGCACATTGTCTGGTACAGGTGCTCTAGGTGTGTTCTGTAAGCTTTCCTTATTCACTACTCCATTCCTCCTCAAAACAAAATAGGAGAGTGGAAAAGAGCACAGACTGGATATTCAAGGAGACCTAAGGGAGTTACAATGATAATCCACAAAGAAAAAAATGTGTTTAAATCCTATGAAACGTCCAGCCATTGCACTCTGATGAATCAAAATTGAAAAGCTGAAAGGACAGCTTCATAAAAGCATAGCTGTATAATAAAGATCGGAATGCACTTCATATCTGGAATAGAAAAGCAGGTATGTTATTACATACCGTTCTCTGGAATTCGGTGTGTTTGTTTTTGTACAAACATTTAGAGAATACCTGCTTCTGTTGCTTCTGTAAATAATTGCTTCCTTTCAATCTGGTATTTGTATTAAAATAAAGGATATCTGTCCTCCAAAAAAGATTGCAGTTTTATCACAATACGAATCTATCTATTTTGTTAGTTCAGGAAGTTACATTTATTTTAGTACGTGCGATCTAACAGCAGATGTGCATTAAAATGTGTCATTGCAGGATATATTAACCACATCATATGAACAAGCCAAACAGCTGAAATAAGAAGCTACAAAGACCTTTTTGAACATGAGCAGCCTCCCTGATCTCTATGAAACTATATCACCTGTCTGATATTACTCGCACATATGGGAAAGATACAACAACCAGCCCATAGATCTTATGTAAGGCACAGCCTTATGCCTCGCCACACTACAACTGTTTCTCAACTGCTACTTACTCTGCTAGCACTTTTTTTCCCCCTGGGTTATACGTTTAGATATCTACAGTGTATCTACAATACAGTTACAATTATGATCGTATTTCCCCAAGATCTAACAGCTCAGGGGGTGGAAGGGAGGCTGGTTGGTTTGTGGCGTTGGGGGCTTTTTTTTAATCATTGCCTGCCCTCACACTCCTTGTCAACATTGGCAATACTTGAGCTGCAAAATCCTCTCAACTAATCAGCTTCTGATCTAACATTTCTGTCAAAATTGTAATATCTCCACACCCTTTGTAAGGTGCAATGCAATCAAAAAGTCACATTAGCCTATTTTTTACATTTGTATCCAGACTATGAGAAAGCACTTTTGAGTGAGATATTGCCAGTTTTTAAAAATAATGGTAACAGAGAGAATTAATTAACAAATTACTACAACAAGACATATTTCTTGCAAAAAGAGAAAATCTTTAACGCTGACAAATTTATCCTGATTCCATCTCTGGTACTTAGAAATGAGCAGCTTTCATTAGGACTTTGTGCCCAACTCAATTCACCAAACATCATGCTGAAAAATGCCATCAGAAATACTGTAGGGTGTTTCTCATCCTTTGTCTAACCTTACACAAGTATACAGTACAAATCCAGTTTTGCCTTCTGACCACAATATATCCATGGACAGATATATCTGTAAGGATGTTTTGCTAGCAAGTGGCCTCAAGAGTCAGACATTCTTTGGAAATAATATCTATGCAGACTTTATACTGTTAATCCCCAAATTTTAGGGGTAGTGGGCACCAATATGAAGCAAGTGGTGCTTACGAACAACTTCAGGCTTGGAATTGGGAACATTTTTTTTAATTTTGTATGGCCACAGGAAATATTAAGGTTCTCTCAGAGACAGTGCTGTCTGCCATCCATAATCTCAGGACCGCTGTTTTCCCTCTAGTAACTAAGAACAGCTGTGCTTGTGAGCTGACCAATACTGGCACAGTAATTGAACAGTTCTCGTGACACTAAAAAAAATATTTAAAGGCAAATGAAACTCAATATCCCCCCCCAGTATTCACCAGTGAAAAAAGGCAGGAATACTAAAGAAACACTCCTAAGAGATACCATATATTTGATTACAGTTTTTAAGATCCTAATATGATAATTTTGTTAAATATTTTTCCAGATGAAAACAAATTCCAACGTCTAAGACTGCTGTTTCTTTTCCTCTGNTGAGGATTATGCCTTGTTTGTGAAACTGGGTGGAAGTTTTTAATGGTCCTTTTCAGGAAGCATGCATGTGGTTTTTAAACCTGTTCCTTCCTAAACTTGCTAAAGTTGGCCCCAAAAATGTATCAGGAAATTACTGGAGGATGGGGGGGTGGGCAGGGAGAGAAACTTTAAAGGCACCTTGTCTTAATTAAATCTATAAGTGTTACTTCGTCCTGTCCAACTAAGTCCCGTACAGCTTCAGCACTGCACACCTGCCTGGGGGAGGGGATGTGTCAACATCCAGAATAAGTTCGTATTTCAGCTGCCTCCTGTAATTGGCAGCCTGGAATTAATTAATGAAGTGGAACTAGCACATGCTTGAATGCAGCATAAAATTAAATAAAAAACACTTCTGCTTTCTTTAATACTCCTTTATTGCTACAAAATGTGGAAAGGTAAAAAGAGTAAAGCTAAACTCAAATTGCCCAGCAGATGACCGTGCCTTCAGCAGTTATTTTTACCATGTGGGTCCCTCAGTCATCAGCTGAGCTACTACCTGAACAAATGGGTACAGTAAGAATAATTATCCTACCTAATAAACAATAGTCATTGACGTTTTCAGTCTTTTCGGTCTTAGAATTTATTTTAAATAATCTATCTGAAGCCATATGATTCATGTGGCTCTAACAAAAAGTCTCAGCTGGAACCTCTCAGTACACAGAACCAACATTTCAACTACTAATTCAACTGGAAAGGCAGGGTCAGGAATGCCGTCAGCTCCGTGTGCTCACCCACTCATGACAGGAATGTCATTTCTCTAACCTTTCTTCTTGATCAGCTCTTAAGTGTTCAGCACAAGCCACCCTCCCAGAGATGTTTAACTGCTGCATTTTAAAGAAAAATCTTTTGGAAGGGCATAGACTAAAAATAAAAACCCAGTTATTTTTTTAATGCTTCCTTCAATTTCTTTTTGTTCTTAAGTAACAGCAGATCTTACAAGAATATTTCTAGTATGTGTGCTTTGGATTGTTTCTCTTGAGTGAAGCTTCCCTTCTAAAGTTCTGAGCAAACACCTCTACCAAAATAATTTTCCCTTCAAAATACCCTACAAATTTCTTATGCTATTCTTGTAAAGAAGTAGAGCATGTCTCCAACTTCAGCAAGTATTTCAAACCAGGTGAAAAATTATGTGAGAGATCATGGATGTCATACCTGGAATAAATTTTAGAATTTGGGAGTTCCTGATTCTGTATCAAAGATCTGTCCCAGATCTTTGAGTGTTTTTTCTTCCTAAAAACCTTAGCAGCAGCTTAATGAGATGTCCATCATGAACAGCATCCTAAAAGCTCCTGTTGTTCTAATCTGGCCAGGGTGCCTATGCCTCTTTCTGGGAGACAGAGTAAGTATACTTCTAAACAGATTGAATACTTAAATAAAAGCTGATGAGCAAAGTGTGTCTAGTATCTTGGCTTTTTTCACCATTATTTCTTCTCCCTGGTCAATTTTTGGAAATGAACAGCACTTCATTAAGCAACTCAGTCAATATTCAGAGAGATTCTTAGTGAGAAATACCTAAAAAATGTTTCTTCAGTAAAAACACAGGGTTGGCATTGGCTTAAACAGGTTTTAGAGTTTCTACAAAGCAGCAGATAATTCCTTCACACTTCTGTAAATTTACAGCTACACCACATAAATAGCCACCAGAACCTACGAGTGCCAGTGCTTGCTGCTTACAGTGGAACTCACACTGATTTAGAGCTTCACAGAGTTGTCACTATATAGAGAGTTTTGCTATATATACATACCACTTCAAGTAGTTGTAATAATTCTATTAGGAGACAGAAGCAATTCAAGTATTTTTCAGGTGATGCCACTCCAAAATTGCAAGTGGAAGCTTGGCTGGCTCAAACCTTTTTCCTATTAGGAAATGTCAGTAATCCGAGAACAATAAATGATTCCTTCATTAGCATTTATAATCCATAACGTTAAGACCTACTTTTTCCATATAGAAGCTTCCACATGGAAGAGCTATAACATATTAGCTTTTCTGACAATCCTTTAACAGAAGAAATCATGAATGTTTCCACTAATGAGTTCTTCCCACTTCCATTTCCTATTTCTTTACTCGGTGGGAAATTCCAATTCACGTTTTTTGGAGTTAGTTTTAAGAAGTGGGAAGTTCTTGTGCATAAGTCCATGGGACCTGATGAAATCCATCCATGGGTCCTGAGAGAGCTGGCGGACCAAGCTGCCAAGCCGTTTTTCATCGTATTTGAGAAATTGTGGCAATCTGATGTAATTCCTGCAGATCAGAAGAAGGGGAACATAACCCCAATATTCAAAAAAGGGAAAAAAGAGGAGCCAGGAAACTATAGGCCAGTCAGTCTCACCTCTGTGCCTGGCAAGATCACGGAGCAGATCCTCCTGGAGTCTCTGCTAAGGCACATGGAAAATAAGGAGGTGACTGGAGACAGCCAACATGGCTTCACCAAGGGCAAAACCTCCCTCACAAATCTGATGGCCTTCTATGATACTGCCACAAACTCGATGGATAAAGGCAGAGCAATGGATGTCATCTACCTGGACTTATGCAAAGCATTTGACACTGTCCCACATGACATCCTAGTCTCCAAATCGGAAAGTCATGGGTTCGATGGATGGATCACGCGGTGGATAAGGAACTGGCTGGATAACCACACTCAAAGGGTTGTGGTCAACAGCTCAGTGTCCAAGTGGCAGCTGGTGACAAGTAGTGTCCCACAAGGGTCAGTACTGGGACCAATACTACTTAACATCTTTGTTGGAGACATGGACAGTGGGATA
>VZRU01019628.1:253962-280382 GCA_013398155.1 Pedionomus torquatus | reverse complement strand
CTGGCAGCCCAGAAAGCCAACTGTACCCTGGGCTGCATCAAAAGAAGCGTGACCAGCAGGTTGTGCGAGGTGATTCTCCCCCTCTACTCTGCACTAGTGAGACCCCGCCTGGAGTACTGTGTTCAGCTCTGGAGTCCTCGACAGAGAAACTGTTAAAACAGGTCCAGCAGAGGGCCACAATTCTGATTAGAGTGTTGGAGCACCTCTCCTATGAGGACAGGCTGAGGGAGCTGGGGCTGTTCAGCCTGGAAAAGAGAAGGCTCTGGGGAGACCTTATTGCAGCCTTCCAGTACCTGAAGGAAGCTACAGGAGAGCAGGAGAGGGACTCTTTGTCAGGAAGCGTAGTGATAGGACAAGGGGTAATAGTTTCAAACTAGAAGAAGGGAGATTTAGATTGGATATTAGGAAGAAACTCTTTACTGTGAGAGCGGTGAGGCACTGGAACAGGTTGCCCAGAGAAGTTGTGGATGCTTCATCCCTGGAGGTGTTCAAGGCCAGGCTGGATGGGGCTTTGAGCAACCTGCTCTAGTGGGAGATGTCCCTGCCCATGGCAGGGGGGTTGGAACTCGATGATCTTTAAGGTCCCTTCCAACTCTAACCATTCTATGATTCTAAGTTATGTACGTTATAATAAAATACAGCATAGCTTCATCACCTGTGTAGCAGTAGCTACATATACCACAGGAACTCTTTTACAAAGGCTCTATCAATCCTTCTTCTCTCACTTGCATATAGGTTTGCATTTTGGAATGGTATCTCAGATTAAAAGAAAAAACCTAAAACTACCGAATATACCAATTCTTTGCTTCTTAAACTAAGGTCATTAATTGGAAACTAGAGGATGAGAAATTTACTGGTAAATCCATCTAGTGCTTGTGTATTTAAACCTTTGTGGTCTGTTCAGTGTTAAAAACTGTATTTTAAGATATCCTCATCTGTATCTCTCATTTGTAGAGGACTTTTTAGCCTACTTAAAATAGTGAACACCACAAAGAGGAAGTTACTTTTAAAGCACACTAAAAGTGACAAATGGGAGCAAATGCATGTAGCAAGAGATACAACATTGCTTAAATAATGGATGAAAAATTATTAATATCTTGATATGTTTTCTGCTCATGTAACTTAAGACTACTAGCACAGATGATCACAGTAAGAATCACAGTATGGCTATACAATTGCTATGAAAGAAGTTTTTTTTGGAAACAAGGCATCTCATTTAACGCAAGGGAACATTCATTCTTCCTATTTCCAGACAAAGAATAAAAATAAAAGAAATGTCTCTCTCCCAGGAAGCCTAAGGGAAAACTATTTTCTGAGACGTATCATCTTAGCGCACTGAGTTTGGCAAAAGCTGCCAGTTATGCATCTAATCCCATTCATGACCACAGATGCAGGTGGTATCCTATTTTACTGGCCTTGTCCTCCCCACCCCACCATTAAAAAAACAAAACCAAAAACCAAAACACAAAACCCCACAACAAAAACAAAACAACCCCACCCCCCCACCTCCCAATTTGAAAATAATAAAGGTAGTGGAGTGATAGATGACCAGTGGCACGAAAGGGGCCATATTATCCTCTGCTGTCTCTCTGGCTACTTAATGTATTTTGGAACTTCTGTGTCCATTTAACATGACATTTTAAAGCCTGTATGCAGAAAAATCTGGTAGGAATTTGATGCAGGTGCTGGCTAGAAAATTTCCTGGCAGACAGAGATCAGTAGTCACTGTTATCTCAGCCATGGCGTAACACCTCTTACCTTTTTTTTTTCTTTTTTTTTTTTTCCTGCCTTTTCTTACTAGATAACAGAACACCACTGCCTTGACCTCATGCAGTAAACTGATTTTAACAAATTTGTACTGAAGTACTTTCTAGTACTGTTTTTAATTCCCTTCTTTCACAGCTATGCATCCTACATCAAAAGACTATCTAAACCACAGCAGGTTCTGAAATTCTGCAAGCAAAGCAATCTCAATCCCAATCACATAATAAAATATCAACAGAATAAGTCTCCATTTTAATAAAATTTTGTATAGCCCCTTATATGATGAAGGACTTTTCTTTCTATCACAAAGGAAAAACAAGCTCATCAGCACTTTATAACCTGTGATAATAAGCCACAGAACGGTAAATGGTACATGAAGTTCATATGAGAAATGTGCGCCATAACCACAAACAGTCTTATAACTCCAGAGGGGCACAAACCCAGCCTCCACATCAGTTTTCTGGTCAGTTCCACACAGGCTTGGGCAGCAAATTCATTATCTATAAACAGTTAAAAATTTCATGTAAGCAGAAAACAGAAAAAGCTGCTTTTCTGGTAAGAGATTCCACTCTACTAATAAAAATTTCTCCAAACATCAGCATACATGAGCTGCTTGAATTCAGAGCAAATTTCAGAGGCAGGAAGTCACTGTGCTATTCTAAGAAGTGATGGTACAAAAGAAGAAAACGTCACTGAAGGAGGACAGTTAACATGCTTCAGATGTAAGCAAGAAACAACAGAATATGAAAACCACAACTCTCCCAGAAATAACACAGTGCACACAATAAAGAACATTATGTATACAACATATATTCATATACAGCAACACTCAGAGAAGTCTCAGCTTTATGCCCCAGAATTGACTCATTTGGCTTAATTAAGAAGCTACTATGGAATTTTCATAAAAGCTAAGAGAAACTTTATCCAATCACTCTGTGCTATCTATAAATACTTTCAAAACTTTACTTAATAGTTAATTAGTAAATAGTTAATAGGTGTAACAAACACTAGTGCAGACTCTCAAAGAATGCTTCTGCTCTCATGATCAATGTAGTCGCACAGTTTGCTGCTTCTGTAGACCCATCCTGTTTACATCCCATCACGTACACATCACTGACCATCTTTGAGATACACATTAGACAGAGATAGCCCATTTGGACATTGACAGATCTGATACAAAGATATTCATAAGTAATAAATAATAGCACACACCTATTAAAACTTGCACTTTGTTAGTATTCTCACACAATCAGAGTCCCTATTCTTTGGCTGAAATCAAAGCTTTCTGGAAGAAATTCCATTAAACTTCACAGGAAGAAGAAATTCACTGCCAGCTTCTCCTCCTCCAGCTAAGGCCTCATACTGTACTTGTTTCATTAATTATTGCCTTTTTGGAAGTCTGCAATTAGTTCAATTTCATTTCTAAGCTCTTCACTAATGTTTACAGAAGAGTAAGAACTATGCAAAGAATGACAAAGCTCTGTACCAAGGTTATATATTTAAGCTTCAACTACCATACATTTCCATTTGCATGTCCCATAATTCAAAACTAAGAGAAGTGAGTGAGATCTCTTAAAAGATGATGTATTCAAAGAAGGCCAAACAATCGACAGCCAGTTTTTACATTTTGTTGAAGAAAGAGCTCTTAACACAGAAAAGCAAAATCACAGAAAGAGAACTTCAGGCTTAAACACGTAAACTATAATTCTAGTAATGCTATGGGTACTTTCTGTAATTACCAGGGCATATCCATAGTTTACAGTTACACCAATAAGAACACATTCTTGGTTTAAGAATTCTTAAAAGCTTTACTAATCAGTTATTTATCCACATAACAGTAGAACTAAACCATTATAAATTGCTTCACATTTTCAGTTATGTGCAGCCGGTATAGAATAAACTTAATATTCAAACCATCTTAATGCTTTATTCTACTTTATCAAGTAAATAAGTCACTTATGCTACAACATCAGGTTTGCGCCCTATGTATATTAAAATCAAGCTGTCCTAAACACACAAGGATGACAAATTTACATTTCTCTATAAACATAATGAAGTATAGCAAGTTAATTTGGACAGGAAAAATCTCCAGTTATAATAGTTTTATGACAAAAAGAACAAAAATCCTTTAAGTGATTTTAATCAACATGCTAAAGAAAATGCAAACTAGAGGAATATTGCCATCTTCTGAAATACATTTTTAGAAAATCAAATCAAAAGTCAATTACAGTCTCACAGTGAGTTAGAATGGAGTAGAATCATTAAACACACAGCAGCAGATATTTAAATACACTGTTACCTACAGTCATGTTTAGAAATTAAATGCTCCATCACCTTTGACAATTTTACGCAGATATACGCATCTATCATTACCTAAGCATTTTCAAAAAAAATGGGCATAGTGTTCCAAATAGTGCAAAGGAATCCCTTTGGCAGCTATACTGCTTGCATTCTGTGAGGATGAGCTTTAGAAAGACTGCAGTTCAGTTTCCAGTTCTATCAAATGTTCACTACAGAAGCCAGATTACTGACATAAATTAAGTGAATCGCTCCTTCATGAACAGAGTAAGCTTTCAGGGGCAAACAAAATTCAAAGGGCAAACTATCACTAGTACAAAGCAAATATATATAGTTTAAATAATGTGTTCTATGTACAGAAAGAGCAGCTGAAAGTCTAATTCCTAAGACACAGTGAAATCCTTGCATTATTGGTTTCCTTGAGAATAGCGGTGAAAAATACCAGCTAGGTTTTTATACATTTGCTGCCTTAAGAATTAACAGATCAGTTAAAAGAATAGACCTTTAAATCCAACTAATAACTGATTTAGCAGACAAAACAGGGAGACAATACAGAGGAATGAAATGAAACAATCCTCCAATATAGCAACAATTTGAATTCGACCCTGCAAATTTAGAATTGAGTGAATGAAGACTACATGTTCAAACCTTGCAGGTTCACAGCGCAATTACTGTATTTTGTACTGAGTGATTTTGTACGTCTGTAAATAAACAAGTGTGAGTAACTGTACGGATGTCAGAAGTTAGCACTGAAGATGTTCTGTCCTCATAGATACAGAATGATTTTACGACAGTCCAGTGCTAAAAATAAACGTGAAAATTGTAGTTCTACTATTAAAAACTAATTTTTGTGAGGCAAACTTGCAGTGTCCTGTAATGGCATATGCGTTACAGCCTTGTTGCCTGTAGGTCTGAAAGTGACTAAATGATCTTGTTCAGCCTCCTCTATGTTTGTGGTTGTAGCTTAACCACCAAGTGTAATGCTCTGAAAGTTTTCATTATCTTTTTTTTTTGCTTTTCTGTTCATGAGTAGAGGTGAGACACTAATATTCTGTTGAGAAACACATTCACACACTTGTAAACAATAGCATATTATTTTTTGTAAAATACTCTTGGGGCATTTCTAACAATTTGTTAGGCTTCTATTTGCTGGAGGCTTTCCCCCCTCCTTGCTGCTTTCCACACCGGAGCGGGAAAAACAGGGTGCAGTTACATAACAGAGTGAGTCAGGACCTGTTAGCGATCACCTTCTGCTGCCCAGACTGCACAGTTACACTAATACTGAAATGGTAGAAGCAATAAAAAATTATTTTCTGCAAGAGAAAAGGGATCCAAGGCCTACCAAACGAACTGGGAAATCACTGCTATGCAGAGATAATATTCTAAGATTTCAATGGCCTTGAAAGATGCCCCCAGAGAAAACTAGTGAAACTTTTATGAAAAAGCATCTTACACTGGTCTGTGACAATAAACTTTTAAAGATTCACCTGCTTCTGTCTTCCTACACCATTCTGCACTGACGTGACCTTGGCCAACAGCCTGCAGTGGCACACAACCCTTCCCATTGTAGGCATTGGCAATGGCAGTGCAGACACTTTTTACACTTCGGTCACAAAGCAGCTTAGGAAAACAAGCAACTATTATTATTTGTAATTTGCTCAGATAAGAATCTGATCGTGAGGTTGGATGGTTTATTGATGGTTACACAGAAAACTTAAGGCTCATGCTGAAATAAATACAACCCAAGTAGACCATGTAACTTCAAAAACCTCTGTGAAACACTTTTTTTCTGATCAACCTACTCTTACCAGTCAAAAGTAGAAAGTACCTAATAGAAAATTTTGTATTGTAATGCTACTACTGAGAAAATACTCATAAGATTTATACTTATAAGACTTGTCTGTGTTTTTCCTGTTGAGTTCTTGCTCAGCAAGTTATTTGATGATGATTTTCCTGCTAAAATGCAGCCAGTTTAAAAAGAAAAAAAACCCAACAACCTAGTATAACTGTCTCTTCAAAAGATATGGGCAGGCATAATCTAATTTTTTTAAGAAAATCAGGCCCATGTGCTGAATAAATGACTTCAATATCTCTTTTGCTGAAACAATAGTACCTCCTTTGCTTTGCCAAACCAAAATTTGCAGCATTTTATTTCATTAAAATTATCATCTTTAACTTTTGTCAAGCAAAAGGCATAATCTGAAATTTTGCTTATCAGTAGGTTCTGGCTGCAGTGAAAAGTGTAGTATAGGATCCCCCGCCCACCCCTTCAGTGGATTTTATAGTCCTACATTGACCTGAACTATCATGTATGCTATAAGGCAGTGCCTTGAACTGGTTACCAAAAGACACAGAGAAGCTCGAGACTAGATTGCCTGGAGAAGCAACACAGGCTTCTGAAATAACTTTGTCAAAATATCTGTAATGAATAATGTCATTATCCTTTAATTCAACCACTGAGAGACACAGATGGGACAAGTATCTTCATGAGGCCTGTCCTAACCCTATGCTGTTACAGAGACATACCAGTGCTTTTATATACAAAACTTAATTTCCTGTTATGGTTGGTCACTCCTAGAGGCACAGTCAAAATGTAGCTGGCATTACAAAAACTATTGGACTTTAAAACATAAAGCCATGCTAATTCAGTGAAATCCTGACCTGACTTTTGCTCAAGACTTCAGTAAGCACTGGATTATGTCACAATTTCAAACACTCCCAGCAGCTACTTGAAGATGAATGGGCCCTCCTTTCCCTTTTCAACAGAATAATTATAGTTAGACTGTTCTAATCAAAAGTATAACTCAACTTGGAGAAACTCAGTTCTCTGACTAAAGGCCCATACAGCACATTGTTCATATGGAGCCTTCATGCTTCTTACAAATTCTGTCTCCATGGTTCCGTATTATAGATTCAATATAAAGTACAGTGACCAGTAATGATGTATAAAATTTAACTGTAGAAAATGTATTGGATTATATACCTGTCGCTATAGAACTAATATCAGTTTTTATTTTGATCTCCAAATAAACCACCCAAAGTACAATAACTCTTGTTTCTTGATTAAATTTTACCATGAAAATGTAACTACTTCTCTGCAAATCTTTATCAAGACAATCACTACATCTATTTCTTAATGGATATCCAAATGCACAGCCGTCAATAATATTAGGCTAATTTCTGTTCATAAATGGTCCTGATGTTGCTGTGTTGAAAATAAGTGTATGTCAAGTCTGGTTCTATAACTCAAACGTAATTTAAACTGAATTGAAACTTCAAGTGTCATTTTCTGTTATGGAGGAATAATGTAGAGAAAACCAGCATCATTCAAGAAAATAACAGCCAATTTATCAAATTACTACATTGCAAGGAGATATGAACAGTGGAGAGTACTGCACTGCTAACCACCACCTGCCTATAAAGTCACTTTCTAAAGACAACATTGTATAGAAAAGATATTAAAAGAAATTAACAAAAGCATCCATTTTAGTCAACCATACACAAAACATAACTTAAGCTGAGGCTTGAGTGCTGGATTACAATTTATGTATATACAGCCAAGAGGGCTTATAAGTATCTGCCACAAGCAGGATAATATGCTGCTTCAGAGCCTAGTGCAAATTGCAAGGCTCATTTAGGACCAGACTGAACTGAACCTAACATGTACCACTACTATTACTATCAAAACTAATTATTTTCAGTCTAACACAGACATGCACTACTTTTGACTGGATCAGAGAGATAAATAGTGTGTTATGTGCAAAAGCCATAAAAATAACAATTTCTTTGTATTTCCTGGAGCTAACATTCTCTTTTGTCTCATATATAACTCAGTCAGGTCATTTGCTGCGGTTTGGAGCAAAGCAGACAGACTGAATGGATCTTTCGGATGAAGTCTTAGATTTGGAGGCAAAGCCTTAGTTCACGTTCTTCCCTGTTGTCATTCTACTCAAGGAAAGAAAAAATTTGCATGACCACAGTTAATCTCACCAAAATATATTAAATCTAAGAATTGGTATAACGTGCTTCCAGATTTGTACCACAACTCCTTCACAGCTCCCGAGACTTTATCACAATTTAAGAGTTGATCAACAATTCAAACAGATGGCAAAGGTACAAGTGATAGCTTTGTAATATATGAAAAGCAACCCCAATTCCTGTAAGTGGTTTCATAATATCTGTCTTGCTCCACAGTTATGCATATCTTAAGTTTAGGATCAGAAATACCGAGCATGCCTCATCAGAAAAAAGAAAAAAACACAGTCTTTAAAAAAATCACAGTACTTACTTTCTAAGAATCAATGAGTTCCCCAAAAGTCTTGCTTTATTTACCCCTCAATGAGCTGCAGAATGCCAAGAATTGCACAAAGAAAGAATTTCAAAGTAGAGTAAAAGGCATACATAATACATTGAATTTATCTTTTTTTTTTTTTCCCCACTCAGGCATTTCTATTTTGTTTTTTTACTGTTTATTTTATCTTTATACACAGACTTCACATCAGGAAGCATTTCTTTATCAAGAGAGTGGTCAAACACTGGTGCGGGCTTCCTAGAGAGGTGTTCAAAGCCCCAAGCCTGTCAGCATCTAAGAAGCATTTGGACAATGCCCTTAACAACATGCCTTAATCTTTGGTCAGCCCTGAAGTGGTCAGGCAGTTGGGTTAGGTGATCATTGTAGGTCCCTTCCAACTGGAATAGTCTGCTCTATTTTATTCAAAAGGGCACACCAGTTCATGCATTCTTGCACAAGGCACACATGTCCCAACAATGTCCCTAGAGCCTGTGCCTGTATTTTATTTCCAGTCTCTTCTGTACTATCTTCCCTTTGTCACAAAACACATTTCAGAGAGTATCAAGGCAAGATTCAACTGATTTCTCTTACATGTTCTTGTCAAAACAATATCCAAATCTTAGAAGTATAAAGGAAATCTAGGTAACTAACTCATATACTCTATACTTGCCAAAAGGTAGGCAAAATGAATCCCACCAGCAAAGTATCAACCATTAAAAGATCAACTACAGACATCGATAGATCTCCATTTCCTTGAGAAAATACAATTTGCAGATGTTAATTATACCTTCTATATAAACTCAATTTAAATAATATATGAAAGTCTCTCTATATTAAGCTTATTGCTGATATAGCAACAGCTTCAGTAATTCTGCCAGAACACACTGCTTATTCAGGTCATTCAAAAGAATACATAATTTCTTTAACATGGTATTCAGAAGGATTGATGGTTTTGTTTTTCATTTAGCTGATAATTTTTTAATACGGCAGTTTAAATGAATATGATGTATATATATAAAAATATATTTATACAATAAATGCATAAATTACTATTATAAATGTTGCTTATTCATGTACACTATTCCTTTTCTACAAAATATAAAATTAGAGACCCACTGGCAATAATATTTATTTTCTGAAACCTTCGTTAATTTCCCAAAGAGAAGATGACTACAGCCTACCTCCTGTAAACTGCATTTTCCTCCACTGAACCCAATTTTTCAGTCATTTTTTCAATTTAAATAACAACTATTCTTTACTCAGTCTTCCTTTTTTGTCTGTAAATAGACCTTGTTTTATATGAAATACATAACACATTAGAACTACTGAGACTGAACACCGGCATATTAAGGAAAAACCCACTTTTGGATCCTTAACACGTACAGGATTGCTTACCAGTCTTGCATATGGGCAGACCTGTATTTGCCATATATGTTAATTAGTCGAAGTATTTTTTATTCCATACCCAGTTCCTGAGAATAAAAATAAAAGGGAACAATTTCCCTAAGGTCAGTGGATTCTCTGTACTGGAGGAAAAGATATTCTATTCAAATTATTCAAATTCAAATAGGAGCAGACAAATAGGTGCTAGCTAGTCACATTAAGATAATTGTTATAGCTTGAGTTAAATCTTAAAGAAAGTTAGTTTTAATAACCATACTTCATTTAAGATATCTATAGATCAGCTTCAGTTTGTAGAAACTAGGTGAATTAATGCAAAAGACCATTCTTATTCAGTTCCCGGCTGCACAAGTGTGTTTTAAGACAGCTTGATCTATGTTTCCATAGGCTTTGGCATATTTGTATGGACAGATTTGTACTGAATATGTCCAACTTCACCACACATTTACCATCTTCACCAAAATAACCTGTGAGATTTCCTGGAACAATTAGCCAAATTCTGAGGTGCTGTTCACTTAAATAAAGCATAATTGTATTGGAACATGACACAGGAAGTCTGAGGTCATTGCAGAATGCAGAAAAGAAGAACGCAGCATACCCAGTAGTTTATACATTTTTCCAATAGAGCACTTGTACACCTTGTTTAATGAGAAATAGCAAGAGAATAACAAAACACAGCCTTAAGATAAATGACATTACACCACTCCAAATAATACCCCACAGCAGACAATGTCTAGTCTGTAACAATCATGTGATGGATTAATAATGGATTAAGAACAGTCACTTTATAATAAAGTCTGAACCCAGATGGAGCACTGACCGCCTATGCGATAGAGTGATATTAAGAAGTCATGCATAATTCAAACATATTGTATACCTATTACTGGGCAAGCTGAAGGCCTTTTATACTATGAACACACAACAGACCAGAATTTATAGAAGTAAAAAGACCCAGATACAATATATATTTTAATTATCTCAACTCTGATAAGCTGAAGTAGAATAATCCTCTCTAAGCTTTTCAAAGCTAGCTCGCTATACCTTAGCAATCAAATATTATTGAGTTTATAATTAAGTTTAATTAGCTCAAAGAATGTTTCAGCTATATTGACTCTCAAATACATAACAAATGTTCACTCAGCACTAAAAGCAATCAAAATTAATGAATTCTGATGTAGCGTATGCAAATGTTGCTTAAGTCTGGGAAACTTTCTGTTCATGTTTTATATTGGAGGGTATTTTAATAACTTGCAAGTAGACAGATGAGCAGTAGGACTTCTCCAGAATGCACATTTGGAAGAGTTTTATCTTCAGTAATAACAACTTCTATATAAACAAATTAAAGAACTTTTCTGAGGCTTTGCATATGGAATTTTACTTTCTTTATGAAAGTGGACTTGTCTAGTCCACTGTGTATTTGTCTTATGTTCCTCTCCTCAATGTAACACAAAACCAAGAGCAACTTTCACAAGTTCACAACAAATTTTGCATACAACTGATTGCAGAGAACTGCACATCATTGCCATATTTCTTCTTCTGAACAGAATTTTGCTTATGAGAGTATAATTTTATTCTGAAAAGTGCAAGTTTTGCAGGTTTTACTAGCATTTTGCCCTGGCTACCTTCTGAGGTACTTCTGGTTTTATAGAGTTGAGACTTAGGAGGCACACAGTATCATCACCATTACAAGATTCCAACTACTTTGCAGTTACTGGTTTCGCAATAGCCATTACAAATAATACATTGCTTTTATCTAACTTGCAGAGTGCTCTATGTAAAATCTCAGGTAACAGTATCTATCACCACTTTTCTTAGTATGATATGTGACAGTCAAAAATTCCCAAAGAGCACTTGGTCTACAGAAGCGAAATGAGTACCCTGTTTCCAAGCAAGGTAGAGAGCACAGCAGAAGAACTGGCTACCCGAGCACAAAGCTTGTGCTCCTCCAGCACTCCACCAGGCTCAGAAGAAGGTTGCCCAGACTGAAGACTCATGTTTCAAAGTCTGGGTATCAGAAAAAAAAACAAAGGTGGCAGCAGCATGGAGTGGAAAGCACGGGCAGAAAAAAGTCTGGAAGCAGCTCAGAATTTAGGGAAGGAGACTCACAGTGTCTGCACAAGGAGGAATACAGAGAATCACAGAGCTCTAGGGGGTGTTTTAAACAGAAAGCCCCCTGTGACCACGTCAAAGATGTCTCTGTTCCTCTGTCCCAACTCTCCAAGCTATAAAAGGACATCTATAACATCATAGAATCATAGAATCATCCAGGCCGGAAGGGACCTCCAAAGATCATCTAGTCCAACCTCCCCGCAGTCACAGGGACACCCCCAACTAGACCAGGTTGCCCAGGGCCTCATCGAGCCTCACCTTGAATATCTCCAGAGAAGGGGCCTCAACCACCTCCCTGGGCAACCTGTTCCAGTGTTCCACCACCCTTAAATAATTTTTTTCTAATATTCAACTTAAATCTACTCTTCTCCAACTTAAGTCCATTGCCCCTCGTCCTATCGCAGCAGGCCTTTGTGATCAGACCCTCCCCAGCCTTCCCGTAGGCCCCCTTTAGGTACTGAAAGGCTGTGATTAGGTCTCCTGGGAGCCTCCTCTTCTCCAGGCTGAACAGCCCCAGTTCCCTCAGCCTATCCTCGTAGCAGAGGTGCTCCAGCCCTTTGATCATCTTCGTGGCCCTAATGTAAAGTTTGTGTAAGTCACATTAATTATGTAATGTCTGTAAATCAATGTGCATATGCAAATCACTCTAGAACATACTATCATTTTAAGAGCCCAAGCATGAGAACACTACAGGCTGAGTTAACTGTATAGACTGAATACAAGGTAAGCCTTCCAGGGGATGCTGACATCAACAAAAGTATGTTGGATAATATGTACATTTTCATTTAAATACAGATGTCAGGCTGCAGTGCCCTCATGTATTCATGCACTCAGCCTTCAGAGTCTGCTGGCCACATCTGTCACAAGTTATCAAAAACTATTTGACATTGACAGGATTTACAAATCCACTTCTTTAAGCTGGCAATAAAATGAGCCAAGACCAACCAGCCAGTTTATCAACTCCTGAAGCATCAATACCAGTCCAGATCACTAAGCAAATACAAAGATCATTTAACATGCTTAGGTTACCAGTCCTTGTTCTGAGTCAGCAAAGCTCCAACCAGCATTTCCTGTGAAAGGAAATTCTGTCTTTGTGACTGATTCCCCTGGAAAAAACAGGTGTGTCTGGCAATGGTCAGTCACAAAACAAAATATCTATTTTTATAAAAAGATTGTAGACAGATGATAAAAATTGGCAGAAGACCCATATGTATGTTGCTTTCCAAGGTATGATGCAACTCCAGTCCTTAAATAGTTAATGCTCTCTTTGTTTCCCATCTCCACTCTCTCCTGGACAAAGGTGATGAATGGATGCATTTACACAAATTGGAAACTTTAGACAGAGTAAAAGATGGCCAGATCTTTCCACTGGCAAGCACAAAGAAGAGGCGTATCCCTGAGGTGATGGCCCTGAAGCCTGTGCAGTGGGGACTGCAGCATGCAATTGACAGCACACCAGCAGCCAAGTGAGCTGGAAGAACAGGAGTCATTCACCTAATTATGTAAAGCAGGAAGTATGCTGCACAGGAAAATCTAATATGCTTATTTGTTAAATGGATACGCTATTTAATAAAAAGAACCAATTTTATTACAGAGTCTGAGAGATTTATTATATGTAAAAATTTAATAATGTGTAATTATCCCAGTTAAGAATCTGAATCCGTAATAGGGAACACGTGTTTACATTTTGATATTCTTAGCCACTGCCATGGAAAATAAATGCCTTCATTGAGGACATACATATAAGCAATTTGGCCCATCTTTTCAAGGACATAACAGAATTGCTAGTTATTTATATCATGCTACAACCTAAAGGCCCCAACTAAGTGTAGGGCACTCACTGTGTCATTTGAAAACCATCATTGCTTGGAAGAAAAAAAGGTTGTGTGCTGGGCTACCCAGTCATCTCAGATTGGCTAAGGATGGATCTCAGAGGCCAATACCAGCAATGGTAAAAACCAGCTGCCCAGGAAGGTATGTGAAAGCAGAGTAAACACCTAGTGATACACCTGTAGTTTATGCTCCCAGACTCCAGACGGATGCAAGTAGAAGGATTCCTTCAGATGGATGGTTTCATTTGGTCTAATAGCTCTTAATGGATTTTACATCCACAAATTCGTCCAATCTGCTTTTTGAACTCCTGCAAACCTCTGGTAGACAGAGCACCCTGTGCCAGAATTCTGCCACTGCAGGCTAGATGAAGAATCCTTTTGGTTTGGTATGAGTCTACAAAGAATTCCACATGGTGCCCTTAATCACAAGAGAATGAATAACCTTACAGTGATCATATTTCATAGAACTAACCACTCATGATTTTTTCCTCAGTCTATGTAAGTTTCAGTATATTTGATTGTTTCTTAGATGGAAATGGTTCTAAACTTGTAATTATTCTAGATATTTCTCTCCCCCTCCCCCTTTTCCTTTTTAAGCAAAAGTATACCAATAGTGGAGAGCAACAGAGCAAAGAAAGGTGATTTTGCACACCACCACCCACAGCTGGTTTCTGTGAGGTATGAACCAACTTTGTTTTGAAATTTGCCTTCAGAAACATGAGAACAGAAGACAAACTCTCTACTCTGTAGCAAAATTTTAATTGTTTGGAATGTCAATTGTGGCTCTCTAAGAGCAAAACCCAAGCTGACATAAGACATATCTCCCCAATATAAATTTATTGAGATAAATATATTTATCTCAATATAAATAGCATCTTCTAGCACATCTCTCTTTTCTTGTCCTTTTTAAGCACACAGAGAACAAAATGCTTCTACAGGTAAGTATTCAGCTATGGATTGCTGGATTCCAACTGCCCCATTCACTCTACAACATTCCACAGTACAGCTAAAAGACTGTAGTATTTTCTAATGATGTGAGACACCTAGAACTTAAGGAACAGGTAATTCAATCCAGATGCATACTCAGCATACTTAATCTCCATTAGCAAAATATGCTGTGGAAGGAAAAACAAATGTTTATTTGCCACATCCAGAAGGCTTACAAAGGTGATACTCCTCCTTTACCAGGATGATTACAATCTAATTGGCAGGAACTCAAGCCATTAGAAGATGTGTAGTTCTTCCTGCCCAACTTGTTTTAATGTCAACAGCACCAAGTTTTGATGGGTATACTTGAACCATTAATTAAAGCTAAAAAAGTGGAGGGTCTTGTTCTGAGAACACACGCCATGCTGATTTTCCAAACCAAAGGCACTTTCCCTCTCAAAGGAGGCCCTGACAGGTTAAGTCTTCTGTTGCAGGCAGAGGTAAACTAGCCTTAACACCAATTATTACCAGTGATGAGAGCACAGCATCACAGGCTAAACAGGAAACTGTAGTATTATAATGTAGAAGAGTTCAGAGCAAAGTAACTTTGAAAGGCACAAGACATAATACATGCTGTTCAGCCAGAGTATAAGATAATCAGCACTTTCTGGTAACGTTCTTCAAGAATGCAGCATGCCACTGCCCATTCTGTCCTCATGGGATACTCCCCACCCTGCTGACCTGACTAGTTCTCAACTCCTGTAAGGAAAGATTCAGATTTCTTCCTCCTGTCCTTTCTTACCCCTTTTCTCCCAACAATTTTCCAAGAATACAGACTTCAGTATGCATTTAAATTCAAATAACCACATTATTCACTGAAGTTAGTGGGAATAGTTTTCTTAACAGCCCTTCATGTATTTTACAGAGAAGATCCCTCTAAAGTAGGAATTTACAAATCAAAACCCAATACTTTTAATAGCCATTGTTTCACAGATCAGCATAGAAACATGCTGATTTACAAAGAAATTGTTTTATATTTTCTCCAATTCATATTTATATTCTCTTGTCTTGCCAATAATAATAGTAAAATGCAGAAAAGCAGTATGAAGGAAATAACATTTTATAAATTTTAAGTATAATTTAGTAACTGGAGATGAAAGACATTGTGTTGCTTATCAGCACACTATGAACCCCACTTTGCTCTGGGCACTCTTTCTGCGCTTCTGTGGACCAAATTCAGAGGTAAGATCACCCTTCTCTAAGAATTCACTTATTAACAGAAACTGCACCCTTTAAGCAGTATTTGAATCTTTAGCAATTAGCCAAAACAGAATTTATACTCATCCAAGTACTTCTACAGCAGCCTAACAGCCTCTGCACAAGAGAATTTTACATAATTGTCTTAATTATACAAGAATAAAATATATACTTTTTACAGAAACAGGAAAATAGTTAAAACCAGCACTTTTAATCCCAGATCAGTCAGGCATCTAAAAAAGCTACCAATTTGTCCACAAGAAACAGTAAGCAATTTTGAGTTTTCCCTGGAGAATAACAATTTCTTTACAATCACTTATAAGGAATAGCAATTTTTTTGAAGTTGGGTCTGATGTAAGATCTAATGTGATTAACCAACTTGAAAGTATTAGCTAACAGACAAGGTTAGGCTGTTGTGGGTTTCTGATCTCCAAAACAGGGCTGGATTCTACCCAGCCCACTCAGACATCCCACAAGAGCTTACACTTGTCTGCATCCATCCAAGCAGATGAACCCTTAAATGTAATTGTTTCTTCAAACAACAGGTATTCTTCAAAAACAAAAATAATATCTGATCATTAAAGAAACAACAGCACTAGGTTATTAGCACACCCGCTAATAAATAAAAAACTTTTTAAAAAGCAGCTTTTATTCTCTATATTTTAACTTACTTTTCCTGTCAATACTAAGGAAGAAGTCTACAGAAAGCGAAGAGTAATTCAACATCTGACTGTAAACAAAACTCTGAAAACCATGACACAAACACTGAAGAGAAGGAATGGTAAATTTTCCTACACCGATTTGAGTTCCATGGATTTGAAAGACATTTATCATTAACAAGTCTTCCTTTATGTCACAACTTCACATGAAAAACAACATACATCACAGTTCACTGTGTAATTACACTCATTAATACTTTTTTTCAACATCCACCAACATCGACAGAAAGAATTTGGTCCTTATAGCTTAATTTTAAAGTAAGCAGTCACCACTGTAGTTATTTTTTTAAAGTAATAAAACCAGTTTTACTGACTCAGACAAGTCAACATTCCACCTTTACTGACAGAAACAATTAAGAAATTCACAAGTCAAAAGTATACACATAAAAAAACTGCACAGTTTATGTAAAACATGTTTTCTGATGGCTTCTTCCCATCTGAAGCGTGTGACAGAACAGCAAAGCTGTATGTAATGTGTGTATTGCTTCAGCAGTGACACAAGTAGGTCTCAGATGTACCAGTATCAAATGACATGGCTTCACAACACCAGAATTGACCACTCATGTAACTGAAATAAAATCTTTCATCCAATTTCATGCAATGGGATTAAAGGCCTGTTTTTAAGTCGTACATTCACAATGCCCTTTTATCTTGATAATTATTTACTAATAAGAGACCTGCTGCTTTACAATAAACTGTTGTTCTGGCTTTCTATTTCTCTCTTTAAAAGTTTTACTACAGAAAATGAAAAGCAATAATACATCAGATTTACATTTTTAGTAGTAAGTAGAACAAGTTATTTATACTATTTATGAAAACGATATAGCTGAGAAGATGAACAGATTAGTTTCAGAGTATTCATAATAGCGGTATTCTTGTTCAGGATGGTTACAGGGTGGGGAGGGAATGCAAAAAGGAAAACAAAATTACTCACACTTGTATCCAGGCTGCAGATACTGATTGTATCTTCATCTTGAGTACTCTGTTTTCGTTTTTTCTAGAAAACAAAATCAAAAGAAAAGAAAAGCTCAGGTTTGTTGAATAATACCAAGTACCACTGGTCTGATACTGAAACTAGTATACATAAAGTCATACACATATATGTATGTGTATAATTATTAATTATTTTTTCATCATCATAATCACTATGCATGTGAGTATAAACTCTCTTTTCACAAGTTCAAAAGCTACTTATTAGCACACAGGTAAACTAATGTTTCTTCTTCTGCTCAGAGAGTTAAGTTCAATTAAGAAACTTATTTCTAACTAAAAGCATGAGTAGTTACTGCATATTGTAAATAGTACTTTGGCAGTTGATATGCAATTTTTGTAACTAATGAAACTGTCAGAAGGAGAAACTTACATTTTGTATCAAAAGCCTATACTTAGATTTTTCAAAACATAAATTCAGCAATCTAGTACTATTCCCAGATAGTCAATATTGCATAGTGAGGATAATAGGTGAAACATACTGCAAGGCTTAAATTAACATATATTTGGATTTCAATATTGATGGCAATCATTATATTCTGCTCTATATTCAGGTTTTGTTTTGGAAAATGGCAAGGTCTCCCTGCTGTTATTTCACAGGTTTGTCACAAGATTAATCTTCACACCCTTCAAACCAGAAGTATGAAATTTCATTTAACAGAGCTCTGCATTTTCTACCAGGCCAGGAAGGTTTAGGAAACAAGAGAAGTCACAAAATACATGATCCTTATTTATCCAGCTGTGTTGTCTTCCACTGTCAACTAGAGATAAGCACTCACAGATAATAATAGCTGGGATTGAGTTTCCAGTCTAAAGAAGTCAAAGACAAGCATTTTAAGGAACCACAAAAAACCCCACAGAGATGCCATACAGAGCTCCTACCTTACAAGATGACTGAAGTTCAGCTAAAAGGCAGGAGCTGCACATTGTACAGGTATTTTTTTTAATTGATAATAATAAAAATAAATATATAGATAGACTTTATTCCACCTCCCCAGTGCCCACATCATTAGCTTTTCTGAAGCTTGGAGGTTTTATTCCATCAAGCCAGTAAAACAACCATTTTATCTACTAGGTCGAGCATATAGTTTCTGAGAACTTTCTTTGATGAATAAAGAGAAAGGCTATTTATCATAAAATCCTGAAGTTCTTACTTCACACTGTTTTAAAATGAAACTGTAAGTGTTAAAACTTTTAATATTTACTCACTAGTTTTCAACAGATCTTTGACTTAGGTAATCATCTTTAGATTTAACGTTGGTTTGCTTTTTTAGGAAGTGACTTGTCTCACTGTTTTCTGGCAATAATAAATTTAAAGGCAAGGCAAGCTGTGTTTTAACACTTGTTATTCAGAAACTGAAACTGGATCAAGAGTTTTCTAATCACATTACACAATAAGAAGTGTTTTATGAATAGATCTTCACCCTCAGACTATCCACAATCAAATCCCTCTTACTGTTATAGTACAGATTTCTGCAACAAGTTAAAACTGAGAACACAAAAATATCTGAAATACTACTGAGTATATTTGTTTATCCTGTAACAGTGTTTTATAAGGTTGGGGCTTTTTCCCACAGGATAAACCAATCTGAATTACTATTCTAGATTTACTCAATGTGAATTCATGACAAAAAAACACAAAACAGGCCTAAGATCTGTAAAGTCTACTTAGTCCAGAGGGGTAACATTTCCTAATATCCTAGTGATACCCTAGTGACCGTGGTGCAGACTATTCTTCAAACCTAATTAGACTTCCATACCTACAAATGCATGTATCCTTTAGTTTTACTCCAAAAAATTATATATTGGTTTTACTTAAGTCACCATTCAGTCTTCACTTCGCAAACGAGAAATTATAAACCAAAAAGGTACCAACCCTCTCACACAGTGAACACAGGTTAAATGAAAATGAAGGGTGTTTACATTTGAAATACAAATTCCTACAAGAGAAGGCTACATTTTAATGACATACCAATCTGGTATACCAGAATCTATACTGATGGTGATTCTGGTGTATGGATGGCCGTGATAGAACTGCTCACACTTGTGATGCAGCTTGTGTTGGTTTAAGTCTGCCACCTTTAGTTGTAGAAGTACAAAAATGGTTTAACCCTAAGCCTCAGTCTGCAAAATATTAGAATAGAAAATAATTCCAAAACAATCAATATAGTAATACAATAAAAAGTATTACTCCATCACACACACAAAAATTAAATTCAGTGCTTGATTAGAGTATGTGTTCCCAATAATCTACAGACAAAAACCCACATCTCTACATATTACGCATTTTGGAATGATAGCAAATGTTTTCTATAATGGAATAGATGCAATTTCTTTGTTACTGGAGTGTGACAAATGACCACATGCACACCAAATGGGTAGCTCCTTTGTTAAATAACTGATTAAAAGACTCTTTCTTACCGGTAGTCACATGGCTACAGATTAACACAGAAAGCGGCATTTCCAATACAGGCGAGCTCTAATGAAAGCGGATTGAGACTATAAATTGCATAATGTGAACTTGAAGGAGCCAGGACATCCTGTTACTGTAGGAGGAAAGTTACACAACAACCACTGTGTGGGCTCTTGACTACTACATTCAGAGTGGGTATATGGGTCCGAAGCACAGAGGTATCATGGACAAAGCAGAATTCATGGCTACTCAGGTAAAGAAAGCACAGCACAAAATGTCATTAGTAGTGAATATTAACATGCTTATATCTTATTTAGAGACAACCTCTTTTGTTATAGAACTAAATCTCAATACACTCACAAGGTATCAACTGTGATGTACTCACCAAAAAGGATGAAACATTACAAGAAAAACAATTACATACTGAATGAGTTTGGGACAGCCCCCACAAAGCAGGAGGAGCTTGCTCTACTTTATACCTTATTATGCTTATCGAAAGAACACTCCTACTTTATTTTACCTCTTCTACATACTGAAAAGTAACACACACAAAAATCATCTACCTAACAGCATGACAATTATACTATACTTATTACCTGGAAGTTTGCAAGTGTTACACTGTTTATGTTCTTTGTACATTTCTCCCAGCAGCTATGCAAGACAAGTCAGTCATTTCATAAAGAAATTGTTAAATATCATCAATGACTGCAATTAAGAATAATGTTTTTATTTTCTAATAGTTTCAAGGGCATTGGAGGGGAAGACCATAAAAAAAATTTCCAAGAATTGAGCTACCAGATAAATTTCTTTACCTATAATAAGTGGATTAGAAGCAAAGATTGCAGTAGATATTGTGCAGGGAGCATAAGGTGCTTATTAAATTAATCCTTGCTCTTTGTGAGCATCTTTTACCCGAAGGAGTTACAGGTCCTGTCTTGGTTGCCATAGCACAATGCAGCTGACCTCTGAATCTCTCATGTTCCAGAAAATTACCCCTTAAATGCTGGTTTCCACTTGATGTTTTAAATCACACAGCATATCAAGTAACACAAACTTGACTCCATTTTGATCTCCGCAATTTGATGTGTATTGTTTTCACAAAAGATCCTAGAAATACAGTGTAATAGCTTTGGGGTGAATCTGAAAGAATAATAATGTGATAAAGTATTGTATGTATCACGCACATTCAGAGGGGTTTAAGCTTCTCTGCAAAGCCAAGGATCTTTGATAAAATTCATTTATCACCCAAATACTGAAATCAGTTAAGTGGTATACTAATGAAAATGTTGAACTTCCTGGCAGAATTTAAGCAAGCAGGAGGTTCAAATATCTATTGCTTGTTTTGCCCAAATGACAAATAAACATATCAAACAATTCTTAACTCCATCATATAATCTTACAGTAGATTTTTCATGCCAGCTTATATTGTCACGCAAGACTACATTAAGCCAAAAATCACAATGTGTAAATCTTTATTCAACATGACACCTCTGCTGGCCCAGGCATTGCACTAGCGAAAAAGGACTGATTTCTTAATGCTATTTTATTATCTTGCACATGAAGTATCCCTAGTTCTTGCTAATATTTGTTATTATTACCTATGGCTGTAGCCATAGTAAAAAATAATACC
Source organism: Pedionomus torquatus (assembly GCA_013398155.1). Taxonomy (NCBI): domain Eukaryota; kingdom Metazoa; phylum Chordata; class Aves; order Charadriiformes; family Pedionomidae; genus Pedionomus; species Pedionomus torquatus. Next base: position 258,751 of record VZRU01019628.1, on the reverse strand, counting down.
TTTTTTAGGACTACATGACTTGAAGAAGCACATGCAAGAGCGAGAAGACAAGCCCACTCCAAGGGTGCTATATTAAGATGGCATACACTAAGAATAAGTCCATGAGTTCACCCATGCAGAGATCTTACATAAAACTGGGACAGATTAAACCATAACCATAAACCATGTCAAGGGATAGAAAAGCTGAGGCACTTACGGATACCTGAGTATGCCTGAATTATATACACAAGTTATGTTCCTTACAGGTAGGAATATATAATCCCATTCTAATATATTGCGTATGCATGTTGTTTTATCAGAACCAAGTCCAGTTAGAGATTCTATCAAGTTTTAATTAAAATCCAGTAAGAAGCCTTATTATGAACGCTATGAAACAGGAATAAAGACAAGTGGCCATTAGCATCCCTGTCTTTGTACTCTAGGAAGCACATTAAAGCTATTAATGTGAATAGTCCTGAAATTCTACACTGAGCTACCCAGTTAGAACCCATCCCTATTTTAAATTCATAGTAACAACATGAAAAAATACAGGCTTAAAGGGTAGTATGCTAGTCTTTTACTAGACTTGATCATTCATTATCTCCAGTGTATATTAATTACGTAAGGAATGCCATAGTGTGGCATCATATTAAATATAAAATACTGTGATTACTCCATACCATGCTATGTGCAATGGACAAATGCCACCTGCTATCTCACTGTACAGTAACTCTTTATTAGAATTTGTATGCACTTGAAATAAACTGAACGGAAAATTGTTATGAAGCTGTTTACCTTGCTGGAAAAAAGGACAGCTCTCAGTGCTTTGATAACTCCCCTTTTCTGCACAACATTTGTAGGCTTTAAGAAAAGGTCTGCATGAGAGTACACCAACAACACGGAATCTGTTCTGAATAGAGACATGTCTGTGTTTTATGACTGACCACACAGATGCACTACACACATCTCAATGTGTGCCTCTAGATTGAAAGACGTTTGGCAATATTTTTTTTCTTTTGAAATAAAAAATTTCAGCCAGTGGACCATGATCACTGAGCATATAAAAAGTTTGAATCTTGATCCATGTTTGTGATACTGTTGCCTGAAAGGCTGTGACTACATCCATAGTTATAGAGACAGAGCACTTCCTGGTCCTAACATAGCAGGAAAGAGTTGTTCTCAATAATTATTTCACAGGAGATGAGAAAGTAAGATATCCAATTATATATTAAAGCAGTGATTTAATTAAAGGAATTAGAGCAGTAAGACATTGTTATAGGAAGGCTGGATTAACATCCTCTCTCCATCACAGGGCTTCAGTTATCAACACCAGAGATTTATATTTTACCACCTGGGATATGAAATGCAAAGATGTACAAAAATAGCTTGATTAAAAAAGCCAACATCCTGCGATAGGGAAGGAAACGCTTTTCAGAAGAATTGCTGACTTTTGGTAAATCATCTGTCCATACTAATTGCTTAGAAATATGTCTACACACAGGCTGGCATCAAAATAAATAATAGGTCAAGACAAAGTATTTGTATGGGCACATAATAACCTTAAACCTTTTAAGTCATAAACAGACTCATTTCAAAACAAAACACAGAACAACTGACTTCATTTTACTAAAACAGATTCCCTCCACCACCAAAAACAAAAAAAAAAAAGGCCAAAATAAAGAAAAACTTAAAACCACTTAATCATTCTGTATTTCAAATTGTTTTCATATGAAAATATCTAGAAAACTCAGTCTTTACAGAACATGTATCTGGACACTTCTACGCTGCTAATTGAAGGAAAGTTATACCATAGAACTGTTTCTTACAAAGTAATATAAATAAATGTAAGTAGGTAGAGGTGCATATATACACACACACACAAAAACATAATTAAATGTGAATACACATGCCTTGAAAACAAACATGTTCTACTATGGTTCCTTTGAATGTCATCTTAAAATTTCAGGGGAGGGAAGTATGCAATGAACTAAAAAATACTTTGGTAAACATTAAGTCTAAGTCAAAGAAACAGTTTTTACTAGTAATAATTTAAAGTTTCTTTAAAAGGATTTCTACATGGCAAAATGCAAGGTTATTTTTTTTGTTAAGTTCAATAATGAGAGCAATTGTGGACTCCCCACCACAATTCTTGTAATAGAACATCTCCACACAATGCATTTTCAAAGGAAAACATCTGAAAAGACACGAGTATAAACCTATTTCATGGCTCCGGGTATTTTACTTGTGAATGACTTCCTAATTGACTGGCTACTTTTATGAAAGAAAATTGACTTGTGAACTGTTCATCCAATGAACTCATTAATTTATTAATGTATAAACACTGCATTTTTGCTGAGTCTGTCTTATGCAATATATGTTTAATCAAAAAATACCCCCACCAATACTAAACAAAAACAAAATTTGCCATAATACAGAAAAAGGAAAACCACTTAGCCAAAAAAAAATTATTGTTTATGCTGGTGAGAAAAAAGCATGAACGGATTCACTGTTTGGGGCTTTTTGACCCTCTCCAGTTTATGGTAACACTACTATCAAGGACAACCCAAAGTACAGCATCTCTATCAGCCAGAGTTAAAAACTGACAGCAACCAAATAACAATATGAAGAGATGAAGTACAGTAAAAAATAAAACTCAAAAGGGATTAGTGTGGAAGGAGGGGAGAAACCAATCAAATACTTAACAAAAAGTGAAACATCACAGTCCAGAAAAGGTTCAAGCCAAATTCCAAAGGGTCAATTATGTCTGCATGAAAAGCAACTCTGCTACAGGATTTTATTATCGAAAGCTTGATAATGGCCTTCTACAATAGGAATCACAGTCAGTGTTAAAGCAGCTGGGACATACCAGGCAGGAACATAATACCATCATTTTCTTTCACTAAAGACATCAAAAGTCAACAATAATCTGGACTTTCATGTGAATTTTTACTTACACTGTATTTATACAAGATTCCTTAAAAATATCCAGTTAGCATATAAATTCTCTTGATACATAAATAATTTTTAACAGCAAAATCCACATGTATATATTCAAAAATACTAGTGATTCTAAGTACCCTTCTAATTCTTAAATATCTAGCACCTTCAGAAGCTGGTAAATTCAAAAGAATATTCAGATGCTACAGTTCTCATCTTTTTCCATTTGTAGTTTATCCTTCCACACTCATCCTTAACATATTGATCCTTCTCTTAAAGGGCCCTGGAAAGCACCACTTGCCAAGACCAAATTTATCCCTTTAATGACTCCAAAATTTCCACCTGCTCTTGCTTTTTTAAGATCTGTTTCAAATTCTTACTGTTTGCATTTCAAAACTCATTCAAATGATCTCAAAGGTATCAAGGTTCCAGTTGGTTACATCACAGAGCGTGGAGGATTCAGTCAGCACAGAGGCTGGTGATGAGGTATAAATAGCACAAAATAGATATTAAAAGGTACACAAGAAGTGAGGAAGTGATGAAAAAATTACAAACTGGACTGGGAGGGAAGTATTTAAATTCTCCATGGTGAACTGCTAAATGGTTAAAATGGTTGCAGAAGTTTCACAGATGACACAGTCAGAAAACAAAAAAGTTAAAGTATTTTAGATTAGAAGCTAAGCATTTTGGTCTTCCTAATACAGCTGGAGGAAATTGTGACAAAACGCTTCAACATTTTTCTCACCTGCTGTTATCACCCAGTTAACAAAATATGCCTTGAGTCCAGCTTAAATTACTAGGCAAAAGATTAATAACCTTCTATCGTAAGGTTAGTTGAATAATCACTAATTTAAAATTTCCTGCTACAGATGGTGAGATATAGCATGACAAAGCAGACTTCGGAAGTGAGCTAGAAGAGGCGGCACTGGTGTCACATTCCCCAGCTTCAAGCCAGAACCCTCATGATAATGAAACAGGAATAAGCCTCATGGAGGATTACCCGTTTTCCATCTTATCATGTTACTGTTGCACTGACATTCAAATGTCTAAGACGAAATAAAGGTACAGACGCCAAATAAAAGAATATTGGCCTAGTTGATACAATGCACAGTTCTGGAATGAAGTCTGTATAGAGGGAGACTGTATCATATTAATCACATAAACATCTCTGTATGCAATAACCAACTAGAAACCTCTGAATATCCTGTTGAATACAGTGTTCCTCCTAACTCTGGTACAGAGCTAACCAATTGCAATTTCACAAACAAGTGATAATTCATTCCCTAGTTTAAGTTCATTCAGAGAGATTAATCTCCTGTTGTCTTTAAAGGCCAGCCCTCTTTTAACTTTCCCACAGGCTACCCTCATGACCCTGGGAACTATTGACCTGTCAGCCTCACCTCCATGCCTGGGAAGATCATGGAACAGATCCTTCTAGATGCCATGCTTAGGAGGACATGGAGATGTTTCAGGACAGCCAGCACAGCTTTACAAGGGGCAGGTCCTGCACAACTAACCTAGTGGCCTTCTATGATAGATCACATCCACAGGTCGTCCCTTATCTACCAACATAGTTACTCTATCTGGACTTCTGCAAGGCCTTTGACACGGTCCCCCACAACATCCTGCTTGACAAATTGGAGGGATACAGATTTGATGGGTGAACTGTTCAGTAGATAAGGAACTGGCTGGATGGTTACACTTCCAGAGGGTGGTGTTCAATAGCCTGAGGTGCAGCTGGAGAGCAGTCACAAGTGGTGTCCCTCAAAGGTCTGTGCTGGAACCGGTACTGTTCAAGATTTTTATCAATGATATAGACAGAGGGATCGAATGCACCATTACCAAGTTTGCAGATGACACCAAGCTGTGTGGT
>VZRU01019628.1:227950-253635 GCA_013398155.1 Pedionomus torquatus | reverse complement strand
ACTGGAACAGGTTGCCAAGGGAGGTGGTTGAGGCCCCTTCCCTGGAGATATTCAAGGTGAGGCTCAATGAGGCCCTGGGCAACCTGGTCTAGTTGGGGGTGTCCCTGTGACTGCAGGGAGGTCGGACTAGATGATCTTTGGAGGTCCATTCCAGCCTGGATAATTCTATGATTCTATGGCAGCATCATCCCTCCTCATCCCTCCCTTCCTTTCCATTGTCATATCACTGACAATTCTAAGGGCATGAAGGCACAGGACGACAACAGCACCTTAAAGCAATTTTTCCCTGAGAACAGGGCCATTTTTTTTAGCTGAATGATGCATCATACATGCTTTTGGGGACCCTAACTTCAGAATACTGAATTCCAACACAAAATTTAAAAAATAAAGGACGGAAGTTGTTACCTTGTGTTCCAATATAACAGTTCTTTATGTTATGTTGGCAAAAAGAACTTAAGCTCTGAAAAGTACCAAAATTTCCTTAGGTTTGTAATAAAACTGGTTTCCACACATGTTTCCGCTGCCCTCTACTGTCCAGAACACCAAAGATGTCACAGGTTTATTTTTCTCAAGAGTGACACAACACTAAAGAAAACCTTTATTCCTTTTGAGAGAGCAGCAGTCAGAGCAGCAGTCACAGATGACTCAACTGCAGAGTTTGCAGCGAGGCTGGGACAAAGCCTTGCCGGCTCTGTTTCCCACTCCGCACACGTTGGCTGCAGGATCTTTGAGTATTGGTGTTAGCAACACAACTTGCTTGCTCTTGATGTCCCTAGCAAACCAAACAAATGAAAAAAACAGACTCTGCTCTAAGTCTGTTACAACACAGCAGAAAACTCTGAAATGGAGGTGAGATCATCTACAGCACTTCAGTTTTGCCACCAAAACATGGGTATCAAAGCCCTTAGAGTCATCACTCCCATCTCTGCAAGACAAAATGGCAGCTCCTTTTCACCCTTTCTCTGAGCACGGAGAGCAAGCTTTACTTTTACAGCACTTACTGTGATGAGTTTGAGATTTTCCGGTCAATGTAATATAAAATGAACACTGAAGTGAACAATGAAATGAAAGTTATATTCAATGTGCTTAACATTAACAACAGGAAATGGGTGTGCATGTACGGGATGCTGTAAGGACAAGGATCAGCAGAGCTTTGTTTGAGGCCTGGTATTTACTCTATCTTTATTTAACCTTCTTCCTTCCCCTTTTTGGAAGCCGGGGGAGAGTATCAGTCACTGGAATCTAGCAGAGAGTTAAACACACTGACATTTTTTCCACAGTACTATAAAGTCTGAATCAAATTCAGATAAGTAAGTTACATACTTTTATTTCTCAGTAGAAGTTCTTTTGACATGAACACATTTCATAATCTTTTCTCAGCCAAAACTTGAAGACTGCTGCATAAATTATGCCTTTAATTAACACTTACAATCCATACTTAAGGATTCTAAATTCACTTAGCATATAAATAAAAACTAAGATGCAATTTAGAAGAGCCCATGCACTATTCAGATTCACCTTCTTTTCATCTCACAAATACATTTCAGCTGGGACCAGTGAGATCCCATTCTTTGGGGCCTCAAGTAATACAACGGGTTAGTGTGCAAATAATCCCTGGACTCCTTTGCCAAGCTGAAGAGATGAAGCTGCAGTCCCTAGGCTTGTATGTTTGTGTTGAGGGAGTTTATTACAGCTCTAGTTGAAAAAGCAAGAATAATCAACGTGAGGCTATTTTAATGCTGTAACCCTACCCTTAAAAGTTTTGTGCACTTGAAGGCCTGGGGACTTCCTCTGACTGGACACCGACTTGTACTTGCTGCAGGTGACCATTCAATCACAGCTGTCAACCACCACTTCCAGTTCCAAACCTGCCACATCTGTGCATGTAAGAGGTATGACTTTTTTCTTGGAACAGAAACTACAATGACATTTTCTCACTTGAAAAGCAGATTAATTCAAGTGACACTTTATTATTATTATTACTAGATTTGTTATTTTTTAGGTTAGAGAGGGTTTATATTTTGTTTGGTTTTAACAATGTCAGAATGTAACAGAGCTTCTCATTGTAAAAGAGAGCTTGGACTGCTGATGCTGTGCCCAGCACCAGAACCACATGCAGCAGAATGAAGTAATTTCCATAAACCAGGTCTCCATGTGGCATTCAATTGGCTTACGTTTGCATAAACTGCAGTTGCCCTGTATTACTCTAATATTTCCCCCCGTCTCCTGCATTCAGCATCATTCTACTGCTGTACTTTTAAAAACACAGACAGCTTCCTGAATATGGCTTTTGATCTAAGCTTCAGCTTCACAGAACAGATAAAATGGCTTCACTCAAAAACGATTTTTCTGCAGATAAAATACTGCTTTTACTAACATTACATGTTGTTATGTCTATTTTTAGGTTCACTATATATAAACACATACACAAACAATTTAGCTCCATTTCTCAGGAAACAGGGCTTTGCTATAGTGCTACAGTGTTTTGCTATATATCCCTGACTCCTGATTCTGAAGATAATATTATTTTTTTAAAAAAATTGTTGCCTAGTTTCCACCAAAACTGACAAAGGGATAAAGACTTCAATCATTTTCGACAAAGAACACATAACATGAGACAGAATTTGCAGCAAACTTAAAAGATTTCATTGTGAGCTCCACAGTATTAGTAGACACCAAACAATCCGTGTTTTCACATCGCAGCCAAACACGCACCTCCATGGTGTTCCATGAAAACTGTGGCATTTATTAGAGTTCTTCTGTTATAAATTTTCAAGTGAATGATATCTAAAATACATCCCTGTAGCAAATATGCATATTAAGTACATCCCCCCCAAAAATACACCAGTCCAACAGTATGGCAATTAGTAACCAGTCTACTTAAGCTATTTTATAAAACCTGTGAATTCAAATGCGTAACATCTATTAAACTCACTTTCACTAACTGAATACTTTTTGTTTCTCTGATAGTCTTCATAAACTTTCTGAGCCTACTGCAATTTTCTTATTTTTCTTAAACATTATTTAAGTCAGAACTGCATAAAGCATTCCAAAAAACATATTAAAAATATTTTGCGCAATAAATTTAGCACAGACCATCTCTCTCACTATTGAAAATTGTCACAGGAAAAGTTAAAAAAAACCCAACCAATTAACCATTCAGTCTTAAGCTTCAGTTTACTTTAGCCTGAACAAATCCAAGAGCACGTAGGCCCTTGAACATATCCCTGACTTGCTTGTCTCACTATAGACCTCCACCTTTATCACATTTCTAAGAACTTCAAAGTACAGCTATTTTGAAATAACTTTGCTTCTTAAGTAAGAAGCTCTCTAGTTTTCCAAGAAGCAGAAAGATGCTGTAAACTGGGACTAGAGCTACACAGTTAGAGAACCTGTTTGTACACTTGTGACTCTAATGTGCTACTCTGATTCACTTAACAGCCAAAACCAAAATCCCCACACAAATTGTTAAGAACAATCAAGTACAAAATGCTAACCATTGCAAGATGTAAAAGAGGTCAATGTGTACAATGTAGCTCTTCCTGAATTACGTTGAAAAGTTTGAAGTGACAGAATTTATAATATAATTGTATACTCTGCTCTACTCCTTAATCAACATTACAACTGGGAAGTGTTTCCCCCCAAAATATTTAACCTAAATCTCCCTTGCTATTAAATAAACTCACTAACTCCAGTGCTACCCTTGGCAAACACCAAGAACAAGTACCAACTCTATAATTGTTCCCACACTCTGAGGCAAATGTATGTCATATCGAGTCTCATTTTTCTATACACAACATGCACTAAATCTTTTAAACTTTCTTCATAGGCTGTATTTTCCACAGTTATTATCAATCTTCCTACTCCTCTGCCTACATCTTTCCAAAGTATAGTTTAAAATCACACCCAGCTTTCCAGGTGACACCACACACACTGCAGAGCAGAACCACTGTGCAATCTAAATATACTGTAAATAAGATTTGCTACAGCTTTCACTTTGACAATGGATAGACTAATGCGTACAGTAATAAATGTTCCCATTTAAACCCTAGCATCAGCCAAAGTCCTTATTTTCACACTAGGAACCAGACACAAAGATGTTTACAAGTGTATGACAAAAAAGCAAAACAAGACCATAAAACCACTGTCCTGCAGCAATAAGCTACCAATACATAGAGAAAAATAAATGGTTGTCCATCCCATTGGCAATATCAGAGTACATTAGCTAAACTTTTAATGAATTTCTTCCCTTACAGAAGGAAACATTCCTGCTAAGAAACGTTTTTATTTCATTAATACCCAACTTTAAACCCTGTTGTGCTTGGAAGTGGTATCTGTGCAATTTCAATTTACTACCATGTCACACACACCAACATAAAAAAGTAACCTGAAATATACACTTACCTGATGATGCACAAAAAAGCAACACCACACCATCAGGTATTTTTTATTGTACTTGGGTTTTAGGAGCCTTCTTTATCGCCGGTGTGACAGTGAAAAGCCTTTGCTAAAAGGAGTCCCTATGTCTCTCCTTCAGTTTTGGGCAGGAACTCCTCCCTGCAGCCACATAGTTTGCTCTCGCTTCCTGTCATACTGTGTACTAGAAGTGTCAGAAGCTGTGACAAGGACTGTTGCCTCTATCTCTTTTGTGGCTTTTCCTCAGAGACTGCTTCAAATAACACTTGAAACAGACTTAAGTATTTTAAAAGCATGGGTATGGTAAAGGTGAAGACATCATCAACATGTTTTTGCAGTAGTAGGTTGGTGTTTGGGGGTTTTGAGACTCACTAACTGAAACCCAGTCCGTCTCCTACCTGCCTAAACAACAGCAATGGGCTTTAAATTCAAGGGCAGACAACTACCTCAGAACGTAGATGCCTGAGAAAACAAAACAGCTGCTAGATGCTGTGTAGAACTTTTAAACATTTACTTCACAGAAAACTTTCCATATTTAGAAATGAACAGATCTGCTAAGCAGGAGTTCTTAAATTAACAGAGGCATAAGAGCAAGAACTCAGAACAGAATATTTTGGAATCAGCCTAAAATCAAGGCCCAAAGATGAAATTGGCAGAGCACCCAAATTTTGCATGCGAGATGTCAGGGAAATGCAAAGTTCCATTTTATCCCTGGCAGTTTGATGTAACTGATGAAAAAAACTCCATTTCTGCTGATTCTTCATCAATTTAGACAGGCAAGCCTTCAGTAACTGCATCCTATGAAACCCAATGAACCTTGATTTTACTGGTGTTTGAAAAGCCATATACCTCAAGAAAACATTCAACTTAAAGTTAATTGCTGCCGTAAAAATATCAAATAATACCATTATTATCTCAATGACATAAAAGTTCCCAACCCACTTGAAATTTCAAAACTCTGGATCTCCTCTGGCAAGGACTTCCCAGACACCTACACATTGGCCATCAACTTGACTGAGAACTTGAAGTCAGAAAACTTACAGGATTAGGTTGCAGACTCCTAATTCAAACTGCAAAACAGAATAGTTCCTGGAGAGGTCTCATGTTTGCCAAATGCCAAATCATTCTTCAGACATACACAACAGAGAAGTCCACCTGCTTATAAGGAGAGTCTTCAGTGGTCTCTCTCCCAACTGCCAGCTCAATCACTAGCACTTTCTAGTACATGTTTTCCTTTAATATATACTCAGTTAATTGCCTGATTTGGCCATTGTATCAAGTTACTTCTAGGTATGAAAAGGTAAGTTTCATGAGGTGCTCATTTGCAAGCTATCAAAATACATAACTTACCACACATAATATAAAAATTTGTATTTGCATATGATTCATATATGCCAGTTTCAATGTGCATTTGAGCAGCCCTCTTCAAAATCTAAACATAGATAGATAACAACTTCCTTTAGCGAAAGTTAGCTAGAAGACAATGCAGAATTATTGACCCCCAAAAAACTGGAATCCATAATCATCACAAGTGATTGAAACAGTGCTTTATATGGCAAGTAAAAATGAGCAATCTCAAATGGCTTCCCTTCATCTCTCCTGCATCACAAACTAAATTAACCATTTGGGAAAGTGAAACTTGTTCTCAGAAACTAGTAAAAGGGAACTATTGAGAGACATATGAGATTTGGTTCTTTTTAAAGCCTCTGTGGATTTGAATGTAGTGCAAGTGCAAATACAGAGAACAGTAAAATCCTGGAACTTTTCTGATCCTTTGTACACACACTGCAAACAGTGCAAAAGATGTTTCTTGGGTGCTTACCTTTTAAAGTATTTTCTATACATTTGTCAGACGGTGCATTCTTGGGTTTAGAAGACTTTTTGATTAGTCGTATCAGAAGACTGAATAGAAGAATATAGAAGACTAAATGTTCCCACTATTATTTCAAAGAGACTGTATTGTTTAAAACCAAAGTAATACTTGTGTGAATGGAAAAGTTCAGGCAAGTATCCATAATGGACAAAGAGAAACAGATGAATGTATTAGTCACCCATTTCATTTTAACATACCAAAAAAACCCTACAAGTTTTCAGTATAATAAATGTAAGATGAATACTTTGTATCCTGAATATATTTGTATATGTGTACACAGAGATAATTACTTCACATATCCTACATCCTTACACCTCACTCTTGATCCTCCCCTCTCCCATTAAAGTTTCTGTGACTTGCTCAGATCTTCCAACACTGAGTTGCTGTGCAAAATTCTGCTTATTTCCCATAGGCAAGAAAATCAAGACAAATTAAAATTTAGGTAGGAAGCTAACAGCAATACAGACTTCTTTTAAAGAAAACAGGTCTTTAGTGAGCTAGTGCAATCTTACATCAGTTCAAAACTCAATTAGAACACAAAGTTTCTGCTCAGCTTGATGGTAGAAGATAAAACGTGAAACTGGTATCAGTCTGCAGTCAATTCCTTTGACAACAAGAGCCATAGTATAAAATACTAACTGAAAGAATCTTCAGGAAGCAGACATTCTAGGCCAAGACTTGAACAAATTACTCAAGTATTTCCCTTCTAGGGTACTGTAACTGCTGTTGTCCTGTGTTCCCTGTCTAAAGATGAGCTAAAACCAAATCTAGTTGCCCTCTTTTCAGATCCTTCCAGCAGAACAGAGTTTATTTTTCAAAGAAAATTCATATAACTTCTCTAGATATACCTGGAATTTTTTTCCAATCAGTCTTTCCTTTCTCTCTATTAAGTAATAAACAGCCTAATGACAAATTAAACATACTTTCATGTTGTCACAGGAAACCCTAATTCTTTTATCTGGGCAATCTCTTACCTAGGCTCAAATATAAGGGTGCAAGTTTTTGAAGTGTTACAGTTCTCATAGGCCTTCAATTGCACCAAAGCTGAAGTTAGATAGGCATTTTTCAATCAGATTTCCAGGTAGCATTTGGATTTCTGTATTCTGTTTCCTGGAGAACACAACATGCAAACACTCTAACTTACTGTGCTTCTTTATATTCACACTTCTGCTATTTCTTAGGTCCCCTATAACCTTCTGCCTCAGTAGCCATCAGAATTTAAGAAGCCTAGAGGCAGATACCACAAATTTCAGCATGTCAGACATGAGATTGGCCAACCAGACTTCTTCTCATCAATTGAGTGAATGTTTAGAACAGTCTTCCTCCAGTTTTTATCAATCAACACAGATTAACAGGATGGCAAAACCTGCTCTCTAATCTCAGTAAATAAAACATTGTATCTGTGTTTTTTTTCCCTGCAGCTTTGCATCAATCAGCTCTACAGTACTCTGCACTTTGTTGATAGCATCAACTGCATCCACCTGAAAGAAAGTGGAGCTTGAACCTACATATATTTGCAAAGACCTACACAGGTATGAAGGAAGGAAATCTAAGACATCATATCTAGATTCCAGGCAGCAAATGCCTCAGAAGACTGAGAACAAAAAATCATTATTGACAAACTCAATATACATAAATCCACGAAAGCTGTTCATTAAGTCTCCTTGCAGCTGTAGCAGTGCTGCTGAGGCCAGTGCAGGAATAAAACATGAAATGAAACAAGACAGCAACATGAAAACAGGCTCAATTAGCCAGAAATATGCATAAATCTGGTGGGTAAAAGGAATTAAATATTACTCTAACCTTGGTTTAGGGGAACAGAGATTGCACATAGGGTATAAAAATCTGACAACATTTTGTCTGAGAAACTTTCCTGACTTAATATTCTCACTTGTAAAATGCCCAAAGCAGTGGGGTAGCATGAAGTTAAGTCTGTCAAATATTTACAAGAAGCACATCATAAGCTTTTATTCAGACAGAACGCAGCCAGTTTCCAAGTATCTTCTGCTGGTTGATCTTGTCAAAATGAAGGAAAAGCACAAGCAAAACTCCCTAAGCAGTTTCACTGTTGCTTTCTTCTCTAAAGTTCTTAAAAAGTAAGGAAATTGAAGAAATAAAGTCATTCTTTCAGGGCAGCAACTAGGATTTTTAACCAGACAACTAGAGGGAACATACACATCCAAAGTACTGTGGCAGAAAGCTACCAAACATTCCCTTTTTCCTGTCCAGAAGCCCAAGCAAGTTAAATGCAGGTTCCCAAGCAGCTACCAGCCCATTCAAAAATCCTGCATCTACCTCCCTCTTTTGAGAAACTGTGTTGCAAGCAGGCTGACTTCAAATTCTGTACAGCATTCAACACATTCTTCAATGTACCTATTGGTAATAGGGAAAAGCCTCTAAAGGCTGGCATTTGAAACAGTTTACTATTGTGGAACTGGAAACGGAGAGACAGCTGTTTGAATAAAAGCTCTAGTACAGCACAGAGGACATACCAACTATTTCTGCAAATGGTACCTTTGCAACATTTTCCAAATGTGCAGCCTTTTTATTTAAAACTTACTTCATAGTTTTAAATAGTACTGTCTAACCACTGCCAAATTAGAAACTTCTACAATCTAGTTAAACTGAGCAGTGAATCTACTGTATAAGCACTAGGAAATTAGACAACAGACCATCACGATGACTTGGTAAAAAAAAGTAAGGAGTGATATTAATAACATCTTTGTAACAGGTTGCAATAACACCAATCTCTACTGTGAGTATCATAACTAGTAAAAACAAAAAAAGCCATTAAAGTTAATGCATACAATCATTCATGTCCATTAGTCATTTTTAAATAATATTACTAATCTGCAATAGCGCAGCATCAATAAAATGCCAATATATAGATCAAAACAGTTTAAAAATGTTGGTTTCTCAGATGAAGTGGCATCAAATTCAGTGGGACAACAGAATTACCCTGTGAACCATTACAAGTTTCTGAAACAAATTAATAGGAAATAGTAATTTCACATCGTATATTCTTAAAGAGCAGCGATTGGTGAGGTGGGGGGAAATAAATACAAAGAAATGGGCAGAGTTTGGTTTGAGTTAAATTGAAGAGGGGTCAAGTTCATCTGCTGTTGAACAAAGAAAAGAACAGTAAATGACAGCAGGAGTACAAGGTAACACCCACTCTATGATTAAAGGCAGGAAATCTGCTATATAACAGAACATCCAACTTAGCCTAAGAGAATAACAATTTGACCTATCTGCTTTATCCCATGTTGCTTCAAGCTCAGTATTGTTTGCATGTGCAAAATAGCTGGCATGATGGGTTTATAGCATATACAGAATATTTCTACTCTAAATAACAAACCACACCCGGAACAAAAATAATCTTGCTACAAAGCACTTAAAAAGATCCATAAAATAAAGCCCTACAATGTTAACAGAATGACTGCCTAAAGTACTTTCCAAAAAAGTATCTGTTCTGTGAAAAGATAACATGAAATTATAACAAATCTTTCCAAATGGGGATATCACAGTATTTTCATTATCAGAAAAACTCAAAATATTAATTGAATAACCTAGCTTTAATAAAGACAGTATCTACCCTTTAGAATACAAATAATGATGGAAAAGTTTTGCAGATGTAAAAGTCTATGACAGTTTTTTCATTTCAAGAATGCATTAGTCAAGTGCTCTATAAGCATTCCTCAAAATTCTTGTCCCAAAGAACATGCTAAAGTGTACTTTATATAACTAGCATGCAATTAAATGGAAAGCAGCCCTGTAAAGTAGGTAATTGGACAGGTTTAATGGCTACGTGCTTAACTGATAGATTATTTTAGTTATAAAAACTGTGAAAGTTCAATAAAACAGCTACTGCATTGAGTTAATGAAAACACTGCTGACTCTTAAGCATTAGAGCACTCTCCAGACAACAGGAACAGTAACAGCTCATAAAACATGCACAGCGTTTTTCTACCTGACTCCCAAACTACAAGAAGCTACAAGAAACCTGGTAAAGTCTAAAGGCCAGCCTGTATCGTTCTCCTTTATAGGTAACTCATTTATAAATAACTCATAGAAGTCTCTCCAGCACACAATCAAGTACGATTGTATGAGGAGAACCTTGTAATTTACACTACCCATTGATTCTACAAAAAGATACACTGATCTAAGAATTTATAAATGAACCCATGGCATTTGGTTGTAATTTAAAATAAAACATTCTGTCATAACTAACAACATCACACATTGTGGATAAAAATTATCATGGCAATTAAACCATGCTGAGTCAGCATATCAGTTTGAAATAACACAGTCTTGAATTTTTCAAGAATGTCTAACTGGTCACACTGGATTACTTTTAAAATTCAGTGTATACATTAAGAATACAACAGTTCTGATGTGTGTTTTGGAACTGCAGATGGAACTGACTGTTATCCAGTTACGCAAATGCCACACAATGAATTTCTGATAGTATCTCTACTTGTTTGCCAACATAAACCTTGCTGTTCCAAGAGCAATTAGTCTTGTGACTAATCAACAATAGTTCCAATGGTTTGTTCAAAAACAAAACCAATAATAAGCTAAAACATCTAAAATTCTGCTCATAGATTAAGCAGCAGAACATCAAAACCAGCTCTTTCACAAACAAAAATCAGTGTCCAGGCTGCCTATTTACTCCAGTTTATAAGCTCAAGTAATCTAAACTAAAAATTATGTACCACGAAGGGAATTTTTAACACTCCTATTGCCCCTAACACTGCTGCTATCAACAGTCTGAAGTAAAGTTTCCCTGCTCCCTGCAATGCTCCAAAGAAAGAACTGCAAGGCTACAGCAGAATTCACCTTATATTAAGCTCATTATACAGGTTATGTTTACAGCATCCGTTTTTTAATACATTAAAGCAGTAAGACTTTTAGAACTGCTTCCAGGTACCAGGTATTAGACTCAAGGCTGGACAGAAGCACAACAGCACCTCCACAAAGGCAGAATAACAACAAGCCTGTAAAAGAGAAGTGGTGGGGCAATTAAGCTCTGAAAGAGAAGAGCTTGCAACCCACTAGAAGAAGAAAGAGGAAGAGATTTAACAGGAGCAAGTGGAGCACAGGAATACATCATCTATTAGAAAGGAGAAAAAGGAATATGGAACGTGTAATTTTTCTTTTTGAGGAAGAAGGGGGAATGAGATGGGTCAGGAATCAAGCATCCACCAAGCATCTCTTTAACCTACTGCAAGTCGTCAGAAGGAACAGCAGGACTGTCCCCAGAGGGAAATGGATAAACATACAGTACCAGAGCAGTCCTAGGAAAGCAGGGATGCCAGCCGGACCCCCCCACGTGGAGGAGTCTAAGACACATGAAGGAACTAGTTTCTGAGTGTTTAGTCATAATAGCTACAATTATCCCACTCAAAGCTATGTTTTCAATAGTGCAAAGTAAACTTTTTTTCTCCTCTACAGAAGATGATACTTAAATTGTGTACACAAAATACAAATACATTAAAATAACAGAAAATCACATCTACCTTTCAATGTATGTGACAACTTGGGTTGTAAAATCATATTGGTCATCCTACGAGATAATGGTACTTACACACATTTCACGTAGAGACACAAGTGTATAATTTTGCTTCAAGTATGAATAAAGACCTGCCTGACACCACTTTTAATACATGCCTGTTATGGTTAACATCATTGCTTAAGCATACAAGTATCAGTGGATATAGACATTAATTAAATAAAACCAGTCAGAATCCAGCAAAGGTAAAGAGATGTTTTCTGTGGCAGTATGTAATTATGCAGTTTATGTAATTAATCATTGAGTTAAAGCTAAAGAAATTCTTCATAGCAACTTTTATCTTGTTTAGATTCATGCACCCTGAAGCAAATAATTGAAATCTGCCAGACTGTACAAAATAAACATACTGTTTTGCAAATACTGTCTGAAAAGCATGGAATTCTTCCCACTTGGCATGAAAGACACCAATTTTCCTACACATACTTGCAGCAAAACTAGCAAAGAAACCACTTACACATCTAAAATTGACTTTCAGCACGTTTAGCACATTTTTATGTGAGGCATCTCATAAATTAGATCAGCCTTCCCCACAGGGGGCCACATCTGCAGCTTGGTTACTTCAATGCTTCTGCAAAACTAAAAAGGAAACAAAAAAGGAGGAAATAGGAAGACGTCCAGTTGCTGTAAATGCTCTTCAATCTTCAAGCAACTGTACACCAAACACACCTCAAAATAATTCAAGTAGAAAATGTTGGGTTAGATTTCCCTATTTACTTATATTTTTAGACTGAAGCTCTTCAGCCAAATTTGGTGTGTAGGGGAAAGAAGAGAAACCATCATGATGCTTCAGATGTTTGTTTAAAATATGGAGGAAATGATGTTAGCTCTTGGTGAAATAGTAGAGACAAACATCAACAACAAGCAGAGATAACACCAGCATCCTCTTCAATAATGCCTACAACCCACATATTCTTCATTAATCAGGTAACTGCATTTCTTTTGATTGCCTGGCAGTCTCTGCATAGCCATCTGGAGTGTCATCATATGAACAGAGGGACTGCTATGTACCACTGCTNGAAGTAATTTAAAGAGTTTCAGTATCATGGGCCCATTATTCACATAACCAAGGGAGTCTACAAATTAGCCTGCTGGCAAAAAAAAAAGGGGGTAATGTTAAGGAAGCAGGAGAGTCAGATAAAGCAGCTGAAATCTGAAACTTCTCAGAAAGATTCTTAGTCTTCTTGAATTCAGAACTTTCTTATAAATAATCCTGATTATCCTTATTATGGAAAAAAAAAAAAGAAAAAACCACAACACACAGGTGTGCAACTTACAACTGTATCATAACTAGTAAACAAATACAGAAGCATTATCCTGGCATCTTCTAACTGCACGCACATGACTGTATAATGATAAACCTCATTTGATGGGATGCTTTAATAAATAAAACTTTTTCCCACCCTGTGTGACAAAGTAACATATTATTTTCATAGACACTAGGAGCAGGATATTAAACTGCTGTCTCTTGTATAAGCACTGAACAGCACTGCTGAGGAAAAACTTTTATCCGCATCAAGGTTTTAAGGGGAGTGTGGCATAGAGGTGAGAAGAAAAAGAGCGAGAGTTAATGGCAAACAGAAGAGAGGGCAAAAATAAGATTAATACCAACCTCTGGGCTAAGACCTGTGCTGTTCTTTTCTTTATGTACATTATTGACCTGCACCCTGAATTGCCCCATCCCAAGATATTCACCAGCTTTCTTCCATTTCCATACTTTACCCCTCTCCACTCCCTCTTTTTGTAACTACCTCTTTCACTGTTCCTTGCTTTCCCCATCCTGACTATCCCTCTTCCTAACTTGTAACTTCCTCCTCTCCCCCTCTGCAATCGTATACCCAGTGTGTATAGGATTGCTTCCTTCGCTTTATCCCTTTTCTATTCCAAGCGCCACATCCAGCACCTAATCTCCTGTGTTCTGGTTTTCCCATTATACTGTCCCTCCAGTTTGAGAGATTCTTGTCTCCACAAGTCCTGTGTTTCTTCCTCTCAAATTACAATTCTCACTATAAACACCTTCTCCATGAAATAAGCTATTTTCTGGACACCTGACTATACAATCTCTTCAAAGACCAAATTAACTTGTCTCATATGTATATGCTAGAGCAGCATACAGCAAAGAGGTTGCAGAGCTCAGTAAACCTTTAGCCTAAATTTCATCTAAAACAGGATTTATTTGTTATTATTATTTTATATCAAAGGAAACTTCTTTCTTCCCACTGATACCTAAACATGACACAAAGTTCTAGAAGTAACTGCTACCATTACCTAAAAAATGACAGTAGAAACACATAAATGACATCATTTTGACATGTTTTGACATGGAAATCCCCACTGAAAACATTATATATGATCTCTAACCATGGTACTCAAAAAAATAAAAAAAAGATCAACATGGAAAAAAAAAAGTTTCCTCTGATAAAATAAATTTAAGCAAGGAGAGAAAAAGAGAAGTGCAGACTAGTTTCTTTGGTAAATGTTTAGCATCTCGATTTTCCTTATCTTACTTTGAGGTTTACGCTGGTGTATGTTCAAGGATGCTTTAACATGCACAATTTATCAGCATGATGCAGAGACAGGTAAAACCAGTGAACTGACTGCATAAGTGAGAATAGGTAGATGAAGAACACAACGTTGCAATTAGGTGCTTAACTACCCTCTCTCTTATTTTTTGCAACTGTTGAAATGATCCTGTATTACAGTCCATAATCTAGAAATAGCTACAGTCTTTTTAAACATCTATGATACGAGTAAGTCACCCCCTGAGATATGTTTGCTATACTCAAGTGTGGGCGCTGCTCCACTGTCAAAATAAATTTCTTTCTTTTACCCAATAAGGTTTTATTCCAGTTTCAGAAAAGACATGAAAATCAACCTTTCAACATTCAGCATTTCTATGAAAACCTTTACGACTTCAAGTCTGCTCACTGGGCTTTTCATAATACATTTTTCCATCCATCAAAATAAAGTTGATGCTCACACATTGCAAACATCAAGAGAGACTTGGGTCTCTTGCTCAGTGTTCAGCTGTCACGGTTTCAGCATCTGAACAGTTCAAGTCAACAACTGATACAGGTTCTTCCCTTGATGTAGTAGTTTATTTCAAACAATTAACTCCAACTGCCTCGAATTTACAACTGTGTTTTCTATTAAATATTACAACTATAGAACTTTACATCTGTGTCAGTCATCCCTAAGTTCCTTAAAAATAAGGCAGCAGACAACTCCCACAGATCTTCATTTCCGCACATAAAAGCAGCGGTCTGATGATCCTTTATTAGCTGCCTATTTTCTCTAATCAGGCTATAAGTAGTACCTATCCCCATCTCTTTTCAGGTTGTTGATTTCTCCTCTTATTCCAAAATCTTGTATTTATTAGCCCAGTCCACCTCTGCCATGTAGCGTGAATCACTGACTTCACGCTGCCACAGTTACCAACCTCAGACCCTCGCACCTATTGAGCTATTGCACTCTGATCACAGGATCACTGTTTCTTCAGCTACGACTCAAACCTACAATGCTCTTCCTACTATTTTCATACCTACAACATTGTTCCTCTATTTCTTTTCCAACAGAGTTGAGAATTTGGAGAAATACTTAGAGTCAAATTTACTTTTAAACTGGCTCTGGAATTTATAAACTGATTTACAGATCAGAGGTTGTTGGTATTTTCCTCACATTCTCAACAGGGCTGCTGTTCTCAGTAACGCTAACAACTTCATCCCTGTAGTTTTGTGGTGCAATGTAAGAAATAGAAGGTAAAAACAAAAAGCTCACAGTAAACAAAAGCAGATGCTCTATTTAAAATATCAAATTAGAATGCAAGAGACAATATCAGATACTGTGAAAAGTATTTTTCATTTTAATAAAGTTTACTGTATTATGACCAACACAGAGCAGTAAATTTGTCCATGCCATTGATCCTTTCACCATAGCATTTAAGTAATGGTTTTTACCTAAATCTTTTGTTGGAAGAAGCTCAGAGAAAACACAATTTATATGCTCTCCTGAATACAAAACCTTTCAATTCAGTGTAAGTCAATCCACATTATGGGTAATAGTCATTTATTGTTTATTATACCAAAGGAAGTCTGTAAATCAGAAAAGACCTTCCTTTGGCCTAAAGGTTGAAGTGACACTATGACTTAAGATACAAGATGCAGTGGCAACTCTTCTTCCTAGACTGTATCCCAAGCTACAGTGCTTACACACATGGCAAATGCACCATTGCCACCTCAGCACCGCCACCATCACATTAATGTCTCCAACAAATGGTATGGGCAGCTTCATAGGGGACAAAGAAGGGACAATACTACACTTTGAAAGAACTGATCTGCATAAGAAGTACATGTCTGAAACCTGAAGCAGACACAAATGCCTCCTTCTGATACTACCAGCAAATACCAAGGTTCTCAGTTTCACTTGCTTTGGTTTTTCATGTACCTTTTGACTTGGTTACCGTAGGAACATACACACTTCTGTATTTCCTTCTTCAGCCAAGCAAACGGAAATAAAACCTAGCACGTTCTACATTGTAAAAAATCCATGTAATTTTTATTATCATTCTCCATCTCTACTTCTGCAAAATTCATATATACAAGCTCTCAATAAGTAACTTTACAAATATCTATATTAAATGAACACTTAACTAGTACATATCAGTTCAGTTTTGCTGGTTTACTTTCAGATACAAAAACACGAACACAAATACAAAAATCCTTTTTAAATTGCACTCCAACATTAACTCACTTGCATTGTCTCCTCCACTCCTCATAATAAGTCACATAAACAAAACCTGCTTTTTTAGAAGGTCTTTTAGGAAGTCACAAAATTAAGAGTTCACTTTATAATTGCTTTGCCATAATTTTAGTACTCCCAGGTCATGTTTTAACGACAGTTACACTGTAACAGAACGAAGCAGGAGGGAATGTTACAGAGCATAAACAAAACGACCAAACTTACCCCTCTGAAATTCCAGCCCTTGGTTGAAGGAAACAAGGAAAAATTGTTCTGCTGTTGCTGTTTCGGCCTGCAAGATGAGACAAGGAAAAGTGTTTACATTTTCAGCTGTCACATTTTCTATCTCAATAATGGAGTGACAATTGAGGGAGAAAAGGCTTCAAGTACTGAGACACCTTAGATTTCCTTGGCTGTATTTCTGACAGGCTTCTCTCTTCGGTTTAGTTAAATGTTTTAATTCAGACTGAGAGCTAAGGGACATGGCAGCCTTACAAGCCTTCAGAGGTACTGACGACATCTGACAGCAACTTATTACTCCTACTGATTTTCAACAAGCAGAGACAACCCTGACCTGAACAGTGTGGGTCTATGAAGCTGCAATTATGTCAGGTGATGTAAGATGGTGCAGTCTGCCAGCTGTATGAGACGGGAACAGTAAAGAGCCTTTAATCCTAACAGTGAAGCTACACAAAGCAGCAACGTAAAGCAAGCTAGCCATACCTTTCTGTGATGCTAAAAACTAAAGAAGCTGACTCCAGTTTTTACTCATTCAAAAACCTTTCTCCTACCCTATAATTATGGCTGTACAATTATTTC
Source organism: Pedionomus torquatus (assembly GCA_013398155.1). NCBI lineage: Eukaryota > Metazoa > Chordata > Aves > Charadriiformes > Pedionomidae > Pedionomus > Pedionomus torquatus. Next base: position 236,221 of record VZRU01019628.1, on the reverse strand, counting down.
TGAAAAGTATCCATAATATTTCTTCACTTCCATCTTAATGAGTGCTTTTCACCAGTAAGATCCTAAACTACTTTACAAAGGTAAGCAAACATTACTGAGAATTTACACATTAAGTCAGATCAAAGCTTGACTGACCTATTGACATTGACCAAACCAACAAATAGTTTGGTGGTGGGACCCAAGTGCTGAGCACACTGCCACTCCAACCATACAATTACATAGATTACAGAAGCTATCACAAATAATAACAGGAATACAAAAACTTGGTTAAAAACCAGCAAATTAAATTGCTGCCTATCAAACATCACCATCCAACAATAACAAGATGGATGTTTTGCAGTCACAGCTCTGGACTAACACATGAAAGACCTTGAAGTCATTCTGGTTGCTTATAGTTCCTGAAGGATTCCAACCCACTGTGCCTCAGTTTCTTTTCTGTGGAGTCAGGGTAGCAATGGTTCTGTGTTGGCTTTTTTTTTTTCCCCATCTTCTCTATTCTGGCATAAAGTATTTGGTGTACAGACATTTTTCCTATTATATGCACATCAATGAGCTGTAGACTTTTTTTTAGATTCTAACATAATGCAAATAATAAGCCATAATCACAACAATGGAGTCATTTTTGTAACAGGATATGTTTTGATATAAATCTTCTCAGTTTTTCACTCAACCAGCCAGCCAACCAGAAAGAAAATCGGTATTTGAAGCACACTGATAAAGTCATTAGAAAGCACAAGGCAGCATACATCTTTAGCATTAAATACTATCCCACTAATAAATCCTTCTACTACAGCTTTTCAAGTTAAAATACTATGAAACTGCATTCCTAACCCAAAAGCTTCACTGGAACTGAAATCGCATCATAAAAAGAGAAAAATACGATAAACAAGAGTAAATTACACAGATTATCACTTGTCCTAACAGTGTTTTGCACCCTTTTTTATTCACAGATGATTTCACACTAGAACCAGTCAGATTTTCCAAAAAGCACTGTGAGCTTTCTAGAGTTGTTCTCCTTAGCCACTTTTCCAAAAAATCTCAGGCCTAAACTAACATTTCTGCGTTTTTCCGTTGACATTTTAATGCTGTTCATTTACTTATTTTCCCAGTTTATTAAGAACTGCACTAGGTTGTCCCTATTTTAATTAAGTTAAATGGGGGAAATAAAAGGCATTTCAACTTCAAGATACCAGGATTTATGACAGTTTAGACAATATTTACAAGGGAAATGAAAACTTCACTGAAAATTATTTCTTCCCACAATCATTCTGTAACAAGAACCAAGAACTCTGTAATAAGCAACGTTTGTTGTATCACTCATCTACACTAAACTGAAGGCTATCCACTGGAAGATGACTGATGACTAACTGTTTGTTATCATCAGTCTGTAACTTTCCCACTCATTGAAAGCATCCCAGACTCCACAGAAACAGCCAGTCTTTACAGAGAACACACAATATTAAATCTGGCAATTTTGCCAGGTTTCACAATAATTATCCTCTCCCTTTATTAGTCAAGAACCTTACTCCATTTTGGTGAGAATGAATCTATTATTCACAATGGTATGCCAATTCCTTTCTTTTTAATACTACTGCAGTGTTATTAAACAGCCCTAAGTGCAGCAGCCTAATGAAACAAGCAGTTTTACCCAACGAGTTAATTAAGAAGGTAGTGAAATATATTTATGTTCCCTCCATGACTTATTGGTCTGATTTGATACATAAAGGATGTAAAAAATTCTTCCCCAAATTTTTTCACCCAATGTGCGCATGGCTCTTCTAATGAACACAAATCAGGCTGAAGCATTACATGTGTTTACCATCCTATGGGCTATCTTAAATAATTTCTTCAAAAACTTTACCTTTTATGCACCTGGCCTGGCTATTACTTCCCTACTTCCTATTCTGTCAGGCATATTCAAAGTTCATTGGAACACAGTGAACTCATCAAGTCTAATTTCCCACTACATAAAACCATTTCATATAGCCCATCTCAAGCCTATCAAGATATTAAAACTCAAAAGCACTGTCTTCCTATGATACTGGAAGTCTTTTAGAAATTTCACTGTGTAGTAGAACCGATCTAAGCTAAGCATATTCATAAATTGCTTATGACCACCATTCTGAACCAGCATTTTTCAGCTGAACACACTTATCAAAATGAAGTAAAATACAATTTCTGGTTCCCAACTGCACCTCAAGTAACAAAGCCAAAACTTCATTTATAGTTTTCAGTTTGGTCCTTCACTGTCTTAAAGTTATTTTTATCTCTTGGTCTCTCCAGCCATCAACATCAGTGAGAACTGTACTGAAAAAAATTAGAGTATTTCATATTTTTTCAAATACATTTTAAATTAATCTGTTGCTCTTTTTCTACAGGACTCTACTACTGTTACTTCTGAACATTCTGTTTACTGGATAAATCTTTTCTGAATTGCAGCAACGTATAAGGTAATTAAGAAACAGCACGTATTATAAAACAATTAAAATACTAAATTACTATTTGGTATTTTAAATAAAAAATCATAAAGTTACAAAACTGTCCAAGAATTCTAATTGTCAAATAACCAATAAATGTTAAGCTTGATAAGAGGTATACTGTATCAATAGGTGTACTAGATCCACTTGGTTTGAAAACAAAATAATTTACTGACCAGACCGGTAATAAAAGTCACTAGGTAGCAGATACAACAAAATAAAACATTAGCTCAAAGACAGAAAGAGGAGCAAACTAATAGGCATTAACAGTGATGCGCAGATCTGGCTTTTAAAGACACTTTAGTATCTAAGTAATTTATTCTAGACTTCAGAAAGGATTTTTCAGATGTCACGAACAAGACAGGGATGGTTCCTAAAACCATCCACTGTGACTAACACTCTTGAAATACATTGGACAAATGACCACAGACTAAATCATGGCTGAGAAAAGCAAGTCCGTAAGCGCGGGAGAAAAAGAGGAGTTCCTCCCTCCAATTATTTGCAACAGTACTCTCAAAGGTGTAGTTTATAATACTTAAGCTTTCTCACAGATCGATCTTTTTTCACTTATCTGAAAGTCACCAAATTCAAGAAGGAAATTAGGTGGGACTATATAGGAACTCTTTAGACTGTGGGAGACAAGGGGTCAACAAACCTGTTATCTGAGCTTGGTCTGGAAACCACTATGCAAAGTTTACCTTGGAAATAAAGGCCTGAAACCAAGTCCATCCAGTCAGAGGAAAGTGCAAGCAGAGGCCTGCCACTTGGAAAGGCAGCCCCTGAGGATACTCAGCCTTCAGCCATGTCTATCTGTTTGTATGTCAAACTCCTCCTCTTTAGTAGAAGTTTTAACCATTCACTTTCCATTTTGAACTTTAAGCTCAGCTCTGACCAAATAAGCCCTGGAAATGGCATCTTCACATCTCAGTGGCTCACGTGTATTTTAGATCCCTTGAAACATTTACCAGGGAACTGAACTCAACTGAGTTGCTTGCTGGGGGGGGAAGGAGAAAGAACAAGATAAACCATTAAATAATTTTAAAAAATTAACAGGTAGATGTTTTCTTTCTCTCAGCTAAGTATGTACTAAACAAGTTTGTACACAATAAAGACAAGATATAGCAAGAAAATTATCAAGTATTAAAGAGAATTAAGGATAAACATCAGTTGGTTTTCACTGTGGCACACTGAATTAAAATAAACATGCATCTCTGTTAAGACTGAAGTAGGTATTGTTTGTCTTCCAGTATGTTTACATTGTCCCATCTGCTGCTTGCATGCAGAAAGAAATCCTATCTTTCATATTAAACCATTATCATCTTTATGATGATATCTTATCTGGAAACAATCCATTGATCCTTCCTCAAATGGTTTTGCAAAGTCTAATAAGTGTATATATAGCATATTCCAATTGGGCCCTTAAATTAAAACTTCAATATTTTTTTCTCACCTGTCACCAGTAGCATTAACATCTGCAGATCAGTGAAGTTGTAGAGTTTTTCTGAAGACCAAAGATAACAAAGACCTATTTTCTCTGGATAAAACCCAGGATAAACCCCAGCAATGTTCACCAGAATTTTGCTGACAATGCTACGAAAAAGAATTAGAAGTCATAAAATAATGCTTTCATCTTAAGATATGCAGGGTTTTCTGTTCAGGCTCCCTCACACAGCTAGTATGAATACATATCATAAAAATATCTGTTGGATAAAGACTTTCTTATTCAAATCTTTATGTAGACACCAAATTAACAAGACTCCCAGAACAAATCAGTGGAGTTTTTTTGTGCGATCTTGACAGTGCTCTAGGTTTATTATATAATGACAATTGCTAAGTATGTAAAGGAATCTAGAGACTACAACATGCACTGAACATTTTAAAATGTTACATTTACTAAAAAAACGGTGTTATCTGTCTTGAAGAATGATCATTAGATAAATGAAGGATTTATGGAAGTTTAAATTAAGCTCACATAACTTCTATGTCTTCATCTGATCCTGAAGTCTTTCTGCATGCAAAATCACTAACAAGGATACTTTTTCAGATATGAATATCCAAGCAGTGTCTTTTGTTTAAAATACTCAGCTGCTACATCTGTTTGAAGATAAAAGTGCATTTCACAAATCTACATGAGTACTCATTCAGATAATAAAAGAAAAGCTCGAACCACTTAGTGACAAGCTATGCTACGTAAAAATTCTTTTCAAACTGCAAAAATAAAGGTTGTTACTACAGCTGTGAGTGTTTTATGAAGATATTGTTAAATAATAAATAGTACTTACTGTTTAGAACAGTCATCTGCTCAGCCTATCAAAAGTGTACACTAATACACTTTTCATAAAAGCACATCTATTTTAACACGCTGGGATATTTGTGATACTAAATTACACCAAAAAAAAAAAAGTCAAAGTGGTTTACCTGGTATAAGCTTGAGATATGTAAGAGCATTTTAGATTTGAACAATAGTTTTGAACAATACTGATGCGCTTAGATGTTTTAAGTTGTGGCTAAAAATAAATTAATGTGCCTTTGGTACTAATTATAAAAGCAGAACATGACCCATAGTCTGACCTACTTAATAAAAAACACTGACTCTTCAACTTGAAATCTCAAGTACTGTTGCTCTTCCAATGCTAGGCCTCTGGCACTAAAACAAGATTGGGGAAATTTTCATTTATTTACCAGAAGGAAAAAAACAAATCTAACACAGCAGAATTTGGCTCAGAGAAGTTTTAAGTTCATATGGAGTTTACTTGATACACTATTATTCCTAAAAGCAAAGCATCTTATAAAGATTGTGTGTATGTTTCATTTACCAAGGTTCAATCCTGCGGACATGAACTCTGCAAGCTCCTACAGCAGCACTGGATAAATAACAGGGGGAGAAGGTGGAGAGAGGGAAAGGCCACTTAGATGAGCAAGACTGAGTATTTACTACCTTGACAGAAACAAAAGATACCCACCAAGGAAAAAACAGATCACTGATTTTAACTAGCTGGGCTGACTTCCTGAATACTAACATAAGCTTTTAGTGTCTTATCATCATGAATGATGTGTAATAAACATTTTAAGAAAGAAAAACGGCCCTTGTGAATGCAGATACAAGTAGAGCCTGCACCACCAAAGCAGGTTCATGTACCAGACAGCTGTCCCAGACCTATGCTTTTCTCAAGCTTTCTTCAGGATATGGTCATTTATGCTATGCATCAATGCACTGCACCATAAAATAAGCTATCACTAATAAAATCCAAAGAAGCTACAAAACACATGTTTTTCAGTTCTGCATTTAATAATTTCCTCTAAAAATTACTACTAGTTTTATGAAAGAGGAAAAAAAATTGAAGACGAAGTTCTACATTTTGCTCTAAAACTCAGATATTCCTAATGATATAACATTTAAGCTTCTGAAGAAATACAGGCTTGTAAAGCTTCAAGCATAATTTATTTTTTTATCTGCACCTACTGCAGGTTAATGCAACAAACTACATCTGATATATATCATTATAAAAGCACTCCCCACTTACACATAGGATCTCCATTCACAACTGAAACAGAAAGCCCTGCCTACTGGCCAACAAGAGGATGGAAGCTTTGCTACTGTTTGGCAAAGGTATGGCTGCACTAATGCTGGGAGAATGAGAAGAGAGTCCTGCATTATGCTTCTGTAACAAAATATCATTGCTTCATGAATATTGTAAAAAGTAAGATTAGAAAGGTTATTCACTGGTTCACTTTGAATGCGTAGCCTAAAATTATTCTGTAGCATTTCAATAGTGTGAAGAAGAAATGGAAATAACACATATGTTAATTTTTAGTCATTAACCCATCCCACTGCTGTATCACAGACATGTTGAATTCTTCACAAACGAAACAACTCCTCATTAAAAAGAAACATTTGCTTATCTCCACCCTACAGTCAGAAATCCAGATGAGATTCTATGGTCCGGGGGGGGAAAAACAAATAATAATCTGATGGTAGCACATAAACGGCCCCCATCATGAGAGTACGAGAAAAAGCAAGCTTCCATGCAAAAACCTCACACGCTCAAGGAAAGAGAAGAAAGTAAGTCTATTCTATTTTGTTTTCAAAATAAAAGTACACTCTCATGGAAAACATAAGGATGGGAAATCCATTTAGTTTAGCTAGACTGGATACTTACTGGTTACACCAACAAAATCATTCACCCAGAAAAAGCAGACAAGGAATTTCTCAGCAGGTCGAAAATGCTGTTTGATTTGGTTTCACAATTAGCCTATAGAGAAGCCACTAACAGCCTCAGAATGATCATTCAAGTGCCATCACGTTACATTCTTGATAAAGGAAATGAGTGTTTTCTGAAAATAATTTTTGTTTGGATTCATATCATCTGCTCTCTATCTGAAGTTAAACATGAATTTCTGCAAAGCTGCGGTTCACTAACAGGCATTTAGGAAGATCAGAACAACTGAATAAAGAGGGCAACGCTATTTAAAACAAATAACATTTGTGGGCAAGTCAACCCAATACAAAATTTTAAAACTCCTTTACTGCTATTTCCGTATCCTTTCATTTGCAATTTTATATTTTTCTGCATTATAGCTTGCATTTCAACTGAAAAGGCCAAAAAACCCATAGGTTTGTAGCAAAAACGTCAAATAGGATCATTACGTCATTAAGCTTACAGCAAATTTAGAGGCTGTGTTAAAAAGCTAAGAACTTCTGAACACCTTTTGAAGAGTGCTATGTCCTACTTTACATGCCTCACTCTCAAGGATATGCCATTTAGCCACTCAGTCAAGGAAAGAAACCTGCTTCTGTTAAATGTGATTAGTTATAGAGGATTGTAACATTCAGAATACTATTCCATTGAGAAAGATTATTCTTACATGAAGAAATGTTTTAAATTGAGTGAAAGAACCACCCCGGTAATTTCTATGCACACGGATCTTGAGACTGTAACAGGCCTGTTACTACACTGCTCGAGCTAATAAACTAAACATTTCCAAGTGTATGCATCATGACTTAAACTCAACATGCAGTAACCACCACCCCAAAAACGTCTAATTATACCACATGGTTTCATGCCTACACTAGTTCTGCACTCTGCCATGCCTGAAGGATTGTAGGCTATTCATGGCAAATTCCATTAACTACTTTGTCACATACAGCTCAATAACTCAGACACACAAAGGTTAAATTCTGCAGCACACTGGGACACTGCTCAGGACAGAAGCAAGTATTTTACTAGGGCATAACAGAACTTCTCTCACACGCTAAGCATTGTCAGTTAAATAAAATATTAAGAAATGAAAGAAGCCAAGAATTACACAGAATCACAGAATTATATGGGATTGGAAAGGACCTCTGGAGATCATCTAGTCCACCCATCCAGGTGGGTTCTAAATGCTTCCAGAGAAGGAGACTGCATTTCCTCTCTGGGCAGCCTGCTACAGTGCTCTGACACCCTCAAAGTAAAAAAAGTTCCTCCTCATGTTTAGATGGAATTCGTTACGTTCAAGTTTGTGCCCATTACCTCTTGTCCTGTCACTGGGCACCACTGAAAAAAGACTGGCCCCTTCCTCTTGACACCCACCCTTTAAGTATTTATAGGTACTGATCAGATCCCCCCTGTCTTGTCCAGATTTAAAAGACCCAAGTTCCTCAGCCATTCCTCAGCCTTTCCTCATAAAAGAGATGTTCCAGGCCCCTAATCATCTTTGTAGCCCTCTGCTGTACCCCTTCCAGCAATTCCCTCTCCATCCTGTACTGGGGAGCCCAGAACTGGACACAGTATTCCAGATGGGACCTCACCAG
>VZRU01019628.1:191396-227635 GCA_013398155.1 Pedionomus torquatus | reverse complement strand
CCTACACTTGCCCTTGTTGAATTTCACCAGGTTCCTCTCTGTCCAACACTCCAACCTGTCCAGGTCTCCCTGTATGGTGGCAAAGCCTTCTGGTGTGTCAGCCACCCCCTCAGTTTTGTATTATCAGCAAACTTGCTGAGGGTTCATTCCATCCCTTCCTCCAGGTCACTGATGAATATGTTGAAGAGGACTGGACCCAGTACTGACCCCTGGGGAACACCACTAGTTACAGACCCCCAACTGGATTCTGTGCCACTAATCATAACCCTCTGAGCTCTGTCTTTCAGTCAATTTTCAATCCACCTCACTGTCCATTCATCTAACTCACACTTCCTAAGCTTACCTATGAGGATGCTGTGGGAGACTGTCAAAAGCCCTGCTGAAGTCAAGGTAGATGATATCAACCACCCTCCCCTAATCTATCCATCCAGTCATGCCATTGTAAAAGGCTATCAAGTTAGACATTATTTCACCTTAGTGAATCTGTGCTGACTACTTCTGATAGCTTCCTTTCCCTCCATATGCTTTGGAATGATGCTCAGAATGAGCCACTTCACCATCTTTCCAGGGATGGAAGTGAGGCTGACCAGCCTGCAGTTTCCCAGGTCCTCCTTCCTGCACTTTTTGAAGACTGGGATGACTGCCTTTCCCCAGTCCTCAGGCAACTCACCTGTTCTCCAGGACCTTTCAAAGACAGAGAGCAGAAAAGTTTGACTTGCCGACGAGGATGGGATTCGAACCCACGCGTGCAGAGCACAATGGATTAGCAGTCCATCGCCTTAACCACTCGGCCACCTCATCACGATATTTATGAACAAAATTCATCAATAAGGAAACATGTCATAGGAATGAGTTTCAATATTTACATCAAGTCTGAAGGAAAAACTTCAACTTTTTCAAACAACCATTCCCTGTTTCTAGAGCTTTTTATTTAGAAATTTGAAGTAGGATTTTTTTTTCTTACTTTTGGGTGCTTTTTGCTTTTAGGGGAATACGAAACCTGGGAGAAAACATTTTCAGTTCATTAGATTACTATAATCAATAGGTACAATAAACACGACTATTCTTAACAAAATATTTAGGATACTCAGAGCTGAAACATCTGGAGACAAGCAAATATTTTGAATAGTTACGTACCAAGTACAACCAGTTTTCTTTAATAAGCTGCCATAATTAATTTTTTTGAACTCAGTTATGTTATATGCACCAAAATGAACTACAAGAGGCCCTGAATCCAAGGTTAAATCAATATATGATATACACATACAAGTCATCAAGATCAAACTATGCAACTTCTAGATTTACAGAGACATTTTCTCTTGTAAGAAGCGAATGTTTACTTGCATTATTAAGCAGCTTGTACACTGCAGAAACCCAAATAAAACAACTAGTGATTTCACCTCCATTTCACCATCATTGTGCTCTGCACAGTAATGTCAATTAAGTTGCTTAAATAACTGTAAGGGCAACCATCAGTCCCATGAGCTTAGAAAACTTTTTTCTTCCCATATTTAACAATGTGATCTTCACAGTTTCTTATTCAGTTTTAACACATTTTTTTAGATCTTGAAAAGAAGTAGCATCTCCTTTTAGTGTTGATTACTTTAGTTTCCCTTGTTTGATATAACTCATAAGGACTTTTTATTGTGGTCATAAATCCTCTAAGCCATAAGCATTTTGTCTTACTCCATTACAGAAAAGCTACCATATGAAGCCCTAAAATGCTTTCAAGTTTAAAAGTTTATTCATATTATAAACACAGGACTGGTTTTCCCTTTGTTCTGAATGGAAGTAAAATAATAACAAACAAGGCAACTATATGCACAAAGGCCAGTTTATACATACAAGGAGAACCAGATCTAATGAGAAACAGTTTCAATAAATATTGCATCCTCTGATATCAGGATATTCTGTTTAATACAAACACTGACAAATTTATTTCTGAAAAAAAATCAGAAGAGTTTTTAAAGGCAATTTATAAATAGACACTGAAGTCAAATACTGACCTCTATCATGTGACTTTTGTGATCTTGACCTTCATTGCACAGTGAGATCAGAAAGCTATCAAGATGGCCTTATCTTTAAGAATTATGTAAGCCCGTTTACATAACAAATAATAATGTTCATGAAAGCTAAGTTATAATTCCTGAGCAGAAGATTTCATATTACATATGTGGCATTGGAAGTTTCTTTACAACATGAAACATTTGAAGCCAGTGCCAAATTTTACACCCAATGATCCTAACGCTGCTCATTGGTGCAAGGAATGATACTTCAGCAATGTATTCCAAGGGCGTATGTACTCTGAAACCTAACACTCCTTTCATAATATCTGGACTTTTATGTAGCAGAATGACTTCCTATTAAGTAAGCAAAACCCCCACGCTTTCACTATTTCCATCATTTCTGAAGGGATACTTAACCTGAAATGCAAAAGCAAAATGTTTTCAGTTGTCAGTTATTATTCACAGCTGGGTTCCTGTAGGAACATTTTGTGCATCAGTGTTGCCATAGTAATTACCATAGAAACCCCTAAATGCAATGGAGTAAAACCAGTTGAAACTATGGTTCCATTAAAGCTTGATTCAAAATATCAACCCAGGACTGAAAATGTTCACTTATCTCTTGTTCTGTCAGCAATAACTTATGTTTTCTAGTCTCTTCAATGTAAATGCACTAACTAGACTACAGTAATTTCAGTCCAAGACTAATTTACAAAAGCATACAGGAAACACTGACAAAATAATTTTGTTTCAAGCATAGAATCTGATAATTATACCAGTGATGACTATGAAAGAGTGTACTTTTTGTTCTGTCCAAGGTCAAAGTACCTTGATTAAAAAGTGCATTTATAGGTAGGCGAAATTTGCAGCCAGTTTCTTCAGAAATACACTTATATATCTATGTATATATATTAAAAATATCTATTTGTATGGCTGAATATACACCCCCCCTTCCAAATTAATACAATTCTTGCAAAACAGTCATTAACATGTTATGTGAGACCAGTGCATCAGACAGGAAATGGAATTTTGCTGTCAAGTAGGCCATCAATGGGTCAATCTGCCAATGGAAGAAATTTTCTCTTTTCTTCCAAAGTAAGATTGTCTATCCAGGCAGGGAGGCCAATATACTTCTTATTTTACCTCATTTATAAGATTTGTTATCAATTACCTTAATTAATACAAGTATTCAGTTGCTTTCCTTCTATAATCTCTGCCTGAAGTACAGTATCAGAACAGCAAGCGCACTAAATAACTGTTACTTTGTTAGCCTCGTAGCATGCACTTGCACTGTTTCAAATGTATTGGTGTATGTTGTCATAGGCAGAAGACAAAGTAAGACCAAAATTTCAGGCCTAGGGCTCCAGGTTACCTGTTTTAAAATGCCTCCCAAAATAAATGCAATGAAAGTGCTTAAAGGTCAAAACCTAGAGTTGTATGGAAGCTGTAAGCAGAAATATCTTTTAAGAAACATTGTTTTTACACACCATCAAGGAAAAATTACTGCTAATAAGTATCCAATGCTTCTTTACATTATTTTTAAGAGCACCTTTGCTGTAGGAAAAAGAATTAAGTGCCCAAATAATTAATTATTTAAATATATTATAAATATATTAATAAATACATTATCAATATTGCGAAGATTTCCTCCGTCTTCCAAAAAACATGAACAAGAATCCATTTACTTCTGCTGTGTGCCATACATACCAAAACTTTCCTATCCAAGCACCAGAAAAAGCTAATACAGAACTGACATCACCTACTGAAAGATTGTTAGAAGACCCTATGAAATTAACACAGCTCTATACAAAACTTCACAGTTTGTCCATATTTATTTATGAAATTATAAGGAATAATATAACTTGCTCCAGTAACTGATGCCAGAAAGATCTTAAACATGAATTTGCCAGAGATCACTTGCTTTCAAAGAAATAAATATTTATGGGCTATCTGCCCTTGCAGGTATGAGATAGTCTCATCATGTAAGCTAGTACCATATCTTTTTTTTTTCCTCCAAGAAAGTACACCCCAATTTGTAACAACTTTATAGTAAATGGCAGAATATTCACCCTGACATGCAAAAACTATTAGTTTTAGACTCACTAGTTATTGGGTTTTGTTACACAGCAGAATGTTAGCAGTTGCACAATGGCACGCTGTTTCATTCTGTGTTTTCACTAGGCTTTTTGGCTTGTTTTCCAAGACATGCATTACTATTATGGCCCTCTGAAACTTTCTTTAATGCCATGCCTTTAAATTAGAGCATGTTTATCTTTGCTCTTCTCTTGCTATAGCTCATGTATTTGGTTTTCAAAGAGGTATATTATTTAGGTTTAGGAAGCAGACATACATTGCACTACTTCATTATAAAACCCAAAAAGTTTGCTAATTACAAAAACAAGAGAACAGTTTTTTCAAGCTGAATGCAGAAAGCACAAGAATACAGGTACAATATTTCTGCTTACTACAGCAACTGAAGTAGGAAAGTCATAAACCACAAGGGAAGAAATCAAACAGATACAGATTTGATATTGATTTGCCATTTTCTTCACTGATACCAGAACTACTACTGTTGGTAGCCATCAGAGTGACGGGAACATAAGGCAGATGGTCCTACTGCTTTTCTGATATGAAATATGTTGCTAAAGCCAAGTTGCTGAATTTGTTTCCAATCACTTATACTGTACCTTTTCATTAATAAAAAAGCATCTTGCTTTTGGTACAGCATTTTTCATTTCCAAACACATCAAAAATGCTGTTCTAGGATTCTATGAAGAACCGATACGAAGAGTTCGCTTCATCCAATACTCTCCCCACCTCCAACTAAAGTTGGGTCTTTTGCATTAAGGACATCAATGTTTTAATGATGCTGCAAGATACACTGACAGCATTTTTTGTGCAATGGCCTCACAGGCAGATCTCCCAACCTTGATAACAAGCTGAGCAAGAATAGATATGCAGCAATGTGATGAGTCAATTGCTTGGGAGAAGCAGCGTAACAATGAAGAGTGTATAGAGCTCAGTCCTGCAAGTCTGATGCTCCAGTAAGGCCTCGTTGTTAAGGGTAAAGATTAATGATAAGATGCTGCTTTCTCATTCCTAAAAGAGTAAGGTGGCACCAGAACTAAGCCAAGCAGCAGCCACATCCTGTGCATGGCATCTGACCTCATGATCTGAATCACAACATAAAGAAAGGAAAGATAGCACTGAGTAACATGATAACAGCATCTTGCTGCAGGCAGGCACGCACCACGTCTTAGCCCTGTACATGCACTCAAACACTCTGCCAGGGGCGGAGCTGATGAAGATAGGTTTCCTGTGGAAGCAGGCCCTGTGTTTGTCACACATCTCAGCAGTTTTCTGCCCCTCGTTACCTGTGACACTCTTGCCACGAGAAGGCTGTGGTTAGTTCAGAGCAACACATCCATGGCAGCATCCTGCTGAAAGAACATCAAATGTCTATGCTCTGGCAGCCACCCTCACAACAGTGGTACTAACTGGGGTCACTCACCTACACTGCCACACAAGTATGTTAAAACTTGAGCTTATCTTTATTGACTCTGATTATTTTTTTCTATCTTTTTAAAAATGAAACTGGACAATGGGTTGAAAAGTTACTAGCAGGAGATAGCACAGTCATATGCCATTTCCTGAGGAAACTAGGCTTTCTTTAAACCACACACATACATCTTTCTGCACATCTGACTTTTCTAGGTACCTTCAAGAGCAAAGTAAATGGTTTCATAATTTCCAGCTCCCACTCCCCCATATGTCCTACTGAGAAAGACCAAAGTTGAAGAGGTTGGTTTGGTTGGTTTTTTAAACAGAAAATGCATCAAGTAAATCTACGGAAAGGGGAAAAAAAGTCTGTCATTTAAATTATCACTATGAATCAACCATCCTACTCAAGGAAAAAACAAGCAATGATTTTTCCCAAAGTTCAAAAAAATCAGGTGGCCGGTCCCATGAGAGAAAAACATAAAATTACCAGCAAGTGAAAAATATTTAATGTGAAACCTAAGCCACAGCAAAACACGTATTAACACAGTGTCTGATACGTAAAAAGAGCTTTAAGATGATAATTCTAAACTCAACTGGACTGTGAAAAGAAAATCCAGAAAAGAAACAATGCATTATTTTTAACTTGTCTTTAAATGGAAACCTGATAAAGACGGTTATATCTTTGCTCTAGTAGAATGTAAACCGTTGCAGTACACTTGTAATGAGCAAGTTCTACTGTGAGCAAAAGCCTTGGCAAATAAAAATTTGCCCTATAGTGCATTCAAGATTTAACTAATTGCTAAAATTATATTAAGTCATTACATTACTGTAGAAGATATTTATTGTATGCATGCTCTGATATCATGAGTATAAATCTTTGCATACCAGATTACGTTGAATAGAGAGTAACGCAATAAAAAATGGTGTTATTTCACTTTAACAACAGCTTTACACAAAAGCCTTTCTATTCTTACAGAAACCCCCAAGTAAATGAGTTACTGCATAAAAGAACCCAAAATTCTAAATGTTTGACTTTCAAATAAATACAGGTATATTCAATAATTGAGCTTGTTTTCCTACATGAGTTAATATTGGCAACCAAGGAAATTTATCTGCTTTATTAAAATTTCCATTTCATGAAGTCTGTGAAAAAGCAAGACAACAGGAATCCATACCGATCCCAAAATTTGCTCTGTAGCATCAAAGTTTTGTTTACCTGAGAAATTTCTAAACTGCTAAATTAGATTGAGAAAAAGGCTTAACAGTTTCCTCATGGGAAACACAGACCACTAATTGTCCTCATCCATTCACCTCACAGATGCAAAATCCTAATCAATTGTGATCTGATGATGGATAAGACAGTTCCTGGGACTACTAACACCTTGGCAAAAGAGAGAGTAACAGATTTCCTGTTGGGGAAAAAAAAAATTCGATTAATGACTAAAACAGTTTGAGTTGAAATGGACAAGGAAATAATACTCAAGACCTTCGATGGAACTTGGTAACACAAAATCAATTCCTTTAAATAAAAGAAAAAAAAAATTCGATTAGTTTAGAATCAACAAAACAAGTTTAGAATCAAGTTCTAGAGTCCTTGGCCAACCTTCCTACCCACACTTTGTGGAAATTACATGTTTCTGTATGTAGAACTCAATTGTTGAAATGCTCGAGGCAGGACCACAGTAGCAGAAAAACTTGATCATGTCCTATCTGTAGTGTTAATTAGAAAAATGAAGAGAATGAACATTTATGGACATTCCTCGAGGAAGCACAACAACTGCTTCAGTTGCATGAATTTGCCACAGTCACAGAGGAAAGTAAGAAACCACTATCTCATTTATGATCACAAAATTATGGTATACAGATTTTGTAAACTGCAGCATACATTAAGGGGACATTTCAGAGCTGTCTTATTGTAAACAGGCTATTTAGGAGCTGTAAAAGAGACCTCCACAGGTTGATAAGAGAAAACTACACAAAGTACACATACAGACTCGAAGGACACTGGTGGTGAAAGAAGAACAGCCCTACATGCACAGCAAATATACATACTATGAACAAAACCACACAGGAATTCATTCGAGTATCTGAAGGGAGCCTACAGGAGAGCTGGAGAGGGACTCTTTGTCAGGAAGTGTAGCGATAGGATAAGGGGTAACGGTCTTACATTGGAAGAGGGGAGATTTAGATTAGATAATAGGAAGAAATTCTTTCCTGTGAGGGTGGTGAGACACTGGAACAGGTTGCTCAGGGAAATTGTGGATGCCCCATCCCTGGAGGTGTTCAAGGCCAGGCTGGATGGGGCTTTGAGCAACCTGCTCTAGTGGGAGAGGTCCCTGCCTATGGCAAGGGGGTTGGAACTCGATCTTTAAGGTCCCTTCCAACTTGAATTATGATTCTACAAATAACTTTCAAAGAGGGAACAAAGAAATGGTTCAGGTGCTAGAAGAATATACTTTTTCAACACCTTGATACTAAAAAGCTAACATGAAACCAAGTACTGTAATATTAAGTCCTCCAAAACAAAGGACAAACACCAGTGAGTGAGAAAGTTTAGCTAAGCCTTGACTAGACTTAAAATGTTATACATTTTTAAATTAAATACCCTATGTAGTCACTAAACGTCCCCACAGAAAATCAAAACAAGAAACATCTACTCACATGCTGTTGGTAAATACAGCCCCCTGCTGTGCAAAATATAAAACTTGTGATCTTTCTGTAAATTACTGTGTACTCTCTTATTTGCATACAAAAACCTGATAGCAAGCAACAACAAAAGAAGTTAAATTTCCTCACAACTCTCCTACTCCAATAAACAGAAAATTAGAAGATGCTGAATGGACAATTATTAAGCAGCCTATCCATCATAACACATACAAGAACCTTCCCTTTAAAACCTCCTTTCCCTGTGTTTAATTTTTTTTTTTTTTAAATCAAGCTGTAAATGGTGAATACAAACACATTATATATTAATGTAAAACATCCTCCAAATAGGAGAAGTTCATGATTAATTTCAAATTCTTGTTAAAATGAAATGCAAAAGACTCAATTAAGTACTGTATTACAAAATACAGGACAAGACAAACATTGTGTTTTGCCAGATGAGTTGCAGATTAAATAAGAGACATTAAGGAAGGAAAATTCTTATTAATCACGGATTATAAAGACCATGAAAAGGAGTTATTATATAACCTCTGGATCAACCATATGATGCCCAAGACATTTTAGATAGCTTTATCTCCTATGAGAATTGATTAGGAACATGCTATAAAACAGGCATCACAACTGATTAACTGGATCATCACAGAAGTTTCACCAGATCGTATTCTGACAGACTGGAAGGCAAGAGGGAGGGGTTTATTATCATTCTGTTATTTCAGGAATAATAAACCAGAAGATTAGCAAGTAAATGTCAACATTTAATGATAAACTAATTTAGCCACCTAAACCCTCATTTTTCTTTCATATGGAGACTGGTGGACATTTCCCACTATTCTCTGTTTCATTATGGAGTGCCCCCATGCCAACACAGCACAGGGGAGAAAGATGAATAGAGCTGCTTAGGTCAGTTGCTAGTTCAGAAAAAGGAAGGTGTCTGGGGGAAGAAGAAGA
Organism: Pedionomus torquatus; assembly: GCA_013398155.1. NCBI lineage: Eukaryota > Metazoa > Chordata > Aves > Charadriiformes > Pedionomidae > Pedionomus > Pedionomus torquatus. The sequence goes on along the minus strand of VZRU01019628.1, from coordinate 218,519 downwards.
AAAACCTTACAAAATTTGATGAATGCGACAAAAAGGGCACAATATACAAAGGTGCAATAAAAGCATATCATCACTTTCCCTGTCTGCGCTTTGACAGATATCACTGACTGATTTGTAGCTGACTTACTATGATTTCACTTAGTGCTTTAAGTTAAACAAGTAACAGATGCAAGAGTGAGGGAAACATGGCTAAGCAGGCCCAATTACAACTTGCCTTATCTTCTGCTGTAATAATAAATTATACATTATAAATTTTGGATGTCAATGTATCTAAGAAGATTGCTGTTAGAGTATACTAATTATAATATACTCCAATAATAATATTATTAATAATATTATATATTATATTGGAGAGTCCTCAGCTTTTAAAAATTTGAGTGCAATGTATTCTTTTTTTGATTTATCTAGTCACATATAATTCACATTTTTATGTGTGGAATAGAAGACATATAGCTTTCAAAAAAGAGCTATCTTCGTCTTACTGTTCTGTACAAAGAGGGATAGGGAAGACACCAGAAAGAAATTGAGTGTTCTTCCTTTTTGGTGTAATTTGCTACAAGAAATGAGAGTCTTTGAAACAAAATCTTCTCCACACTCAATTACTCAAGTAATTGAACCCATTTTTAAAATAAAGACATAACTAACTGGACAGCTAGTAAAATACAGTTAGCTTCTGGCTTTCAAACTGAGTGCAAAACACAACAGCGATGACAATACAGTAGGAAACAGAGTACCTATACTCCTGCCAACAGATCAGGTTAATTTTTCTGAATTTTAATCTATGCTTCTTGCAATGATCCTGAAATTCAAAGTCATCATTCTTAGTACTAACAAATGTAAGTGAATATTCTGAAACTTTTGCAGGTATTTGTCAATACTTTGCGGTACTCGTTTTAGTCATTTGTTCCTGTGCAGTTTCTGTCCATAACTTTTGTATGAACTATTATTATTAGCTCAAGTTTTCTTTTCCACATCAGAAAAAAATAAATCAGCAGATTTACCTGTGGGATTTCCTCCTGTAGTTTTAAGGCAATGTAATGACACTGTACTACAGAAAAACAATTTTTCATATCTGAGAGATTTACAGGTCACCAAATGTATTTATCTTGAAAGATAAATATTCAAATCATCCCCTCTTACAACATTTATCTATAGAAATATTCAGGGCCCACAAGAGAACACAGTTAATTTAACCAACTCACATATTCTCCAGCCTACTCTACCCTGCCAGTCCCCCAAGAAAAGATCATGTTAAAAATCAGCCTTTTGTTTCTGATCTTTTGTTCCCAAATACTACAATGTTTAAATGTTCCCATAGAAACATTATGTTTGTTTACCTGGAAAACTTTATTGCTAGCTCCCTCTGCAGTCAAAGAATTAACCCAAAATATATAAACATCTATTGGAAAACCATGAGAAGTTTAAGCGTCTTATTAGTACTAGGGTATTAGCCAGAAGCTCAACTGTACTATACGTTGAACAAATATATAAAAGAATAACAGACTGCTTTTAAGAACATATCCTGGAGTCTTAGTGAAAAGGACATGAATGAACAAGGACATCATGAACAAGGACAAGAACCTCTAAAAGAGAAACAGGGTAAACATATATGAAAGAGATGGTTGGCAATCATGCACACACACCCTACTCAGAGAATCACGATGTTTCAAAGTGGTTAAGAGAACCTCACGCTATCCTGTATTTTATGTGTATTTACTTACATAAGTATTATTGCAATTTCCTTTGAGGACCTTTATTGTCTGTTTAACTTTTAAACTGTTGAGTGGGTTTAAGTTTAGAGTTCTTGCTTTTTCTAAATCAGCCCAAAAGTAAAACATAGTCTACCTACAAAGGAATGCAACAAAACCTGGTACGCTCCACTGAACGTGAGTGCCTTTATTGAAAGGTGAAAGGTACTGGCCAAGGGAGGAATGTAAACCCCTGTTAACTGAGCAGAGAACATTTTGTTAGAGCTCATCAGTCAAATACTGCTTAACTATTAAACTAGTTCATAGGAAGAGATAACAAAGAATGAAAAACAAAACCAAACCCCACTACAAGACTGAAGAGATCATGGAAAGTAGATCTAAATCAAATATCAACTTTTGCCTTTGTGGACAACCTTTTCTACCTCAGTGAAAGAAGCAACAGAAAATCTCCATGGTCGAAAAGGTGATAGTGCTATACTGAAATCTGCAGAATGCATAATTGCTACAAAAGCCTAGGAAATGTTACTGATTACAGAAACGTGTTTTGAAACACACTGGCAGACCACTGCAGTAAGTGGTAAGCAGCTGCCCATCATGAATAAGGGTCCTTGAAGGGTTAATTGTTCCTGAAGAACCGACAGCAGATAATGGAGGCGAGGCTGATTAGCAGCAGAGGCATGGTCTGGAAAGAACAGTCAACTTCATCTGTATTTGACGAAATCTTCTGTAATCAATACCAATATCTTCTGTTTAATACAGAATACCTGCAGCCTCTCTAAACAGAAATAGGAAAACATTGCCTTGCTCCTCTGTTTGCTTGCTCAAAAGACTTACGTGCTCAAATGCTGTAGTACTACATACAATGCTTACAGATCAAATACATCGCAGAGAGATCTTTAAATAATCCTGTGTTTCCTAAAAAATACATTAGTATGTACATCAAATACAGTGATGTGCTAAAATGGTACGGTTTGGGGAATGACTTTGGGGGATATTGATAATAACCCACTTATTCAGGCAGCTAAAAGTTTTTCCACTACAGCACGTATGACATTTTGTATATATTAAATGCTTGCTTATGATTTAAGCAGCACATCATTGCCTATTTAATTTAGCCAGAGTTAAACATTTTTGGTAGAGAACTAGAAAATAAGGGAAATAAGACAACCTAAAAACATTAGAACTTCCTTATTGCTGTGAATTTGCTATTGCCGCAAGTCATTCTTACCATTATTGAAACATATGATGGAGGAGGGAAGGAAATATTTTCTTTTACTTTGCTTGTTAACATCCTTCATTTTCTGCAGAAAGAAATTTTTACTATTTCTGCAATTTTTGTGTGGTTTTTTCATAGCATAGTACAAAAGGAAGAGACAACACAGCAAGATGCAGTGTATTCTGGATGAAATGATGAGGCTCTACAGCATGAAAAAATCAGCTGAGATATATTTCATCCTTGTTGTAAACTATGCAAATTCATTTATTCTGTTTGCAAAGCTGCACTGAAGGAGAAGTTCTTATCCACTACAATCAAAACTTCAACCTGTAAATGACCAAAACACCAGTTCGGGCTGCTGAGGCCTCCTTCCACAGTGTATCGTTTACGTGTATTGGTGATCCAAGCCTAATCACCATGCCTGTGTTATTTATCATCCTGTCAGCATGTTCTTCTCTCGTCCACAGAGGAAGGGGAAAAAAAATTTAAAAATAATCTTAACATGCCAAAATAAGAAAGCCTGGTTCTTTAGATAAAGCTATACAAATTCAGCTTCACAGTTCCAACAATTCCTGCTCCAACCAAGACAGTGACTGCCACAGAAAGTCAAAACTGACATCCATTTTTATTAAATATCTTTTCTAGATTTCATCAATATACCCCAACTGGAAGAGGAGACTTTTAATTACACATGGAATGACAGATTTTTATACAACCCTCCTTACAAAGTAACTAGAAATTATTAGCTTTAAACACTTTTCAGCTATTTAAAAACTAAATGTATTTCACATTTTCTCTTTATGAACATTCCATTTACATGTAAGACAGAGTATAAAAGCTGTGTCACTAGCCTGTTCACTAATATACATTTATTTAAAAAATGCCATTGCACACAGTCTAAAGATGGTGTCATCTTATGTTTGGATAAAACCTTCTTGATGTTGAATTGGAACCAACTAAGTATTTCAGAAATGTTTGTTCTAACTCCCTAGGCTAGTAGATATTATAAAGAAGAGACATGTAACAGTGAAAAAGCAGGTAGAACCCAGCAGAGTCATAACCAAGCACGTAGCAAATTTCTCAGGAGATGTAGTACCAATAGAAATGATTTGAAGTATGACCTAGAGACAACATAATTACATGTAGAAAATGCAGGTGACAGCTTTATCCAGGAATCAAGGCAGTCATCATTTTTTCCACCAAAGAAATAAATCCCCTGGGAAAAAAAAATAAAAAAAAAAAACAAACCACAAAACAACAAACCTATCACTACGAGCAGCAGCCTTAGACCAGTAAGATGGCCTTTGAAAGAAGCAGTCAATAACTCTCACTTCTGTTTATATCTCATTATGTAGTCCCAGCACAAAGCAAAGGACAGGGTGGGAACGGGAAAGGAGAACAACTGGAAACCTGAGGGACACCAGTGAGTTCGAGACTGGGCTGCAAAACCAGCCCTTCTCATTTTACAATCAAGCCTGCCACCTTGTGGGATTCAGACTCAGGCCAGCAGGCAGGCTGAACTTTTTTTTTTTTTTTCTTTCTTTAGGCAAGATTTTTTTTTTTTTTTAATCCCATCCAGGAAGAGGAAATGCAATCCATACCGAGTTTTGTAAGACATGATGATTAAACATATGTTTAGACTTGTATTCGCCTTGGGGGCATATTTTCTTCAGTTACAAAGCCCACTTCATATGTGTATGATACTTAAGTCAGCAGTTGGCGACTGCTCTTACTTTAACCATTTCAGCACATCCTCATCTCTCCCTGGCTCTGGGTGTGCTACAGAAGCTGACATGAGTCATCCTCTCCACGTTCTACATCGCTCTCCTGGATCTTCATCCACTTCCTTTAAGGGACTGGCTCCCAGGCTGTAAATCCCAATACAAATGATTCCTTCATAACAATTTTCAATTCTACTACTCCTTTTATGGATAGAGAAGTATATTAAATAAACTAGGGAAGTTAGGTAAGGTAGAGTGGGGGTTTTAAAATCTATTTCCTAAATATTTATCTGCTTTATTAATATACTCTGTCATAATTGTTAGGTTATGCTAACTATCTCGAATATTCTTCAGCTTTCCAAAGAGATTATTTCCTGTCGTTGCTATAAGACATTATTAGAAACAACTAATTCAAGGACTTTTGCAAGTAAGATTAGTTTTATCTAAAGCGTTAATCCACAATTTATGGGACTTCCTTTTTGCAAACACTGTAACCTTGTATTCTCCAAACATGTATGTGCCTTTTGTAATCACAAACATCTGCAGTTAAACTGCACTTGACTAGAGGCATTTTAATTCAGTTCTTCAGGATGACTCATTTCTGCTGATTGAACAAGGATGTAGGAGAAACAGGGAAAGTTGTTAAACTTGTTTCTCCTCTCACCCTAATTCCGGACATATAATTCTTCCTTCATCAGTTAGCAGCTGGCAAGAGCTGCAACAGAATTATGATGATTTATGTCACGAAACCTTACTTCCCACACAAGTTAGGAGTCACTCTGAGTACTTGTCTGTCTGTGAGTTACAGTATACAGTAATTTAGCTACCCTATTCTGATCCTCATTAAGGAAGAAGGGTTGTGTGATTAAGACCACGTGCATTAAGGTAAGTAGCTACCATGTGGTAGCTACACTACCTCATCATGAAAAAGAAGACATTCAGCTGCACACCACTGCTTTCCTGTCTTACTTTTACTCACATTGCAGTCATGGACACGTCAGTCCAAGCACATTCTTAATCTCAGTTGACCCTGTTATTTCTATTTGGTTTTTTTTTTTAAATATCAGATGATTTAAACAAACAAACAAACAAAAACCTTCAAATACAATTTTCATAATACCCCAGAATAAATAATTTTGGGAAACTCTTTGGTAGAGCAATTTTAAAGCTCAGATAAAACAATAATCAACAGACATTAACATAACCTGCAAGTTCAGCGAGTGATCTGGTATCTAGCCACTGGACAGAATGTCACTGTAGAAGCATTTTTCCATATTAAATAAAACTGCATTAAGGTCTAGCTGTGTAATTGTAAGCCTGGTGGGTCCTAAATAAGTGAATGACTAAAAATAGGTTTAGGTTAGCAACGGCTGTTAAGAACCTAGAATTACAAAAGAAAGCACTGCACAACTGAGAGGACAGCTCAGACATTGTAATCCCAACCACTATGGATTAAACAGACTGTACTGCAATAGAAACACAATAGAAATGCTACATAAATATGTACAGACACATAATAAGTTTTCTGTAAAGTGTGAGTGTGCAGCAAACATTTAGGTCCACCTGAGGCTTTCCCTCCTCCACCTACCTTCCTTTCCCCCCATTCCACCCTGCACACTTGTTCATTTTAGCCACCCAGTGTTTTTCTTTCTTTTCTCCTTGCTTTCCTGTTTCTTTTTTCTTTTCCATCATCATCTGAGATACAAAAAAAGGCCAGCCTCCTAAAGAAAATGCTCTGTCAGATGCAGGCAAACAAATAAGTCAGTGCCTTCAGCAGTCTAGTCATTTTTTAAGTGGCAAAACTTTTAAGTTTCACTCTTTTCACAATAGTTTACTCACAAGCTAATTTTGCAATTAATTAGTTCCAGTAAAGTCAACAGAACAGCACAGTGTTCATAATATTAAACAAACTGGGTATCTTCACTGTATCAACTTTAACTTTTTTTGGTGACACACTGTATGCAATACTTAAGAACAGACAACAGGGGTTTGATTCTAACAAAAGTATCTGTAAAGTAGGCCTATATCATTCTTGGTCTGGCTCTATAAATTCTTCATATTGCTCCACTGAAGTCAATACTTTCAGTACAGGAGTCTACTTTCTCCCTTTGATCACACAGCTAAATACTAAGTGCATATTTTTTAAGCCAGAAATCTTTTTCCAACCATTTAAAATAGTCATGTTCACCTATGAAGTTTTTATAAACCCTAGAAAACAAACATACTGGGTACTGCATCTGGTTATGAAACAGCACCAAAAAAAAGATAAAAATACATTTTTATTCATAAAGCTTATGTATTTAAACAGTAATTAATTATCTAAAGAAGATAAGTATGACATTGGGTCAATATATTTGACATCACTTTTCCTTATATACTTTATAACTATAATTTTAGTATAAAAAACACTAGTTTTGGCAAAGAAATCCTAGTCAAGTAGTCCAACCTTGTGACTCCCCAGTTCCTTGGTCACCGTGTCCTACCCAATACTTACTGCAGTTTTTCAACCTCCGAGCTGTACCAAACAACTATTTCTAGGGCTGTGCTACATACAAAATTACTGAAATAAAAATTAATCTCCTTTTGGGAAAGCTATTTTTAACCAAAATTATTTTCATCTAACTTACAAAGTGGTTTAATACAGTATTGGCACAACTGGTGAAAATAGGGACAGGCAACTGAGAGGCTGAAGTATTTTAAATTAGCTTCACTGCAGAAGCCAGATTATTGTGAAGCCTCACTCCCAAGTGTTTTCCTGATTTTATAAAAAGAGATTTTAAAAAATTGGTATGTTTCAATTAATTATTTTTCGCATCTGTTTACAATGAGGGAAAGAAAGAAAGAGGCTTCAGTGAAGACTAAATCACAACCTGCGTAAAAAGCCAAAACCAAAGATGATTTTTACTGTCTTCATCAGTAACTTATGATATTAAGAAATAAAAATTATTTTCTGTCCAAAAGTTGCATTTATTTTAAGTTACACAAGCTTTCCTGGGTTACCATCACAAAGTTAGCAAATCATTACTCAGATCAAAAATTCAAAATAAACCATAAGGATCTGAGATCCATGAGTAATTTTAATAAAGTCTGGATTGTCAAGGTGGAAAATCAAAATTTTTGTTAGAATTACCAATTGGCTTCTTATTGATGAGTGTTTTTCTCATATCTTGTGACAGTTCTTAGTGACTGAAGAAAAGCTTCAAAATTTCATCCTAATGATAAAAGCAATTACCATGTTTTCACAGATAACTGCAGTACCTTAAAAATCTATTACAAGAAAAAAGATAAAAATAAATCCTTGGTGTAATCTTGAGTGACCTTCTCAAAATCAGAGACAGAAGACCATTGTTGGATTTTTTTTTTCCTTTTTAAATAGAAAACTCAGGAGAAGTTAATAATAACCTGGACCATTTAAAAAGGAAGTGGAAAACACCCAAAGTACATCACTTTCCGGAACACAGAACAGTACACAACTTTTTACTCCTTCATATTTGTTTCATATTTATCGTTTTCTTATCAGGGCTAACAGCACGTATTTGACTAAAGGAATGAATATTTGACTATATAGAGGGTATATGCTTGGGAACAAACCATAAACTCATGGCTGCATTCAACATTCCTCCATTCAGAGCTAGTCTAGTTTAAAGAATTGCAGAAGCCAGATGTGCACAAGCAACTAGGTAGCGCATACATCCCTGAATCTCTGGTTTCCATATTGTACTTCTTTCTTTCCGGCCTCGAAATCTCAACCACATTGAATTTATTGGATTAGCTTCTAGAAACCTGAGGACAGTCCCATGCAAGACAGTATTTTTACCTCTGTGTGTCCCTTTTCTAGAGTATCTCTTTAAAGAGGAGCAGGACTATGTTTTGTAACAGTATCTGGTCCTCATACAGACAATGCTGGGCTTCAAAGACTGTTACACTGATGATGAGCAGGAAAAGTAGGTCCTTCCAACTTTGGGAGGAAACATTGAGACATCTTCTTGCAGAGACTGTGTTGTAGGCAGGAGGACAGAGCCATAGGTAGGGTAAGCAGCTGACGCACCCTGAGCCTAAGGGCTGCCCAGCCACAGCTGTGCAACAAACAGCAGAGCCATGCATCACACCAGCCAGTAGCAGGAATAACATCCTAATAATCTCTCTGCACACCAAGATACAGCAGTAAGCCTTTCTCTCACAATATATACAATTAGGGAGCCAGCTTTACAATCAGTTTTTGTAATAACCAAGTTCAGTATCTAACTTAATCTTTCTTCTTGCTATATGGACTGGAGTTTCAATAGCTGCCTGCCCTCAAGAAGTCATCAAAAATAGTAGTTGCAAATTGTAAATTTCTCTACAATAAATTTATCAGAAAGTAAGTTATTCTTCTATTAAAGTTTACTGCAGAAACATGACTGCATTACCAGCCCTGATGAAACACATAACACTTAAAAAAGAAGACAGATTCCAAATGAAAGTTTTCACGTAAGATACTTAAGATTATTATTTGCACACCACTGCTCTCCCAGCCAAGATTAGCACCAGTACCCACATGCCTTTACAGATTACAAAAATATTTTTATCTCAGATTGCAAAGGAAAGCTGAAACAAAAACAACCTAGCTGTTACAGCAGAAGACAAAGAACAAACATAAATGATTTAAAGATGTTTCTGTCCTCAAACTCAGTTTAGGTCAACTCATAAATACAAAGACAGTCAGAATGCACTGGAGTCCACACAAAACAATGCTTCTTTGGTTAGTTTTAAAATGTATAGATTTATTTCTTCAGAGCTTCATGACAGAGGGAGCTTTCAGAGAGATTTGCTCTGAATGTGACGGTGACTGTCATAGAAAGAGGAGAACATTGCATACTCAATAAGCAACACGACAGAGTATTTTGAGACAAACGGAAAGCCAGAGCACCACAAACTCAGTCATGGAAGAGCTGTAGAAACCTAAATTTCAATTATTAGGTTTAAAAAGCTGAAATACTTCCTGACTTAATCCTATGTAAAAAGATAAAGAAGGGACTGGCAAGACTTCTTCCAGCCTAGAGGAAGCGCATTATAAATCCAAACACAATAATAAAAAAATGGAAAAATTCCAATTCCCCTGCAACTTTGTTTTGAAAAACAACATGCCAGCCAGCTACTTTCCTGGTAAGCGTCGACGAATCGACACGGTTCCCACTTGTTCCTTATCTTTAATTCCTTTCTCACAATTTTTAACATTAAGAAACTGAGGATCTGCCAAAAGGGTAGCTTCTAGAATTTCAAGGCTCTCAAGCTTTTATTTGTTCCAGTGCTGTTCTATAATAGCTCAGATAGTGAATGATCCTAACATCAATTAGTATCATCTAAATTTCCCCATATTCCTGCTTATCAAGAATAACTTAATTTGGTTCACATGTGAACTCTGCTGTGGTGCCCTCTACTTATCAGACATTTACAGAAATCATATTACTACTACTACTACTAGCATTTTTTTGCTGCTATAATCTTGATTATTTACATTGGGTGGAAAAAAGCAATAGAAGCAAGTGAAGCATTGCAAGTTTAACAATTCAATTAACTTTATCTTGTAGAAGTATAAAACTATGCAGATAAACAATGCTGAAACAAAATGGCAGAATTTGTAATCAATATACAATGGAACTGGGAACAGAGCAGATGGTAACTACTAGAAGTATAAACTTCAAAACTAAAATTCTTGAATTTTTTATTTTTTTCAGAAGCTTTTTCATATCTTATCAGATTATATTCCTTTCTTGTATTAGCTCTAGAGAAAGAAAGCAAATAAGGTTTCAGATGTCCTCTTCATAGTCAATAAAGTAGTTAAAACAAAGAATTTCCAATATCCATTAGCATTTTTGAGCTGAGACTGAAATTTAAAGAGTTCTTCCTGCTGCACTCCTTTCCATAAACTTCAAAATTCTAGCTAGTTAGTACTGCAAGTACACTTCTATAAATTAACACCATCATCTTCTATAAAAGGGGAGAAAGTAACTTAGTGACCTGTTATTTATTTCCATTTTATAAGTTATTATTTAATTTACCCTCAATATAAAAATATATCATGCCAAAAGTATTTACGGCAGCTTTATTTAAAACATGATACCATACAGAAGGCAATTTATGAGAATAAAATACTCACTAGTAGTCATTAAAACATCCCTTAAGCTTTATAAATGAAGTATAAATATTTGGAACATCCCAACTTTAAGGAATGGGACAAGACAAAACAATTTACACTTACGACCTGAACCATGCTTTTACTGAGCAAAGTACACAAAAACATTCACACAGTGCATTCAAGTTTAGTTATAACACTTGACAAAATGTCACAATATGCTAAGATTATGTAGATAATTCCACTGCAACTTTGTTGCACAGTATTAATGTTCTTGATATTAAGTGTACCTACCCATTGTTAACATTTTAGTAATAATTTATTCAAGGCAAAAAATTAAGGACTTGTTCTTCTGGCTGTGAGTAAAAATCACCACCTGCCAATTCTTTATTCTTCCCTCTGTTTCTGGGGGGCCTAAATATAAGGCCTTATGCAACATCAAAGCCTTTTACATGCATCATGAATGATGCTATAATGCTCAAGATAAGGTCTTGCTTAGGGCCTTTGCTCTTTGGAAACTTTTGACTTGATTGGATAATTTACACTGTTACAGCATACTTGTAATAGCATACATTCTTAATCTTGCTATGACTACTAACAGCCCTTACTAATAGTCATATTTTTATGGAAATAAAACAACTGAGAATGCATCAGAATGTAAATATGTTTCAAGAATAAGACAGTGAAAAAATAATAATAAATGCATGGTGCAGTAATTCAGTGAAACATCAGACTTTATTAGACTGAGGAAAATAATGTTTCTTCAGCTCCAATACTGCCAAACTCTTCGATATCAAACAAAACAAAAAAGTTAGAACTCTTTAAATACATTCCCCGTCGATCTAAATGAAATTTTGACTGTTGTATTTTACTGCACCCACCAAGTAATAGCTGAGTCACAGATAGTAAAGAACTTGTCAGCCACATCTTGCATTCATTATACCCAACACGCATCAGACTGCTAGTTCAGGTTCTCTAATCAAAAACCAAACTAGAATTCCACAGACTTGCAAACACGATGCCTTTTTAACAAACAACGGTTTGGTTTACAAAGTGAGAAGGGAGTAAAAGTGATATTGGTAGTTGATATGCAAGTTGAAACACATTTAAGAAGATACGAAGTACACCTAAACTCAGTTAAATACTTTTAGCTCCTTATAATTCAGCACAGACTGCACAATTTTCACTAAGAGATAACCTGGCTCTTTACAGCACTTCTGCAACCTAATACATGGTACTTAAATATAAAAGGATAACACAAAACCTATGCCGACATTTATTATTCTCTGCCGACAGAAGAGTTAAATCACAATGTATCCTTAACCACTGAAGTGTTGGTCAATTTATCTTTCAGTAATAAACACTTCAGTGTCAAGACAAGCCAGTCCAAGTTTCTACTGCCCCTGATTAGCACTCTCATAAGTTGTCACACACTTACTCAGGAGTCTACAAGGTAAGATTCCAATTTAAAATTTTCATTTCACATTTATCTTACCAATTGAAAAGATCTGTCAAGCATACATCCCCTTATACAATGGTAACTACACTATCACATTAGTGTAAAGATTTCTATAACCATTAAGGTATTTATTTCCAAGTGCCATGTAAATTGCATAAAATAATCCTACAATGTGAAACAATTCTCTACATCTCTGTGACACACGGAAGAACTTGGCCTCGCACCAACAGAGACAACAGCAGGGACTGTCAGAGTATGTCGTCTGCTCTTGCAGATGAGTATTTGGATTTGTGGCTATTTATTTAACCTCAAATCCCAAAATAATTTTACGATTACTGAAAAAATAAATCTGTTTTATCTCCTAATTAGAACTCCTAAACATCCTAGGATATTAAGATGTATTTCATTCTTGAAGAAAACTACCTCTGCTCTAACCTCTGACTAATTTAATGAACAATTGCAGGAAGGCAATGACTAAAAATGTTAGCAAGTATGACTAAATGCTTGTCAGTGACATTGTACAGTAGCATACACAAGCAACATAGACAAGAGTTTGCAGGAGGTGGGAGGGGTCAAGTAGAACAGACAAGACCAAACACAAATCAAAGACCAGTAGACAAGTAAATTCCACTATTTTCCATCACCTTCCCTGAGTGATTACAAATTATGCATTTGTAACAAATCATACCATTTATCCATGGTACTCTAATAACTGATAACATAAATTGTACTCTCCCATTATTTTAGGCAACATTACCAAGAAGTGCCATAAGCATTACAAAGAAGAACCATGCAGAAAATGAAACTATATTGCTCAACATAAAACCAGAATAAAAAATAATAACAGATATCAAACAGAGGAACAGCATGTGACAATTCCTCACCCCTCATTAGATTTGGGAGTCAGGAAGGAAGTTATAACTTCTTCCTCATGCCACCCCTTTATCCAAAGATTTTGTTTCCAACTTTGAGGGTGTTCTAGGAATAGTAGTAGAATACTGGGAGACATTTAAAAAGAAACTACTTTCCATGTACTTTGAGGCTGTTAATTTAATTGTACATAAAAACAAAACCAAAATAAGATTCTACATGATTTCCCGACAAGCATCCAGCATGAAACAGAACATTCATTTGCAAATATTTCTGGAATTACGCAGCTTTTCAAGAGTATTTCTCAGACTACAAAAACAACATGAGTTAGCTTTTGTCTCTACAGGTGCCATGCTTCCTGTCATGAATTTATTTAGTTGTTTTCTACATGGTAAATAAACAACATAACAAAACCCTAGCTAAACCCCAGTGAAAAACAGCAGGGTCTCAAGGATTGTCCGTAAAGTTGCTGAAATAGTCTCAATGCCTTCCCAACGCCCCCTCCCCTCCATGAAAACACTGAAGAAGGTGCTAAAAATTGCATGCTCAGTGGCAGTTCTCACATAAAAATTTGTCCTGAAGTGTAAGCATTTGTCCATAACTACCACTGAACAGTGTAATTTCATTTTTTCTTTTTAATAAAAAGTAAAAACTATTGACTTTACAATGTCTCCCAGGGTATGAATTTCAGGACACCACAAGCCTGCAAAATATTTAAGGGTTCCAGTGATATCATCACACAAGCACAGCAACAGCATTGGGAGAGTAAGACATTTGCCACGTCAAAGATTCCATGAGTACCACTGCTGTACTGCTGAAGTGAACATAAGTTTTTCCATTGCACATCCCCCATGACACCCTGTCCCATGGTCCTCTGCTAGAAACTAAAAAACAAAATAAAAAAAATCTTCCTTATTCCTTTATCTGTTGTTAAATACCAAAAAATTAATGCAAACATTTACAACAAATGATTCTTTTACTTAATTTTAAAATTGTATCTCACAATATTGCTGAGAGATGTCGGGCTCTTCAGCCTGGAGAAGAAAAGGCCCCAGGGAGACCTTACAGTGGCCTTCCAGTACCTAAAGGGGGTCTACAGGAGAAATGGGAGAAGCTCTTTATCAGGGAGTGTAGTGACAGGACAAGAGGTAACAGTTTCAAATTGAAACAGGGGAGATTCACATTAGATACCACAAAGAAATTCTTTCCTGTGAGGGTGGTGAGGCACTGGAACAGGTTACCCAAAGAAGTTGTGGATGCCCCTTCCCTGGAGGTGTTTAAGGCCAGGTTGGATGGGGCTTTGAGCAACCTGGTCTAGTGGGAGGTGTCCCTGCCCATGGCAGGGGGGGCTGGAACTATGTGATCTTTAAAGTACCTTCTAACTCTAAATATTCTATGATTGCTGTCAACTAACCTCTTAGAAAATTAGAAGTAAAGCTTACCAAACTTTTTCTTCTTCCATTCTTCCTCTGGCACATTGGTTTATTACAGCAGGGCTACTCATGGTAAGTGCTGAGCTTTCAGAATTCATATTTGTTCTGCAAAGAAAGAACATCAAAAAACATGAAAAGCACAATATAAGTGAAGAATGTGTTTACTAATTCACTAGAAAACCAAAATTTTAAGACAAGAACCTTTAAGACCAAATACAGTACATTTTACTCACTTAAGTAAATGTCCTAAATCAATGGGATTAATTGGATGAATACATTGAGAAGGATTTGGCAGTTTTGTGGACCTGTTAGTTATGCCAAACTCAACACTGATTGTCTTTTGTTTACTTTTCTGAACACATGCCAAGAGAGTTGATGTCAGCAAGCCTGTATCCAGGGCTATGCATAGTGTCAGATATGTTAATTCAGAGCAGCAGCCACAGCTAGCATTGCCATGGAATGATCCACACAACATTGGGGAGCAAATTTCAGTTTCTGATATGTACAGATACAAAAGCTTTTTAGCATATTTTAATAACTTATGATCATACTTTGCTTATTTGCAGAAAATAAGAATTCATTCATGCCTGAAGTTACTCTCAAAACCAGCACAAACATAGTCAAATACCGGCAATAGCAATTCCCATGTTACAACACTTCCAAAAAGTCTACACGGCCAAAGGTGCTTCAAGTAAACTACTTGAACTGTAGGAACAAATGAAGTCTCTAGATAAGGCATGTTAATTTCAGCATGAAACACTATTATTTTTTTGGTAACAGGATCCCCAATGTTAACATGGAACTTCTTACATCTATAGCTTTTTTCTTTTCCTTTTATTTCAAAAGGGAGAGAGAGGAAAAAAATATTTTTAGCGATCAAAGTAATCTTATTTGATTTAAGTCATCTTATTTGACTTGGTTTCTATTAAGATCAGCACAAAGACATAATTGATTAACAGAGAACAGGTTCAACTGCATAACAATTATTATCTACTAGAACATAATATGAAAATAGGCTGTGCTTGTCAAGATAATAATCCCCTGTTTTTGTAAGAAGATACAGAGAATCATTAAAAAGCTCATTTAACCTGTGTGAAATCTGGGTCAAATTCTGACTTGACAGTTGTGGACAGCAAGAAAAGTTGAGCACAATGCATGTGTTCCATAACAGGCACATTAGGCTAATCTTCACAAAATAAGTACTTCTAAGAGAATGCCAATCTTTGTTTCAAAATTCTGTCCATGCAGGAGTCGATAAACAGCCCTAGGAAGCACATTTATCTGATAGAAGTTCCAAAATCAGATATCAAAATCCGATCCTGACTGGAACTGATGTCTACTTTTTGTCTGCCCTTTGCTGTGAACAGAGCACGTAGGACTACCATTCCAGTGAAAACAGAATAGGTCCTTAATCTTCTATTTTTTTTTTACATCCCTCATAATAGAATGGAATATAATTTCTGCACAGTCTGTTTCTGAGCAAACTCATTCCTTCAGCCTTGTTTTAAAGTTCTGGAAAACTATTCTGGAAGGAAAAATAATAGAAGTCTCACCTCAGTGAGGGCAGGAACAGACTGTTAGCCATCTGACCTCTTTTTGGATGAGTGCCTGACCTCAACTTTACTCTTCATTCTGAAGTTGGACCACTTGGGGAAAAAAAAAAAAAAATCAAAAGAAAAAAAAAGGAAAAAATCCCAAACCAAAACAACAACAAACCACCAAAAATCAAACTCACTCAAAACCCTAGTAATTCTAGATGCAGATCAGCAGGTGTTAAAAGTTATTACTTGCTTCTCTAGTCTATAGTAGTGGAAAAAGAGGGGAGTTGTTCTTTAATATATTTTGAAGAAAAACACAAGAATCTATGACCTGAACATCTGCGGAGTTCCCCTCTTTCAGGAAGCAATTTCCTGAGACAAATGCAACCTTTTCTTTTGGAAATTAATTTCTACTCTGTATTGGGAAAGTCCAGATGCTTCAATGACCACGCATGTTAAAGAGTTTTACGTACTCTTGCAGTCACTCATACTAGTAAGATCAAAGGTTCAAGGGAGGGTTAAAGCAGTCCATTAATTCTCCAAGTTGGAAGTTGAAAGATTCAAATTACAAAACCACAAGGTTGCCATTCCAGAAAAACATAACTTCTACTGTTCACTTGTGAACTAGTAGCACAGCAGTACAAGTTTTCAACGTATGACTAAAGAAAGTATTTTCAACACTTCCCTCCCCACCCTTGGAAACACCTAAGCAAACACTCCATATGTATCACTGCACTGAGACTTCCACACTCAAAGTAGAGTAAAAGCAGAGGACAGAAGAAATAATAAAAGTTACTGTCTTACAAACTTTGCTATGACCTATTATTGATGAAGACTGACATATATCTAACAGAAAATAAATGACATATGGCATAAAACCAATTTATGTTCTCANGAAAAAAAAAAAAAAAACCAAAAAAAAACCCCCACATAATACAGAGAGGAACACATCTTGTCAGACTTCGCAACTCCCTCACATTCCTGGTCTAATATCTGAAAGTATCTCTAACAGATTGTACATCTTCCCGTCGACAACCTCAGGATCTTACAAAAATCTGCTTCTTGTGTTTTCTGTAACATAAATGGAGGGCATAAAGAGGCCAGCATTTATTCATTCTGATAGCAAGACCTCAGCCTCCACACCTTCAGAAAGGTACCTATATGCTGGATAAGACAGCAAGCTTTTTGGACACTGTAAGTGATATTCTTTCGAGACACACAGTCATGCTCTCACAGCCTCCACTGTGAGAAATAACATGAGAAATCTGCCAAGTCTCCCACTAACGAAACAAGTGCACTCTTCATGTACACAGGTGGAGGAGAGAGCTGCAACTGACAGCTGATACAGTGATGAGGAAGGATCCTTCCTCAACTACTACCAACAAAAGCAGGATGGGCAACACCACCGAACCTGCCTGGCCCTGTCCTGTCCTCTGTGCTGCAGCAGCCAAGAGCACACTTTCTCAGGAACAGGTAGTACAAAGCCTCGCTCAAACTTTCTACCAAAGAATGAACTTTGATGCCAAAGAATGAACAATGTTCCAGCAGTACCCACCATGTAATCCCTGTCTGCTACAGTATAAACTCCTACCATCCTGAATGACTTTTGTATATATCAGCCACTTTCAATTCATACTCCTTCCTTACTGTCTTTTAAAACAGAGGAGATTGTTAAAGTTTTGAGATCAAGGGACCATTCGGTGTTGCCATCCAGCAACACTTCCCATTCACACTTCGGAGGTTGGACAGCTATGAGTCAGATGAGCTTCTGGAAAATCATCAGGGATACTCTTTTGTCATCCTATTCCTGACAACAGGTCTACACAGGTCCTGGGTTCACTCTTTACCAAGAGCAGCAGGGAATTAAACAGCTGATCCCCACATCACTGACAAGTTTTATGGCCTTGTCAAAATACCAGAAGTTTTTTTAGTTTCTAAATGACAAATGGAAAATTGGTATCCATCCATTTCCAAGGCCATGGATACCAAATATTACCACTATTTCTCTTACCTGAAAGCCTTTTCAATGAAAACTTCTCAGCCTGTAGATTCTACCCTAACTTGTTGAGCCACAGAATGCTATTAAGAATCTTTCTTCAGAATAACTAATTACTTCTAAAATAAGAACTTTTCTATTTTAAGATGCAGAAGGAGCTATCTTTTTTCAAGCATTAAGAATATTTTGTGGAAGTATTTCTAGTAAACACAAAGTGCTTCAGTAGGTCTAAAATAAAATGGAATTGTTCTGTTGTAAGAAAAGTTACTGTAAGGCTTCTACTCCCTGAAAATGTTGTTTATATTCAAAGTAAACCACACAAAATTAAAGCTAAAACTGGCAAAGTAAAATCTTGTTTGAATATACTGGTTTAGGATCTATTCAACCAGAACACTATCGCTATTCTCCAGAAATCAGCCCCCAGTAATATCAGCATCTTAAAAAATTTAATGCAATTCAAGAAAGAAAGAAACAATGTTCAGAAAAAAACATGCTATTCACAGGTGCCTCTTTCTGTATCACCATCCAACTCTTGTTTGGACTTGAACTTTATGGCATAGGCGCTATACATGATGAAACTTGAAGGAGGAAAATAAATCTATCATGTTCCCTCTTAATAACATGAAGCCAGATGCCAAGGAAAGTCATTGAATATTTATTTAAGAAACTCTGCTTCAGACCATTCTGTTCCTCATCCTCTGTTTGTACACTGAACCTTGACTGTCCCAGATAAGGAACACACACTTTAATCAGGAACTGTCCTACAGATTGTGCTGTGCTGTATTAGGAGGAAGTGAGCAAAAAGCAACTCCAGAACAAAAACAGAAGAAAACAATGGCAAAAACTTTATTTATAGCAGCTATGTTTAACACTTCTGTCACTATGTTATTGAGGGAAGAGCCTTGAAGAAGCATCCGTGCTGGTTTTGAAAAGACATCAGATATTTAGCATAGGTTGTGGATGCCCCATCCCTGGAAGTATTTAAGGCCAGGTTTGATAGGGCTTTGAGCAACCTGGTCTAGTGGGAGGTGTCCCCACCCATGGCAGGGGGGTTGGAACATGATGATCTTCAAGGTCCTTTCCAACTCTAACCATTCTATGATTCTGTGACTGACCACAGACCGACCATAGATTGTTTAATACTAGAGTTCCCAGAAGGAAGCACGCACCCCAAAATTCTCTTTCATTACCTCTACAAAGATGCTGATTTTTATGCTCTCATTAAAATCCACTTTTATTATCTGATGCATTATCAGTCCATCTGCCTTACAGTAGATTCTTACACCCCATAATGGCAGAGAAAAGCCTAGCAGTGGAATGCCACTGGCTCAAGAACTGAAAAGTGTCTTACATTTAATTGTATTTTAATCATTTATATTTAGGTTCTGCAATTGCCCTTAAATGGTCAAAAGTAAAGGGGAAAAAAGGATCTAGTATAGCACAGCACTCAAGTCTCCCAACACCTGCACAGGACAGCATTACAGGATCATTTAAACAAAGAAAATTAAAAGGTTCAAGGGAAGTGTTGAAGTCACAACACCCCGATGGCTCAAACCAGCCTGTGATTTATATTTACCAGACTGAGAAAAGTATTAGCTGATCTTTTTTAAAATAGTGACTGCCTACACAAAGCTCATTTTCTTTTTTTTTTCTCGTGTTACACAGTATAGATACACTTTGATCCTCAAGCTAAAAATCTTTGTTGCCTTTCCCTCTACCCCCAACTTGTATCTCTAGACAAGTAAGACATTCACAGTAGCAGCAGTTAAAAAATAACTTATCATTCAACAGCTGTTCACTACAGTTAAAGTAAAAATAACCAATATCTTCTGATAAAACATGTTCCCACAGCTCCTTAACTTCACCAAAATGCTTTGCATTGTTGAAATAGTATCTTGTTATACTTAGTTGATAAGAGAACTGTGGAAAAAAAAAAGCCTTACTGAATGCTAAGACCCCCCAATGCAGAAACTCTTATTCCTTTAAATGAAAAAGGCAACAGAAATGTCACTATAATAAGACGCACCTTGTACAAAGAAAAAAAAAAAAAAANAAAAAAAAAAAAAAAAAAAAAAAAATAGAAGTGTTACACACCATCATTCTCTCCAGCAGAAGTCTTTATACTCACAAAATCTGAACAGATTACTAATTAGCTATCATACATAACATCTTTAATTTTCAAGAGCCAATCTCTCAAGCAGAAGTTTTTATGCTTACAAAACTTGAACAACAGATTACTAATTACCAAGCATGATTAATAACACCTTAAATTTTAAAAAGCTGACTTTCCATTTCCTTCCTAGCTGCACAGAAGTCTGCAATTTCTAGTGAACGCATTTATACTCCTGCATTGTCTTCTGAAAAGTTGCATTTCCACACACAAAGTTAGCTAGCACATAATCTCTCACATCACCACCTCAGGCAAATAGATCATTCAAGGACGAATTGAAAATGTAAAACAAATTTCATTATTTAAGCGCATAACAGTAAACACCAAAAGCAATCTTTTATCCAAATTGTTTTTCTGAGGTTTTCAGATACCGCAGTTGCCAAGCATCTTTATACCACTAAAGTATACTTCAGTGAAATCAGAGTGAAAACTCCAGATGCTCCTGAAGAGTGTTTCTCCTGACTACAATTCCAAGTAGCAGGCAGTACTGATAAATTTCATACTGAGTAATCACTTCAACCCAAGCCTAGCATACCATAAACTTTCTTTCACACACACACTATGGTTACTTCAAGTAAGTTTTGACCTCAATGAACATATGGCATTCCACTACCTACCTTCTTGAAGTCTTTATAAAAGCACCTGATACACTAAAGAATGAAATTATTATTTTGGAGACCTTTTTAAATATGTATTTTTGAAAGCATTTTTATTCCTGTCTGTGAGGCATCTCATTGAAAACAGTCATCTTGTGTCCTCTTAAGAAATGCACATAAGTTTTATATAGGTACTTTACACAAGCTATTTGGAGGCAGTAATTCGGAGAACCACAGGCACTGCACATAACTTTTCACCCCCTATTTGGTGATTCCATCAGGAAGAAGTTTTAAAATATACTGAGTGTGTCTCTTAGCAAGTATCAAGTTTGGCTCCCTCTCCATACACACACACTTGCTACAGACAATGAGACAGTATATCCAGCCATATATATAAGACAATGTTCATTTCTGAAATAGCATAAACATCATATTTATTCTCAGCACAAAGTAGATTAAAATATAAGTGACAACAGCTAAATAATTAATTAAATAAATAAACAGAAGTGAATACCAGGCTGAAGCCAGAACACTGACACAGAATACAGTTCCATGCTAGAGAAATAAAGCCTATTGAGACACCGTTCTCAATATGGCCAGTCCTTTAGTTTACCAAGACTTAGCTATTTTCCCTAAAAAATACCAAAAGAAAAGGAAGACAACTAATGACATTACAATTAATCTCGTACAACCTTCAAGAAAGCACATGGAGAATTTTACCACGAGAGGATGTGGCTAAAACTCAGCCACCTTTCAGAACAATTTAAATATATTTATACAGTAAGACACCAGCATCAGAGAAGCCACAAGGCAGGTATGTGCACGGGTTTTATTCATGGAGTATCAACACAGATTTTCCTCAACTGGTTATTACTGTGCAAAATAAGAATTATCAAAGAATCCAGGCTGTTGGTTTAGTCTAGCCTGAGTATCAGCATGGTGTAATACTGCACATCCCTGCAATGAAGAAGAGCAAGGACTTATCTGTACTGTCCAGTCTGCAAAGTTACCAGGAGATTTGAGTCTTTTAGTGGTTTCAACTCAAAAACTGCAGGAGCATAGCGGGGAAGAGGACATGTCTGTGAGCTTTGTTGTGACTTTTAGGGATGGAAGTTGACTGCCATATCAATCAAAGGGAAAAAAAGGGAATTTAATGTTTCAGTACTCCATGTTTTAGTAGTAACACACAACTAGATCTCTTTTATCTGATTAGGGAAAATATCTAACATTGTGAAACACTAGTAAAGATTTGAACAGAATGTTTTAAACAGAAGGTTTAAATGTAAAATGCTCACAAAACTAAATAGTGTTCTCTGTGTTCTGTTTTAACAGTGTAAGTACTACATTCTATTGAACATAAATAGATAAAGGAATTCTTTGTCACTGATGTTATAACTACATATGTCATTCTGAGACAAATCTGTTTCTCTCCGGACTAAAAGATCCAGATGTTCCTATTTCAAGAATCTGGCTTCAGGACCAGACAGTAAACAAAACAACCTATCCATTCTATCAGCCTACAAGTATAATTCTCCAGGACTGGACATGTCTCTTCCCTTTTTCCCCTCTCCAAGTTTTTGTTTCTTTCCAACAAAGTAAGCAGTATAACAATCTAGCTTCCACTGCAGACTTAGTGCTAGCCTTCAGTCAGTTTAACAAGCAAAAAGGGGCAAAAAGTTATCCAATTTTTTCATAAACTAGGATTTCCATTGCAAATAGAACTACTTTTAAGCTAAACAGACTGTATTGTGTTTTGCAGTTGACACTACGCAGCAAAACAATGTGGAGAGGTTCCTTCCAAAGATTATGAGTATTTATGTTCCCAATTTAATGACTCATACAGCTAGCAATTTCTGAGTAATTTAACTCTATCCTCCTCAAACTCCTGAATTTCAAAGCAAACACCAAGTTGTTACTCAGAAGTTTTAACAATGACAAACATAAAAATTTTATTATTTTTTTAATCTAGATTTATCTGGAGGAGAACTATTTCCAGAAATAACGACACGATTATTTCTCTAAAGAATATTAGAGCATACAAACCTAAACCAATTTAAGGGACAATTTATTAAAGAAAAAGAGGAGTTTTCTGAAGCTAAGACTTAACTAAGTCTTTTACATGGTAATGGTAGACTCAGGGAAAAAAAAAAAAAAAAAAGATACAGCATGCAGGCCCAGTGTAAAATTAACGGAACTGCTGCCAGATTATTTTCAATTTATTTCAATATATTCCTTCCTCCCTCATAATAAAACGGTTTATCTTCAAAAAAAAAAACCAAAAACAAAAACAAAAAACATTAAGAATAAATTAAAACCAAGAGAAATAGTACCAAACTTGAGAGAAACACAACCCATTTTCCCCTTTATCAGAATCATCACTGCCAGGGAATAGGAAGAGGTTCTAAATTTTATCTGCCGGGATAAGAAGGGTGTCATCCTTTTTTCCTAACACTGATTATGATCCTTTCAGCCTACTATCTTAACAATCATGATTATACCATTCAGGATTGCTGCACAGTTTAATAAGTCATTAAAGCCCATCAAGTCAGTTTTGCATTTTTCTTGGTTACTTAACAGATTTGAGTAAAAGACAAAAAGGTGTATTTTCCTTCAATTATCTTCTTTTCCATCTTTACAGTTTTTCACCTGCAATTGCTAAGCACAGTCAGAACCCAAATCAGAAAGTTTGCAAGATCACACATTCACACAGTAATTGACTTGCTTAAGATAATTTTCTCTAGGAAAAATTACCATCAACAGATGCTAATTTTGACAGTGTCTATGTCCTTTGGCAAAGCATTTTATGGCTCACACTCATATGAATGTCACTACTTACAGAGGGACACCAGGTCGGGATACACTCATCTGTATCAATACAAATTCATACACATCTCTAACCTCTCCCAACCACCTCTATCCAGATGCATAAGCTAAGGACATACACAAGGAGAACCTGTCAGCCACCCCCAAAACATATACTGCCCAAATAGCTGGTTGTTGTCTTTGTGACAAATGTAATGGTCCAGACCAAACCTTCTGAGGAAACACTAGCTGGACACAGCAATATTTAAAACAAAATCAGGATTCCTGATACAATACAGACAGCATAATGGACATACTCTTCTAGTTAAAAAGAAACAAAAAAATTATGTTGGAAAAATGCGGGGGTTTTAAACTAATGAAAGCCGAACTTTTATTGAACTAAAATGTTTAAGAGATGATACCAGCAGAGCAACTGTGAAACCACCCAAGTCCAGATAACTCCTGCCAACTCCCCAAGTTTAAGCAAGCTTCAGTTGTAAAAGCCAGCAAACCTTTTTACCTTTTTGAATATAAGTTCTACCACACATTGATTACACCTGCAGAGTTATGAGGGGAACTACATGACTGTGAAGGTGATTAATCCTATATAGAAGGAAAAAAAAAACATTAAAGATCAGTAACAGTAGAGGGCGCATCTTCCTAGCCACACAGTGTTACCATTTCTGTTTGTATATATAATGATTTAATGTATTTAATGTGAAAAGCAAAAAAAAAAAAAAAAAAAATAGCTCTTTTGTTGTAAAGAACATTAAACTTCTGCTTCATGTCCAGTTTAAATAATTTTTTTGGGGAGGGGATTTCTGGGTTTCACTACCAGCTGTGCCTTCGAATACCACCCTCGGCAGTGCCTGTATAAGACACATAATTCTTTGAAGTAACTCAAATACCTACAGCAGCGTGCTTACTCAGGTTTGAAATCCTTAGAACACTCACTGGCACGTGATTAGGAAGAAGTAAATAAATATGCATGCACATATGCCCTTGTGTTTAGATATTAACAGTCCACTCCATTAGCATGCTAACTACTTCAGCTGGATTCCACACAGGGTTGACCACCTGCAAGTTAATCATTGTTTACATTTCCATAATTGATAACATATCTCTCCATGTTCAACCCTGATTGACAATACATGGGAAAACATTTTTTGTTTGTTTACTTTTACATCCTCTATGTTACATTTGGGGATGGAGATCACCACAATTAACATGCTATATAATTATTTATTTCAGAACAGTCACTTTGCAATTATTATAGTCAAAAGCAAAGCACAAGGTATTAATTCATCCGTAAATACGCTTCAGTAATTGGTAAGTCTTTTATTTTCCAATTATTTACTTTTATTTTCCAATTATTAGTGTAGAACACTACAGTAGTCTACCTGATCTTAGAGACTTGTGCAAGGCCATAAGCCATTTTTTTATTCCAGACTTCATATAACTCAGACAATTGAAATCCACAAGATGCCCTCACAAGTGGAGAGGTACTGTTTGGTTAAAAAAAAAAAATAATAAAAAAATCAAAGGGACTTTTACAGGACCTAGAAAATATTTGATATGTGGAGATAACATTATTTTTCAGCCCATAAGTATAGAGACAAACATGAAAATTTCAAGACTTCTCTGTCCAGTAAGTTCAAGTACTTCAATCTGTTTCCAACTTTTATTCTAATGTAGTGCTGAATATTTATCTATAACGTACTACAATTTATCTGTTTATTCTTAAGTACTAGAATTTGTGTTAAACCTATGTGCCCTTGCAGTGCTTATATCCTCAAGAGTTAATAAACAAATCCGTAATGTGAAGGAACTGATTAAAATAAACGTTAAGAAACTAATTAAGTTAAACAAAATAAATCAAGAATACAACTTGGAGCAGCCCAAGTATTTTCATCTTCCACTAAGTATATCATCTGCCAGTTTCCTCACATATTACATAGGAAGAAAGTGGCAACTCTTAACAAATTACTTCTCAAAATACACATCACGCTTAAAGGAGTATAAGGTGTTGGCAATATAATACACACTCACAGAAAATACTCCAAAAGGATTCCAACTGCATTTATTACAACATTTGTAGCAGTGGACAGTTGCTTTCAAAAAAAAAAAAAAACCAACAAAACACTCAGAAAAAATATGTGAAATACTGAAAACATACAATTAAACCTCTAGCAAAAACAGGATTGAAGATGTTAAGTTTGTTTAGCACCTAAAGCAAAAGACTTAACATGGGAAAAACTAGTTCCTGAGTCAGTATTAAGACACTACACATCAGAACCAGGTATCACCCACTTCAATTCATGTGCAGCAAAACAAAACAGATATTTGTGTAAGGACACGTGGTCTCACTGGCCGCTTGCTGCAAACAACTCCAACATAATACACCTCCAAATCATGCACACATAAGACTCCCACAACCTGGCACCACTCCAGAACAACTGTCTACACAAAAGCAGTCCCAAGAAGAAATGCACTATTCAAAACAGAGCGGAGGTCTGAGGAAATGTGCAGGGAATGATACTGAATGTTACAGTGTCTTCAGAAGTCACAAGGCCCTGTCACATTGCTAACTGATATGCAGGATTCTGATGAGAAATTAAAAGGGATTTCTACTTAAAATAGTATGGCACTTTGTTTACTAAAACCAAGTAATAAATACTTACTGAGAACGAGTAGCAAGTCATATGTATAAAAATTTTAAATCGAATTACCAAATTCACTACATGACAAACCAAAGATATTCCTGTGCACACCCTCACTTTGTGTACACTGGGGCAGCTTAATTTCACACACTCCCCTGCCTACATTCTCCAAAATTTACTATTCTACAATAAATATTTTCACCCTACTTGTTTCCAAATCCCAGGGCTCCTACTCTGAATCCAAACTCTGTACAGATACAGCATCCATCTCCTGACTTGTTGCACTTGGCAAACCTCTGTACACGCTACAGATTTGGGTATGTAATCAAATTAATTTTGTAACAAGTGTTTGAGGATAAAGGAATTTTCTCTGCCCTTTCGCTATGAAAATATAGCATACAAGGTACCAAAGGATAACATTAAACTACAAATTATAGTAATGTATGTATGCATGGAAAAGATGCACACAAGCGTTTATGTAGTCACTAGATTTAAGAACCATATAGAAAAATAGAGGTATTAACTACCACGGTTGGCTTGCTTGTACTAATGCAAACGGTTTCTCAGTAAATCACACATTCCAGGCACCACCAGCCACACACACCACCGGGGCAGCTGCTGGAAGGAGCCCGGCACCGGCGGCCTCACCGGCACCGGCGGCCTCACCGGCACCGGCGGCCTCACCTGCGCCGGCCTCCACGGGGGGAAATCCGGGCAGCGACGGCGGCGCGCTGGCCAGGGCCGCCTCTCTTGCTTTCACAAGCCTCTGCTGTCAGCGACCTGGCCAGTGCGAGTACCTTCCCCAGCCGCTTCTCGCACCTCTCCTTTCGCCTACAGG
>VZRU01019628.1:134441-190899 GCA_013398155.1 Pedionomus torquatus | reverse complement strand
GAGGGGCGGCCCAGCGGCTGGCGGGGCAGGCAGAGGGAGGAGGCGGGGGGGTGGGCCGGGCCCGCCGCCCCAGGCCTGCCCCGCCCCGCGCCGCTCCCGCAGCCTTCCGTGGCCCCAACTCCCGGCCGCTGCCGCCCTCGGGGTCCCTTCTCAACTAACCCCTTCGCCGGGGCGTCGCCCCTCTGGCCCGGGGCAGCCGGCTGCGCCCGCCAGGGTCTGCCTCGCCCCGGGGCTCCGGGCTTCGCCCCCCCGGCCGGGACCTGCGGAAGGGCGGAGGTGAGAAGGGCACCGGCCGCTTCCCCCGGACCGAGACGGGGGCTTGTGCCGCTCTGCTCCCGCCGCCACGCTGGTGCTCCAAGCATTAAGGAAGATCTACCAGAAACGCTGGAAGCCTCAAACAGTGAGGGACGAGGAGTAGGTCCCGTTAGGTGGACAACTTAGGGAAAGCCGTGACAAGTAATTTACACACGGTGAGAGGCACGTCTGTTCTCAAAGAAGTATGGAAATATACCATGAAGCCCTACTGATCAGAAAAAAAAGAAAAGGCTGTGAAGATGGGAGCAAGTAGATGATGAACTCTTTAGAACAGAGACTTTCTGGTATGCATTTATACTGTGCCTGGTAAAGATCATCTTCTTTTCTGTGAGCAAAGTCTAAAGGCACTAGCACAGTATAATACTAACAATTACATAACACAAAGACAAATTCAAATGAAATGTAGAAGGTAGATCTTTCTCGGTAATAGTATGGCCAACATAAAACAGCTAATGCAAAAACAATAACAAAAGACCAAAAGTAGCTCACCACTTATGGTAACCCAGCCATCAGAAATAATTTAAAATAGAGTAATTAATCGTGTTCCTCAACTGTGGTTAGGCTTTCCATTTCAAACCTAACATCATACAGTGAGATTTAATCTTTCAGTCATTTCAAATTGCTGAGGCTAGAAATGCAGTATAGACGTAGACATATGGACATCAGACTGTGTTTCTTTTTAAGTAAATTACTTAAATTCCATTTCTTCAGTTTGGGATACTAAACTCTGAACTCCATTTTACGCATTATGAAAACACTTCTGGAATTAAAGTCACATTTAAAGAAACTACTTCTTAACGTGAAATATTCTATTTAAACTAGGGACAATTCAACTGGAAAATAGCCATCAAGATGCCACAGTAGTTTTACAACTATTTTTTTTCTGCTGCTAAATCAGGAATTCACATAAATTAGACTCGTATAGGGACCTGGCCCTTTTTAGCCCTATGGCAATTAGCTGCACAGGGATTTATGTTTGAATCAACACTATGTTAATGGCAAAACCTGGGTTCCCATCAGTATTGACAATTAGCAGAATGCAGGAACTTTTGAGGCTGCTCAGGTCTGATTATTTCTGATAGATTCTTGAAATGTTGAGTCTTTATCAGGGCTGCTGCCAAGAAATCTAAGAAACAGTTATCCCATCCCCTGCTTTGGTAGTGCCACTGAAGTGGTGCCTATTAGAAAAGCAGAGCTGCAGCAGGGAGCAAGTGCCTGTCCATTTCTCATTCAGGACTTACCATGCCTGTAAAGGAAAAGTGACAGCTTTAGACCTCTATTTTAAAGCTTAATTTGGTATTCATTATCCGGAAATGGGAAGAGATGCTGTTTAGAGACCTTTAACTTTTAGTCTATTTTATGTGTCTTCAAAATTTCCACTTAACACAGAGAATGAAGGATTAGTTGATGTAAATTCTGTAATTTTATAACACTGAAATCTTCTCATCCACATCAACAATAAATGTTGTCCAGGGAGATTCAACACTTTTGAGTAATTACTGATTAATAATTCCTGGCTTTTAAGATGATAAACTACTTAGCACAACTTTCAATTGTTGTTTGTTCAGCATTTTTAAATTTTAATAAGCAGTGATACTGGATAGTTATACTTTAAAAAAAAAAAAGTGTTTGTTTTTAACAAGCCAATTTAAAGTTAAGAGCAGGAATATTCAAATAGATTTGCCAGTATTTCCCAGGTCTAAGGTAGTCTGAGCAAAGAGGGAAAAGTTTGGAAATAAAAAGACCTCCCTGCTTTCCTGATTCTCTGTAACCTTCATTCTCACTCCACCCTCAGTAGCTGAGCACTGTCCAACTATTCTGCAAGAGATGGTGCTTTCCTTCCTAACAACTATATCACACCTTGGCATGTGTGCAAAAGCTACAATACAGAATAGATAGTTTCCTTTCTGTTGATGACTCATGACTGTTATAGGTACATCCTCTATATTAGACATTGCTTCAGACAAGCAGGTCTGATTCTATTCTCACTTTTAATTATTTTGAAATAAGTACGATGTAACAGATAGCAATGAGATCACTGCTGATTTTCATCAAAATTATAAAGGAGTCATTCTTGCAAACTGGGTTCAAGTCAAGCAATGCTCTTCTACAGTAGTACCAAGAAGTGCTATGAGGTTGAAACAGGCCTTGAAGATTGTCAAAAGGCTGCCCTAACCCACCCTTCAGGGGTCTCTGTGGGCTACTGCAGAGGAAATAAAACACATTGTTTAATGTCTGCCACAAATCTACCTCTTCCCCCTCTTGCAGTTCATCTCTCTCTTTCCCACCATGCCCCATCAGTACATGACTTGTTCTGTGTCACTCCTGCAACTTGTTGGGCACATAAAGCAGTGCCCTGTTGATAGTTCTACCATGCAGGTTATTGCAAAATGACAAAAGCTGC
This sequence comes from Pedionomus torquatus, assembly GCA_013398155.1. Taxonomy (NCBI): domain Eukaryota; kingdom Metazoa; phylum Chordata; class Aves; order Charadriiformes; family Pedionomidae; genus Pedionomus; species Pedionomus torquatus. The sequence continues at coordinate 188,180 of VZRU01019628.1, read as the reverse complement.
AATAATGGTACCTCCAACCAAATATACTCACTGGTTACAAACTGTTGAAAGAAGCACCACTGTGGCTCAAGACTAAGAGATGAATCTCTGTAGTCTGTCTTCACCTGTCACCAGCCTCCTCTCTGCTCCAAAGTGAGCATTTCCTATCTATTTCCTATCCATTTCTCATGTAAAAGGAAGATAACACCACTTGCTTATGGCATTTGTAACCCCAGTTGTGCACTGGTGAGGAAAAAAATCTGGCTTGCGACACACCAAACAACGCCTCCAACATATATCCCACTCACATTGTTAGTATCTGATTTCATAATCAGACCCACTGGAATTGGTTGAATCATCTGAGAAATAAAGCATTACTAAAACAGGGTGTGGCCACTGTGTTCATAAAAGGCTTAGAAAACGTTACTGAAAAAGACTTTTATATCACAATTATTATTCTGCAACTTGTACTGCAGATCACTCTCACTAGGCAGGAGCTAGCTGCAGCAAAAATATTCTTGGCACTCTATTTAAGATCCTTCTAGGAACTTTTTCCATTGAAACACAGTTTAGTTTGGTAACTCTGTGAAAAATAAATAAAACAAGTCAATTTCACAAGTGTTTAATTTTCCCTTTTGCTATATGAGGCATCTGCTCTTTTGTCAAGTTTAGTCCTCTGTAACTGGGTTAGAACTAAAATTTTGTCAGCCATGGAATAGGTGACTTCTATTTTAATTTTTGATCTGTATTTTTTGTGTTCTGTCAAAGGTAATAAAGAACTCTGGGTCTGCAGTTGTTGGCAATAGTAAATATTCCAATGAAAGGCAGAGCGTAGCCTCCAAAGGTTGTTTTACTCTGATATGGGGAAAAACACAGTATCAGTCTCCCAAGGCTTTTGTATAATCTTGGCTTCTATGTCTATTAGTAAGAAATGCTATATTCTTTATGATATTATATTTTGATTATCAATAGACAAATTGGTTCAGTAAAAGCTTATCATAAACATGGTTGGCTGTTACAGAAATTCAGAGCAAGTCATATGAATCTTATGTTGATTTATAGTCAAAGGGTTAATACAGAATTTGCACAGGGAGCATGCACACATCAGAGCATTTACAATTACATGAAACCACAGGTGCATAGTTCCCCTGTGGAGGAAAAAAAAATACCAATTCTGTAGACTATTATGAAATACATTTACCTGACATATAACCAAAAAGACTCCTCTCTCCAAGTAGATCCTCTTGTACACCAGTAGCAACTAAATACTTTGAATTCCAGCTAAATCAGCAGCCCAACAGGACAGCATTCCATACACTCAGTCAACTAGTTCAATCTTCCAGCTATTGTCAAGGCCTATGAACCAGCAGCCAAGTCTGGAAAAAAAAGGTAGTTTGATTTCTGTAGTAAATCGGCCTTGAATGTTACAGCTCCCTATCCATTAAAAATGAAGTCTTTTTATTAATTGATGAAGAAAATTCTCCAGATCTAAATTTATTCTTGCACTGATGTTTACCTCTGTAACTACTATGTCTATTAACAATCTATTATAACTATACTATCTAACTATATCTAACTACCCACACCCCCCAGCATCTTTCTTATTTTCACATTAATGTTTTCAAAACTCCCAGCCTTCCCAGAGAAGAACTGAGGTTACAGCACTGCAGTAGATACAGGCAAGCACTTCAATTTCTGAGCATCGAGGTGACATCTGACATTGAGGAAAGAGCATTTCCTTTTCCTCTGCTTTTTGTGAAATAAACAATGTGACCAATCTCTACTTTTTCAATGGACTGCTATAAATGTGAAATCATTGTCAACAGTGCGGCTGCCTATAAAAATGAACGTAATAGCTAAATCAGCTGTTAAATTAGTTCTAAGAGAATAAAGAATTGTATCCTGTTATAGAAGACAGAAATTGACCATCATTCTGGTTTTTATGAGTCTGAGAAACAGCAACAGAGTATCAAAAGTAAAATAAACTAATTTATAGCAGATAGAGGGAAAAATCCTACAGCCTTTAACTTCTGACCTAGAAATAATTCGGGTCTGCCCGGTTATAGTTTGAATGCATATATTGTGCAGCACACATTTTTTACTGAAACTTATAAATTGTTGGTATGCGATTGTTGGTCATGGGGGTGCATTTCAATATCATGTCACCACTATATTTAAATACAAGATTAAAAAAAGTAAAAATGAGGGCTTAGCTCCTGAAGATTTTCGAGATATCCTATGGACATCCTCATATTAAAGCATATATGTCCACATCCTCAAGGTGGAATAATTTTGGCCAACAGTTCCCAAACATCAGGAAAGCATCCTGAGGGTTCTCATGTTTCAAACTGAAGGTATAAAAACTAGAGCAACACCTTGTTTCCATTTTCTTTCAACCACCAAGACCCTTGTGTACAGGGCTCCAAGGCAAAAGATACAGAGATTAGGACTGCAGAATATGGATAATACATCTGAAATAAATCCAGTTCACACACAAGAGAAGTAATTTTAGCAATTCAAAAGAGAATTTGATAAGCAAGTATTTACATGCTTAGTGACCCTTCAGAACATCTCTGACTTACCTGGTGATAGAAGCAGAATTAGGAATTGTAGGATAGAGGCCCAAAGACAACAACAACTGTAAACGTTTTAATCATCCTGTAAATCCAACATAGCTAATGTGTATGCAAACTGTCTGATATAAAGCAAGCAGTTCAAGTTTTCAGTAACAAGTCTTACAGACTAATTCCAGATTTTTCTATAGCTTTCTAAGTCTGATTGTGCCAGACCAAAAGTCCATTATAAAAACCTTAATTTCCCTGAGCAAAGTAAGGAATGTGAGTGGTTTCAAGGCTTTTCCTTGAAATGACAGTTCACAGGGTTCATTGACTAGAATGTGGAATGTGAAATCCACTTAGATCAAAACAAAAAGCGTAAAAATCTTAGGTAATTATCACATCTTCTATGACAAAATTAATCCAGAAAAAATTATTATGGTTTGGTAATTGGTGTGGTTCAGAAAACAAACCAAGTACTGCTTAGAAGACCTTCAAGGAGGATAAAGGAAAAGGAATTACATAAAAATCACATTAATGAAGATTTAAAAACACAAAACCAAAAATCAGATCCAGCCTGCCCAATACAGACGTTTTAGAATATTAAAAGTTTCTTACACTTGCTTGACTATATCAAACACCCATCAAAATATCTGTTTTACTTCCAGATGTAGTACAAATAGCAGTTAGAGAATCTGGTTGTGTGGTGTGCATAACTGCATTAAAAATGCTTTGGATAAAACAATTTTTCTGTTAAGCCAAGTCATCTTATACTACTAAGAAAAGTCCAACAAAAGATACTGAACAAAAATCTTTTATTGTCATATTTAATTTCTAAATTATAGGATCGTAAAAATTTTATTTCTGCAAATGTCAGCTGCGTTCTATTTTCAACAGTTCATGTTCAACAGGCACAAATTATGGCAACAACTATACTTATCATTCAAAATGTTGAACACACTGCCATACCTTCAACCTTCAGCTTTCCAATGTTTTTTCCACCCTCCCAGAAAACACATTTTAAACCATCCAAACAATGTCCACACACTTGAGTCTACTAGAAATTAAAGGGATTCTTCCACCAATAACATTTTTGAGTTTACTAATGCTTGAAAATAGTAGTAAGCTAACCTCTAATATGTGTATTAACATACTTGGGTTTAAAATACTTTTTACAAGAATTTTTGCTGTGATTCTCATTGGAGGGAAAATACAGAATTCTTGCAAATTCAGTACTACGTCCTTCCAACATCTTAATATACACAATATCTTTTATTTAAGCACTTGTGGCTTTGTAAAAAAAAACAAAAACAAAAACAAAAACAAACCAACTATGCTAAAATGAGGTTAAGTATTACTTTTCTCAATTTTGTATATTTTAACTGTGGTCTTGTCCTACTCTGTAGTTTCAGTTAATTATATTCTCTTTCTTCAGAAGGACATATAATATATTGTTTCCACTTTATGCTAAGAAGGAATGAAGAAATTATCTTCTTCTTACTCCCACAGATTTATTGGCATCTGTATATTCCTTTATAATTAAAAAAAAAAAAAAACATTTTCAGGATTGTACAGCAAGTTTTGAAGAAAAAAAAAAAAAAAAAGATGTGATTCTTTATGCAACTGCCATTGTCCAGTTTCTAAACTGAGCTTTCTTAGAGCTCAAAATGAAAACCTAATTCCATTAAGTAATACTAATTCTGCTACTGAATTTAACTGAACCAGGAAACCTTCCTAATCTTTAGTGTAGTTGCAGTTCGTGAGCTGCCACTTTCCATGGGGGAAAGCAGCACTACCTTCACAAAGTAACTGCTAAAAGATTGCCACCTCCTTGTGTTTTGCAGCTTTGGCATTTTTATGCACAGCAGCTCTCCAGCACCCAAATTTTCTTACCTTTCTGCCTTTCTCTAGTAAAATGGCAAGAACTGCAGTGAATCGAGATTCTTCACAACTGGACTTAGTAGAGGAGCGCTTACCTCTAGGTTATTCTGCCTAGCTTGACCCAGGTATTTTTCAACTTCCAACAGAAAAACATGAAGAATTTTGCTTTCAGTACAGCTTATGGCACAGCATTTAAAAAAGAAAAAAAAACAAAACCATCATTAAAGGTGCAAATGATTCACTATGTACTTAAATCTATCTAAAACTTACTTCAGTATTGCAAGTTTGAGGTTTTCCAGTTAGTGGGTTTCTTTTTCAAATTTGGAAAACAGGAAGAGCGAGGAACATTAAATTAATGTACAAGCCCCTCCAAATCTGCCACGTACATCTAGTTGATCACAGAATTCCATACTACAATTGCAAAGCATGCCACAGTTCTGCCATCAACTGTTCAAATACTCGATCCAGCACTTTCTTACTCTGTGACAACAATTTTCCAACCTTTGTTGGAAATTCAAATGATTGAACAAACTGATGAAAAAAAGTCCACCAAAAAACAACAACAACAACAACGACAAAAAAACCCAAACCAAAACAAAAAAAAAACCCAAAACCCAAAACCAACAACCCGGGAGCTTTAAATCAACTCAGTTACTCCATTAGCAAAATCAGCAAAGGCACATTGACAAGGCGTCCTTGACTATTTGCTATTATCATGCTTATTATAATCATGCGTAGAATTGCAGTTAGACAGATGGGTGTAAATTATCAAAGCCGCTCTTTGGAAACTGTGGGGATATTTTAGATGATGGTCATTGCAAAGAAAAGGCCATGAGTGCTCCGTGTCTTTAGATAAACATGTCCAGTGTCCAGTTGTAGTTTAAGCATTTTTTGTTAATGTAACAGCAGTAACATTATCTTAATAACTAAGTAGCAAGTAGGGTGAAAAAGAACTGCAAAGTAACTCATAGGCTTCTGTCGACTAGTTGGCTCAAAACAAAGCAAAATACTCAGGCCTCTTAACTGCTTCTCTGAACTTGTTTTATCCCAGATGATTTTTTAGCAGCATGTCTTTGAAGGAGAATATATGAAATCCCCCATAAAGTATACTCATCTCATGGTTGAATAAATCCAGAATGATATCTTAAATATGAAATTTGGTTTCCTTCCCCCATCTCTTTAAAGTGTTCTTTATATTAGCCCTTCCAGGAAGAAAACAGGAAACTTGGTTTCCACAGTATCGCTCAGCATATGCAGGATCTATATTTTTGTATGTTAGAAAAACGATACTTCAGATTTAGTATGATACTATCAGTGAGTCGTCATAGCCAGATTGTGGGGACAAGATAGGAGAACCATACAGAGGAGGCAGATACGCACTTATCTGAAATTAAATACTAAAACACATTAACATTTGGGAGAGAAGACTGACGAAAGAGCTCAAACCTTTCTAAAAGAAAATTACTTCTGATGGAGAATTTCTTGATCTCCCCTTTGGCATTTTATCTTGCTTCTGAAAAAAAAATAATCCTGCTCATTCACTACAACACTCCAGCCATCAAGTATGTCAGCACTTAAAACTAGAGGCTGGACTCGAAATTTACTAAGACTTAATGTTCCAAGCTATTTTATGTCCAGTTACAAGATTATTTTTCTCAAAAAAAAAAAGTCAATTTGGATTACGGCATCTGTAAACAGTGTAATACCATGACATTTAAATTAGTAATAATTTTGAATATAATCTCATCTGTTTTTCCATGCTGCATTTCTCAAATCATTAAAGACCTTATATAAAGACCAACAGATTCAAGTTCACTGGCCATAAAAAAATGCCTTCGGAATAAAAGGTCTTCTTCAGGGAGTATTTGTTCCTTCAGGTAGATTTAGTGCTGAGACAGTGTGGTAGTTAAAGCACAAACAGAGGTTGTTGATAAAGTGGCAATGCATAACAACATTGAAGTGTACTACAAAGGAGCGATTGCCTGCAGTTCATCAGTGTGGATATGGCAATGGAGTTCTGCTTTACATATCCCAGGCACTAAGAATTTTGTAGCAGTGATTACAGGAGGTTCTTCTTCCCCTATTAAAAGGGAGAGAGAGAAAAAAAAAAGGTGAAGTTCATTAATGGAAATATTGATTTTGTATTTCATCAACATTTTAGAAATGATGTAAAGAAAACTTTTGAAACCCCTCTGGATCGTAATGCCATACACTCAAGAGGCTGAACTACCACATTCAGCAACTCTTTATCTAAAGAATTAATAAGAATTTTCTCCCCAAGCAGGGCTTCTTAGTTAAGACCTTATCAGTGAATGGACCTAGTAGAGGTCTGGTTGTTGGTACTTCCTCAAAATTAAACTGTTTTGAACTTCAGCTGATGATGCCCAATATGATGATCTCCTTGAGAATCTTTTCTTAGCAGATTACTAGTCTGCTACCATTAGTAGTCTGTTTCAGTACAGAAACAATTACAAATTATGTGACTAATGATTTTAATTCAAAATATCCAATCAAACTGTTCTTTAAAGAAGAAAGAAAAGATCTACCTTAAGATGGTAAATGACAGCTATTCACTTCTGTTCTGACCAAGTAACAGGTAAAAAAAAAATAGCCGGAACAGAAAAGGTACTGTGAAGTCAGAGTAATGATTTGGAAATGTCCAACTCTTCGAACAAGAATAAAAGCTAAAAAAATATATCGCCTCTCATTATTAGGCCTATAAATATTTTGTATGTCTGTGACAGTAAAAAGATTTAATGGTTGCACTCTAACAGGCAGATGAGGCCCAGTTCTAGATACTGTCTCCCTTGTACCTGTACCTAATGGGAACCAAGGTTTGAGTGAGAGTTGGTCAGGGTGGTGCTTCTGGACAGGGGCAGAAAATGAGGAAACAGCAAAAAGTTACTGTGGTTTCTTAAGATGCTGTAACACCAGTGTTAAGATCAAGCTCTAATCTAGCGCTATAATGTTTAACCTCTATAAGCTGAAACATGTTAACAAGTAGGTATGTGACTTGAGAATTAATTACCGGAAAGACTGCCTCTTTCTTCCAGTGACTCCTTGGCAGCTGGGATACCCAGCTGACAGCTCTGTGATTGAATCGGGAGGGGAATACTAGTAAAGCATTCTTACTGAGAAGCCATGCATTTTAAACTAGCATCCTACCTCTATCTAACACTAGAACCTTTGCAGATATTATCTGTATTTTTTCACACAAATGTAAGAAAAGGCTATGGTAGAAGATAACAGGAAATTAACAAATGTAATATTGATTTTGAAACAGAGTATCTGTGGCTATGCAATTAAAGCAGTATTTTTTCTACAAAGTTTTCAGGTTTTAGTTATTTTGTCCTATAGACTATCTAGCCTACGAATACAGACTCTGTATCTGTAAATCAACACCAACATTACCTTCCCCAAGATAATTCTGGCATCAAACATTAGTTATGAATGATCTGAATAATTATTTTAAAAATTCATTCATTTCACCAAGAGAGAAGTCTAACAAATGAGCTCACTGTCAACACCTGTTGAAGAAAGCAGAACAGCAAACCACCATCAAACTGTCACCTGTTACAGTTGCTTAAGGAAAATCTCAGCAAACAGCAGTTTTATCCTATGAATACAATTCCTGGAACATTCCACACTGATGTATTTGTGATGCCAGTGCAATGTACTGTAACTAGTAAGGTCGGATCAGCTTTCTATGTAGCCAGAGGCAATATTTACACCTTCTAACTCTGGGCATCTAAGCTGGGTATCCATTTCAGAAAGTGTCTTCCAAGCATTTCATCTACTGAAAACCGTTCGTTCATTCCTCCCAGCACCATAATCCAATGAGAAGCCCAATGTCATTCTGAAACTTGAGTACAGACACAGTATAGACACGTTATAGACTATATCCCTAACAGCTTCTTGTATGTGCTGGAGCAAAATAGGATGTCAGTTTTAGATTTATGACCATTCTTGATTAAACAACACAGCTGTCAGCTGAGTATCCCAGCTGCCAAGGGATCCCTGGAAGAAAGGATGCAGTCTCTCCAATAATAGGTCAGTTAATGGCAACTGACTTTATTAATAGAATTTTAATGAAATCTTACTTACCTAGGGATCCCTTCCAACAATAACTTAAGGAAAAGATCCATTTTTCTAAAGTTATCATCTTTCTACAATGCTTGCCTTCCTCGGCAGCCTTCTACATGGCTTCTCACATATCATCTTCAGTATTTTGAGATGGTAAAAATATGCTTATATTCATATAATTTTTAAAACACTGTTGTATCTTACCTAAACCTGATGATGAAGAAACACTTCCTGTAATGGAAGATGTTTCGATTTGGTCAGTCAGCAGTCCTTCCATTAAAGGTAAAGATAATTCAGATGAAGGAACAGACGAATCATAGATTCCAGAATCTCGAGGCATATCTTTAAGATTTGAAGCTTTAACAATGTGTAACAATGGCTGAAGCACAGAGCTGCCACCACCTTGAATGTCCTGAGTTTCTATATCTTCTCCAAGGTTTAAGTGCTGAATTGCACAGTGAGAGTCTGAATTTCCAGCTGAAATAATATTTACATCTGTTTTCAGGCAAAAATCACCATCCATCACCTGTTTATTCACTAAGTCATTTAAAACCAAGCCTGAATCAAATTTTTCCATGACAGGCTCTGAATAATGCAAAGAAGGTGGAGGGAAGGGAATAAATTGTTTCTCAAACCAATCTGGTTCCTGATCAATGAACTGATGCATATTGCAAATGGCAACATAAAGAGACCTCCCAGATTTGCTCCTGAAATAATTCCTTTTACTAATGTTAACAGGAAACACCTCTGAATCCTGTACACTAATATCTCTGGAGTGTAAATGTGAATACAGTTGGGGAAGATTGTCCATGAGTTTGTATTTTGTACTTAGATCCAGAATACCAGGGATGTCTCCTTCACAGGAGTAATCAAAATAGACGGCAATGAACTTGCAGAGGTCATTTGAATTCTGCTTTGCTTGACGAAGCTTCTCGGCAACAGTCAACACAGCAAACAGAAAGAGTTCTCCTTTCCCCGCATCTTTGGTTATTCCTCTGTGTTTCCAGTTCTTTTTTTCAACAAAGTATTTCATTCCCTTGGAACACACAATGATGATAAACTGGGACTCATTCATTTTTTTCATAAGCCACTCTTTCTGACCTTCTTTACAAATTTTGAGATCTTCCCACAAATCTAGAGCCACCTGGAAAAGAAAAGAACATTCTGGTTGATTATTAGATGTATTTGCTAATATAACAGAACTGAGTTATATTCAGTGAGCTGACTTCTATTTATCCAACAACTGAGAATCAATAATGAATTCAATTATTGCTTGTTCCTGATGCAAATACAAGCTGTTTTAAAAGAGCATTAACATAGCATTGATAGCGGACAGACTGGAATCAGTGACATTAACTGTGTCAGCAGCTGTTCACCAAAACAACCCAAGGCCTCACATTCATTCTAAACTTTGCTTGTGGCTTGGATATTTCACTGGCATAAGAAAATGGGTGAATTGCTAAAATAAAGAGGAAAATCTTCCATTCTTGTTTTATTTTTCTAAACAAGAATGCTAGTTACGATATAAACCCATTTTGCTCCTTATTTATTAAAGCAAAACATACTAATTATACCTGTATTACATATAAATGTATGGAAATCAACAAGTAAGAGTGCAAAGCCAAGTAGCTGAATGTAAACGGGGTAGTTCCTTAAAAAATAAAAGCACTGTGGATTTGGTACATCGCAATAATTATTGGGGAGTAAAAAAAAATATAGAAAACATGGTTGGACCAAGTAAATTGCTATTTAGTTATCTGGTCAAATTACATATCCTAAATCCATGATAAACAATGTACTGTGCCTGCCTCAAAAAATTTAACCATTGTATATGTGGGTCCATAATGTGCTGAATGTAACAGAAATCCATATTAATTTATTATCTTTTGCATATTAATGAAGTCTGATGTCAAGAATTTTCCTATCTAGCCACAAACATAGTTAGTGCCTATAACACTCAGACCTTTCAGTTAGGATGCAAAACAGCAGCAGCTTATCTCTGATAAGAAAGCTCTGAAAATTTGAAAAGTACAAAATAAGACAACTCTGATGATAAAATTATCTTACCATTCTACATGGTCTAAAATGCCTGTGTACACCAAGATGATGGACACAACACTTCATCTTAGGAAAGAATGAGCAGTAGCGTTAACAGAAAAAAAAAATAGATGCAAAAAACTTTCATAATTGACACACAACAAAACCACTTATAAAGCATTTATCCAGAGAACAGAATATATCTGCTCTGTTATATCACACATAACAGAGTGGAAAACTTGCTGTCAAGACAGAGAGTAGGTGGATGCCTAGAACACAAGGACTCGTGAAAACTGTTACCAGAGTGTCAGTTGCGGGAAGAAACTGATTGTGACTGAACTGCTCAGGCAGTTGGACCAGATGATCACTTCCAACTGAACTGCTCTATTCCAGGCAGGGGGAAGTGAAGTCATTTTACACCTCCTTGGGAGATACTCTGATAAAGGCACGATGCAGGGAAGTTTTTATTTTGTGTCTTAGTTTGTGGTTGTTTTTTTGTTTTTTTTTTTCCCTGTTCTTCAAAATACTCTCATCTGCTGTCCGAGAAAAATTACTTTTAATATGGTTCAAGTTATTATTTTAAGTGGCTATTAAATGCCACTGGTTTTGTCCCTTATGAGAAACTATTCTGATCACATATGAAAAATACTTGTGCAACTGTTCCATTATGCATCAAGCATCACTTTTTATATTAAACGCCACAGCTTTAATAACACCACATAGTACTTCTGTATGTAGATCCTATCAATTTTTTGTTACTGATATAATCTCTCCTATGAAGACAGGTTGAGAGAGTTGGAGTTGTTCAGCCTGGAGAAAAGAAGACTCCGAGGAAACCTTACAGCAGCCTTCCAGCACCTATAGGGCCAACAGGAGAGATGGGGAGGGACTCTTTATCAGGCAGTGTAGTGATAGGATGAGGCATAACCGTTTGAAAATGAAAGGGAGGATATTTAGATTGGATATTAGGAAGAAATTCTTTCCTGTGAGTGTGGTGAGGCACTGGAACAGGTTGCCCAGGGAAGTTACGGATGCCCCATCCCTGGTAGTGTTCAAGCCCAGGCTGGATGGGGCTTTGAGCAACCTGGTCTAGTTGGAGGTGTCCCTGCCCATGGCAGGGGGGTTGGAACTCAACGATCTTTACAGTCCCTTTCAACCCAAACTATTCTGATTCTATTTAAAAAAAAAAAAAAAAAAAAAAAAAAAAAAAAAAAAAAAAAACAACCAAACCAAAAAAAACCCCACCCAAACTTAAATGATGCCTGATACCATGATACCATATGTTGCCTGGTAACAGCAGTAACAGCTCACCTGAGTGCCAGAGAGGTACAGTATAGCATGACTAAAGTACATCTCTAAAGAAAAGATTAAAATAAGTTTGTTATAAAACACCTTGCCTGAACGATTTCTATCATGAATAAATTACGAACATACCCTCCAAACGGGTGAGGCATAGAGCACGCTACTCTGTTTGCCCACCAGAGGTCGGGCTTGTGTGGTTGAAAAACCAGTTACAAAACCCCTTCATCCATTTCAAATCCCAGCGGGCGATTAAAACGCAGCAAAAAGAGACTCACAATTGTCTTCCCTTTTCACAGTTGAAAAGTGAAAGAGTGGTCACATATTGATTATATTTTAGAAAGCAGTCTGAGATTCTAAGCTTAGTCGTTCAAAGTAACAATGACTTTCTCATAGCTTTAAATCAAAACCAAAGAAAAGATGTGATTTTACAGCATCAATGGAACAGAAAGGAAGGGGAACAAAAAAAAAGTCAATACAAATTAATACATAGTGTCAAAAATTTATCCTAAGTACACAGATTTTGCTCTATAAGTTTTAATAGATTCAGCTACTTTAAAATTCCAATATATAACCTCCTTTAGGAATACTTAAGCATATCAGGTAGACACCATCTTTGTGGCTGCTGACTGTAAAGATGCAAGACCTACCCAAACAGAAAAAACAGCTAATGCAAATCAAGCTAAACATGGCTGAATGGAAGTCCTGGAATCAATGCAGTACCCTTCTTCCACTATTCTGTTTTTTTCACATGGGCTATAATCTGTTCCTTTCCCTAAGTAAAGAAAACTCTATATAGCCAATATTCAGAAGAATAATGGAATTTCTCTCTGCGGAGAGACTGAAATAACTCACTTTCAAGCACATACTATTATGAGTTTTGGGGGTGCTGTTTCAGTTAAGGGAACCATTTATAGAAGAAATGTTGAGTTTACCTCACAGCCACAGAAGTCCTGAAGAAAATAAGCAAAGCATTGGATGACGTTAATGTGTTTCTGGCAATCTTTATTGGAATAGCAGATGAACACTTTTGGCCGGGGACGAAGTCTTTCCACGTGGAGTCCTGCAGCATATGCTGAAGACTCTGAGCTCTCCTCATCTAGATGGGAATATATATTTTCTAAATTGGAAGAGAGAAAGAAGAGTTCTTGCTATAAAGCTTGGTTTTGTTTTGTTTTTTTAAAACTTTTGTAGGCTTATTAGTAATGCATATAGAAATGACGTTTTTCAAAATATATTTCTGTCTTTTCCAGCCTGAAAAAGAAAAGCTGCAAAAGCTCTATTTATCCAGCTTACGAGTTGCTACGTATGTGGAATACACTTGGGAAGTGAAATGTGCAGTCAACCGTACAACTCGGAAAACTTAAGAAAGGCTTATTTTATAAATAGAATGAGGTGGTTTCACCTCTATCCAGTTTCAACTGGATAACCCTCTATTAAAATATAAGTCTTAAAGATGTATAATCATCAAAAGTTTCCTATATAACAAAGTGTTTTGTTTAAAAAAAAAAAAACAAAAAACACAACACAAGGACAGGTAAGAATACTAAACTCCATGTACACAGATCCCTTCAGAGTATCATACAGTATCTCTCCGGTATATATAAACACACACACACGTTCGGACATTAACTTGAATTAAGATATCATTAATTAAAAGCAAAATAGCTGTTAGTGTTTCTTTCCTTGTATAGATGCTTTTATGCTGCAACATGAAAGTCTGGTCTTATGCCAGACATTCAATCTAGTTCTACATTTGATTAAGCTAATTTGGAATTAAGCATGAGTATTCCAAAATACAAATATCTATCTAGGGATTTCATTTAGAGCAATTCATCAGAAAGAACTATTCTGGAACAACTCTCTGTAGACAAATCCTTTGTGATTTGTCTGGTTTTTTTGCTGGAACCATGCTAGCTGTGAGCAGAGGGGCAGCTACAGAAGACCAGAAGGTAAAAGGATTTAACCCAGATGGCACATAGCACTTGCAGTATACACCAGTGCCAAAACTCAGATGGATAACACAGATATGTGAGGTCTGAGGATGTAATTTGTTTTTCCATATTCATGAAACCACATGATTCCCTAGATTCTACAAAAAAATACCAACTGATTTTTAACATCTCAATGTATCAAGTGTGGCTTGCCAGCTCCTTGACACAAAGGAGAGAGAAGTCAGTAAAGAGGGATGGAATCTAATTTAGAGAAACATCTGCACTCTTAGAAAGAGTAAATTTAGGAAGATGGCTTTGGGTGAAGCGGTAAAGGCAACTTCCAGGGAAGTGAGAACATCTGGAATAATAGATACAGGTAGTGTTCCAGACAGTGCTGAGAGCTGTACTGGTATCACATGAGTTTACTTTCCTCCTGGTTTAAAATAAATATGAATTAGACATCTCTGAATGACATAAGGGAATGTTTAAAATACACACATTTACAGATCTGGTTGTATTCTACATGGTCAAGGAGTACTTTTACAAATAAAAAGAAATTCAAAGCCACAAGTATTTCCCAATGGCAATTTTTTCTCTCCTGTCTACAGTGAAGTCTTGATTTGTGATACAAGATATTTTATGGCAACAAAAAAAATCAAGCATTTGCTACAAGTTTCAATACACAAAAAAGCTGTGGGGAGAAAGAGGCAGAAAAGCAAAGAAAGCTCTTCAGATAAAGGTATTTCTGGAATAAACCTAACGGTTAAGACTGGTTTGCAAAAGTGCACCTTTACATGCAATTCTATACTGAATAAAACCTCTCACCTTGCTGTTTCTTGCGACACATCACTGTGAAAAGTGTTGCAAATGCCGAAATGACAACTAAGGGGACTGTAATGGCAATAGCTCTTATCGGTCCAGCCCATGGAGAATGTACTTTGAAAAATAAAGCAGAAATAGTTATATGCAAATAAGCTGTAATTATCTAATCAAGTTTTCACACTAGGAACATAAAACTGCTGCAATATGCTATTATCAGGTAATTCTCAAACATATAGTAGAATCAAACATCATGTTCTGCTCCTTTTCACATGGGTTTTATGCTGATGGTCCCCTACACCTACCAGGTGTTCCAGCCTGCTTGATTTCATTTCAGGGCTGAGGTACAAAGCCGGGTAAGGTGTTTAGGCTGCTCTCACAGTTTCATGACATGATTTTCACACTACTGCATGCATCAGTTGTATGCAATTAAGATACAGGCTACGATTCTTCATATGTACATAAAAACGTTACTTTCCCACAAAGTCTACCAATGATATATTGACTTAACCTGTACTAAATAGAAAGGTACAGAGATGCAGCTGTGTATGTACAAGAGTGCACATCTACTCATTTTATTAGGTAAAAAAAAATGTTTACAAACTCACAGCAAAGTCACCTCAGTATTCATAATTACAGCAGACAGGTCAAATTGACATTTACTTGCAACAAAATTAAAACTGAATCTAACTTAATACGGTAAAGACTGTACATTGCTTAAAAACCAAAATCCGTACCTGGCTTTAGCGCATAGTGCATTGTTTTCCGTGTTGTATTAGTGTCATCAACCAGCTTTGAAAAGTAAAAGTTACATTTTATTTTGTGGAAATTTAAATTTATTTGTTTTCTGCAATATGTAAACAACTATAACAGTGAAAAAATTACTAAAAAAAAGCTAAAATCAGAGAGCACCACAAAGTAGTAGTTAGTAAAATCCCTTATCTTTGTTAGTATATAGTTTAATATTGTAATATTAACTTTCAGAGTTCACATACTGTCATGATCAAGAGAAATACACAGGTTTTAATTAGAGTAAAAACTACAGAATCAAGTATTGTAAAAACTATACTTGATATACTGTACTATATCAAGTATAGTTTTATAGTTTACTATACTAAACTACAGAATTCCAATTTAAAAAATAAAAATAAAAATATCCAAGTCCAAAAATTATGCAGGCCCACAACTTTACTTGAAGGCACAGATGAAACTGTTACACACTCAGGGAAGCAAAGCTATGGAAAGGTCAAGAACAATCTGTCTAAAAACCCTTACTAGACCAAGGTACTTCATCAGGGGTGCCTGAAGTCTAGTTTTACCAGAGCATGACTTAAAATACTTGATTTTCAGTTAATTTTTCCATTAACATACTCGTTTAGCTGTTGCACAAGTGACGATTTATAAACATTACCTCAATTATATAATCCCCTGGAGATACATTCTGAAGAACACAACTTGTAGTATCTGTGTTTTGCTCCTACATCAAAGAAAGAATACTTTGCAAGCCATTCATACACTTTTAAAACCTAATAAAAAAAGTGTATTTGCAAAAATACAGTGCTTTCTCTTAATTTCTGTATTAAGACACCTTAAACCAGCAAAACTAAGTCTCTCTACTCAAATATGCAAGGACTACAATCCTCTGCCTGCAGAACTAAAATACGATTAATTATCTCAAAAAATATTAAAAGTTTGGTCTAATACATAAACTCCACATTATGCCCTGAAGCTCCCTAGCTTTCAGAGATTTAGCATGAAAGACTGACCAGTGAGAACAAACTTGCCACCAACATTAACAAAGATCATAGAGCAAATTGCAGCTCCCATAATGACTTATGCACACAGCTGTACAAAATCAGAGAGAGCCTAATTCCACGCACATAGTAAAACAAGGGCCATCTTGTGGCATCATCTGGGATGGGTAATCTATAAAGTGGTTTGGTGCAAAAGTGAGAGAAAAAAAGTAGGAAACAATATGTATAACAAACATAATAAGAATGCAATTTGAAGTACTAGTTCGTCGAAGGATCTTCAAGAGGGAGAACAGCCCCCTCCCATTTGCTTCTACTATCCAGCTCCAATGGAGCCCTCAAGCCTGGTTTTGACCACTAAGTACTCTCACAATACAAATACTGTTTACAAAAGTAGCACCAAATAGTTTAAAAATTTTAAAACTCACAGTATCTTATTTTGTTTTTAAAGTTTCTATAAAACCATAGAACATCTAATGTTAATAGGCTTTGCACTTTTAAGAGTTGGAAAATTCAGTGACGTACCTGTTTGCAGGTCTTTTGCTTAAATGGCCCCTCATGCTTAAGTTTGTAGTGAAGAAAGTAATATCTAAACCCAAAGTTGTGAGGTGCATGATCAAAGGACACTTGCATGTTAAAACCCTGCTGGGTAACATTCAGATTCCTTGGCTTCCAGTCTGTCAGAGGAGATATTCATGAATTGGAAAAAAGTGACTCTTCAAGTACAGTAACTTTTTGTAAGATGAATATACAGAAAGTATATTTTACATTTTACTTACATATAATTACATTTTACTTACAGGGTTTGCAGACAAGGTTTTCTGGCTGTAGCAACAATTCACATGCTACAAATACACACAAAAGTTATTAATGATACAGTAACAAAATAGTATGCCATTTAAATAGAGAATGAGGGCAAAAGGAGTTTGTAAGACAACACTCTCCCAACTCTTTCCCAATCTATACTACGCCTGGAGTAAATATATTATGCTTCTTTGTTATGGTTTCAAGTCCCTTCTCATCTTTATATGAGAAACATTTGAAAGCAGTGTTCCTTAGTGTGACAAAAGAGATATTACCAGGCACAGCACAGCAGGAGAGGAAGCCAAAACTAGCCTTGAAGACATTCACTTGGAGTAGCAAAGTATGCTGAGCGCTATTACAAAGACATTACTGTGGTCTGATTCAACAGACAGAACTGAAATTATTTTAAGAAAGTTTTATAGGACAAAAAGCAACTAAGCAGGACAAATATAAACATTTTGCCCAAAAGGTTACTTGCAGTTTTCCATCAGACCATTTAAGCACTGAGGAGCTTATTCAAGTTTCTTGTCTCTAACTCCAATGAGAGTTCCTAAGTCATTTTGAGAAATTCAACTTGATTTGTTGCTATCAAATTTCATACATACTCATCCATATCTACCCCTAGATCTGGATTTGAAAATGTGATCTCAAAACCAAAAATAACCTGAACTTCTTCATGATGCCCAGAGAAGAGAAAGAGCAAACCGTCTTCATGAGTCAAATGTTCCTAAGAACCATGGGCATAACGCTGCTGTAGGCAAACCTGAGACCATCTCAGGCCTACTTGAGATTTTCTGCTGCTTGTTGTCTAACACATGCTGTCGTACACCACAGATTTACCTGTGGCAATCGGATTTTTTCCAACACCCAGACTTTCCTTCAAAGACCACGTCGATATCTATCTTAACACAGACTCATTGAACACCACCTGCAACACTCTTTTGTTGGAAAAATTAAAACCTCAGGGCTGGGGTGGTGCACTCACTGGTGAAGAAATGACATGCAATACTGTACTGTACGCAATACTTACGTCTAGTTCGGAAGAAAAATGGGTGATAGTTACTTTCGTTTTTAATGGAAGGAAAAGGAACAATCTTTACAAAGTAATCCGTTTCAAACTTCAGATTTATAAAGGGCTGGGATTCCATGCCCTACAAAAAGACAAGATTGCAACATATTTTAATATCAACTGTTATAACTGAAATTATCTTTCAAAACAAGGCCACACTTTCACAAGCATAAGCAAAAATGAATATGTTAAGAATCCTTTATCTGCCCCTCCATTACACATTGACATGAGGAACTGCAATACAGACTTGGCTGGGGACTAGTACAGATGTGCACCTGTACCGCAGTCACCCAAATGACAGCTTCCAGCTTCAGGAAAGCTTCTGTCGAAGGGGCTAGATCTGTCTCTAGAGCACCAACTCCCATTAGTTTAAAGAGTAGTACTTTTAGGAAGCAACCTGCCTCCTGGTAAACAGCACACTGTGTCTATATTTAGACAGGAATATACTTAAGACTTATACGCAGCATATGAACACTTTCAATAGTACTTACACAATCAAGCAACAATGAAACTATTCTTGAAACAAAGCACTTACTGTTCGTTTAAAACCGGGGCTGAGCTGCTTTGGATCTTTTAAAACCATCTGCTGGCATTGTCTTCCCTCTGATTTTAACTCTTCAAGTATTACTCGAAATCCTTTCAGGTATTCAATCCCTGCAAAGAGCCAGGCATTTCAATAGAAGACTAATATTTCCAAGTGCATAATGTGGTATTTTATGTAATTTGAAAATACTTAATTTGTCTTTTAAAATACAACTTACCAGTCACAGGAAATGTGTTTGTGCTTTATCACCTGCAGTCGTTATGTCAGTTCTTCCCGCATTTTCTATCTTGCCTATTCAGAGTTCAGCCTTTGGCAAAGGCTGCAATTACTACACACTTGCGTAATGCTTAGAGCAGAGGGGCCCACAGCTCAGCCGGGGCTTCCCAGCTATCACTGCAATGTAAGTTATCATCACCTTCATCAGCCTCTGCAATACTTTATGGGAACCTCACACTGCCACTATTTGCAATGAAACAACACTTGGCTAGCAAATTATAGAAATACTTCTTTATAACAGCTTCCAATTATTTCTGAGATTACCAGGTAAAAGCAATAGTGGTTGCTACAATTCTTTAGTTCTAGTACAGTATAGGGTGACAGAAAATTGGACTAAATGGAATGGAATTTATTCCAGTGTGTGAAAACTTCGTTATTTATAACTGATGCCAGAACTACACCCATTTTTTTCAAGTTACTCTAACACAACTAACACCCAGCACAGTGTCTTTATGTTTCTTTGCAATGTTCTCATCATGGAAGTACTTCATTACAACTGATTCACAGTGATGTGAATATCACAGGACAACGCCAGTGTTACACGCTGATACTTTTGTGGCTCAGGTATCTAAGTCACCGCAGAATTCTTTGAGACTACCTACCACTACTCCATCTAATTACAAGTTTTCAACAGCATTACACATGGCAGAATACATATTTACCAAAGACACAGCCACGGCCTTTGTAAGCTAAATGCTACATAAATCAAAATTGATTGAGTTTATGCTGTGCTTGTCAAATTAAAAAGAAATTCCCACATTTAAGATTTTCCATGGACCTCCCCTACTTCAAATGTTTTCATGGTTTTGTGGAGATTTTAATTTTTTTTTATAACTTTGTAAAAGATAAAAGACCATGAGTTGCCTGATGTGTTCTTAATATTTCATGGAACAAAAGCACTATTTGTGCTCACATGAAGAACATGAAAGAGAGAGTGTCCAAATCTCCACATTACCGCAGATGTTTCAACAGCAGTTCTATCTTTGCAATTTCCAAAGGATTAACCTCTGATGATCACAAGAAAAGAAACCAAGCTTTGTTTTCCAGAGAGATCTGGTTCATTCAGTCTGCCACTGAAGATTACCAAATGCTTTCAACTGCACATTTTTGCAGAATTAAGTGTAATTTTCATATACCTCAGAAATTAATAATTATTTGTTATCCAAAAATTATGAAAGCATGATTTCATACTGCGAGGCCACCAAACAAAAAAAAAAAAATTGCAATTTTACTTATTTAAAATGTTTAATTTTATAAATGCAGGTTTAGGCTAAAAAATTTATGTCAAGTTTAATAAATACAACATTTGCATTATTAGCTGTATCTCATAATTTTGGATGCAACCATACCACGTTAATGGAACTTCCAGCTCTTACTAAATCATAGAATCCTAAAATAGTTTGGGTTGGAAGGGGTCTTTAAAGATCATCCAAGTCCAACCGCCCTGCAATAAGCAGGGCCACCTTCAACTCAAACAGGTTGCTCAGAGCCCTGTCCAACCTGACCTTGAACAGGGCATCTCCCACCTCTCTGGGCAACATGGGCCAGTGCTTCATGAAACTTATTGTAAAAAATGTCTTCCTTGTATCTAGTCCAAAGTTACCCTCTTTTAGCTTAAAGCCATCACGCCTTGTCCTATCACAACAGGCCCTCCTAAAAAGGCAAGACTCACCTAACAAAGGAAACACTTCCTCCCATCCATTGCCAAAAGCCAGTGATGTTCTCGCTCATTGTTAAAATGCCACCTTTAGCTTGATTAGACACATCAAGTACGGCTTTATTTGGTTTTGGTTTTTTTTTAATATCTGTGTAGCATACTACTGACAGCTACTTGTCATCACAGAAAAGGTCAGGAAATTTGGAACACTTGTCTTTTTGTGAAACAAGAATGGTCAACTCAAAAGACTTATATTTGACAACTCTTAAGCACTTTGCCACAGAACAACCACTGAACCGCCGTGGGGCACAAAAGATTTTCGTGTTCACTCTCCACCTCATTACAAAGTATTGTAAAGATTCTGCTATTTAAAACTAGACACTTGATGACATCCTGGGCACTTCTAACTCCAACTCAATTGTTGCGATAATTTTCCTATGAATGATGCAATGACTGAATTTCCACGTGTGTAATTCACACACTGTCTCCGTAACCTTACACTAGAATCCTTTCCTTCATTCCAGTATTTTCCTATATTATTTCAGCCAGTTTTACTGTGGCAGGAAGAACAAGTGTGTCCCCAGCAGTATGTGGCCATTTTGTCTTTCATATTGAGTAAGAAATCTCAGCAGAGATTTCACAAAAAGAAGCTTCTAAATATTTATCATTAAGTCTGGAGAAATTTTTTACTTTATTGAGTATCGCATGGCTTCAAACTTTGCTGAAAAAATTCCAGAGGTTTGTCTTCATGTTCCAGATGCTTAGTGTCTTGCTGTGATGGGTTCAGTATTAGCTAGTATCTGAAGGCACACTATACGCTTAGGGCAAAGTTCATCGTTAACAATGACGGGTATAAATCTGTATTTTAAATGCTCTTGATAATTTTGGCCAACTTTTTAATCAGAATCACTTAGATAGTCATTGGTATTAACCTTCTAATGTGGCTGATAAAGAGCCTGTACTAGGAGTGGGAGAACTGTCAGCTCTACTATTTTTGCTGTTGTTCACATATGCTCACATTATTAGTATTATCTTTTATGCTCTTAAGCCTCCTGTACATTTTATGATTATTACTTTAGTTAAAACTAGGTAATATAATCAGTAAATTCACTGGCACACATACACTGCAATGTGTTGGAAGCAAATGAAAGAGTGAGAACTGCGAACCCCTCCACACCTGCTCTTCCTTTAAGGATACCTCACGTACCACAAGTGAAACACAAACATCTGACACACAGACTGAGTAAGGGTTCCAGTGTTAATCCATATATTAAATATCAGTAAAGCTTAGTTTTTCTTTTCAAGATATAAAAAATACCTATATAGAAGATCTAAAAATTTTCTTCACATGCCCCAGTGGATCATCTTGCACACCCCCCACTTTGGAGACAACTGCTCTAGTGGGCAACAAGGTACTTCCAATGACAATTAAGCAAATGAGGAATATTCTTAGGGACCAGACCTGGCAAGGTAACAGATTATAAATTGTACAGTTATGATTAAATAATGTTTTCCATCTGTAAGACAATTTGCATCCTAAAGAATCTTTAGGTGTACTGGCAATTAAACTCAATCAATGCCACTAAAATGCACCAATGCCTTGGGACAGAGAACAAAATCAGGGCTACTGCAGTTCTGAAGAGCAGGGAAAATTCCACAAACTGGACTAGTAAAAAGCAGTGTATGACTGCAGAGAGCATCCTAGTTTTAAGGGTATTTCAAGTGAGCTAGTAAAAATAGCTTTGCAAAGCCATTAGGAATTCCTTTTTTCTTAAGCAGTTTGCTTCAATGATTCCAAGCATAATTTAATCATTTTACTTAATACCAATCACCTAGAAGTTACCACCAAAGCATGATAAATTAGTGCACTGCATTCTACTACTTACCGATGGCATTTGCTGTCCAAAGTATCGTCACTGCAACCTGTTCGTAACACGCATACTGGCTGAGAGTTATATTCTGCACATCTCCAATCACGTGTTTTCCCACTGAATTCAGGTAAGGAGTGCAGTCTAAAAATTTGGAGAAATAAACACTCTAAAAAAAACATCCTAGCTGATGTTCTTGTGCAACACCACAGCAAGTAAATAATAATCTGCCAATAACACCTAACCTTAAAGATCTATTCAAGCAGCCAGTCTCCAACATGACCAGATCTCCCCACGTAAAGAACTAAATAAAGGATTAAGCCAATTACCTAAAATTTCTTCAAGACTGAACAAAGTAAAAGTAGACATACAGTATTCTATAAAATATGTAAGTATTTATTCCTTAAAATTTATTTTTAAATTTATTTTAAAATACAGTATTTATTCTATAAAATATAGAATAAATACCAAATCTAGATAAAGCTTTTGTTTCAGGACACTGAAAACCACAAAACTTTACAGATCATTGAGCACAACCCCTTTCACCAGTTGTAAAGCCCTAGTTCACCGTTCTCCAAAGGAAATTACCAATTTCTAATACCACTGTAGCCTGTACCACAGTATGAGGGCATGTGTTGGGACTCCCAAAAGAGAACAACTTTTCCTCACTCAAAAGAATTTGAGAAGAGACATTAATTTTGTGCATGTGCAATGCTTAGAGCAAGAGAAGGCTGGTCAATGATGAAGCACGTGTAAGATCAACGAACGATGTGAAGCTTTAAAACTGGTGCTCAAGAAGTGCTTTTTAACCACGATTCTGCTTGATCCTGACCACAAAGATCCTATTGCCTAAATCCATCTCCTCTCTGTCATCCATTCGGTAGCCACATCCCTGTAGACCATTTTACTGCGACTGGATCCAGTCAGGACTGGTTTTGTCTTGTTATTCTCACAAAATATAGTATTCCCTAAAGTTACAGCTCTGCAAATGTGATAATAGGAAATCTCAGCTTTCATTAAGAAAATAAAATGCAAGAAAAACATTCTTGACTTTGCTGTTGCACTTGACCATGTCTTTATGCATTCAAAACAAGAAATCAAACAGCTCCAAATGTTATTACTTTTAAAGCCTTGCAATGCTTAGGCTCATATTTTATGGCAGAAAGAGAAGCAGCAGCCAGAGATTTCAGTAGTTCTGGAGCAGTTATATATGAAGACGTACGCACAAACATTCTGCTTTTGAACTAGTAAAGCCAACAAAATGCAGAAAAAGTTGACCAGTAGACTACATATTACTTCTAATTATTTCTAATTAATTATTAATTCTAAAAACCTGAGAATCTATGCACTATGTATTTGCCTATAAAGAGTTTGTAGAAAAGAAACATGAAAAATCAGGTGTTATGAATAAGCCAATGCAAGAAATTTGAAGTTCATTCAGAGGCATGATCTTAAAGGCAAGGAAAGAAAAAATTTGAACTGAAAAGCCCTTTTAGAAAATGGCTTTTTACTATGAATAACAATGGAGTCTTTTATGGAAGTGTCATACAAATAAGAATAGAACAGTTTGTACAACACTGCCTTTTACAAAAGCTGGGCAGTTGGTTCTTACTCTGCTGTTTGTAGAATTCTGTTGCTATGAGTCAACTCAATGACAGCATGAACTTCCTCTTCGCAGAATAGAGTATCTCTTTCAATGGAAAAGTTGAAGTAACAGGTTTTTTGCTAGGTCTGGATCTAATTAATAGTAAGCCCAAGATTTTGGATCCTGGTTACTAAAATTTTATGGTCAAATGACGATTTGCCAAAATGGAATATAGCACAAATGTCTGAAGTTTGACTATGAGTCACTGATTTACATTTTTAAAGAGCAGCAGATTTAGGAAGAAAACAGCAGGGGAAAATTGCACTTTACAGCAAACCCCATCTTTTACTTGAATACAAGTGAAATACTAAAACATACAAACATTTTTTTTTCACCTGAATAAATAATCTAACCAATTAACGTAACAACATAAAACACAGCTTGCTAGAGTTGCTGTGTGGCAAAATAAAAGCCTTTAAATCTCAGCCACCACACCAAATTCTCTTTTGTGCTGGCTCATTCACAGTAAGTACGCGTTTCCATAGTATGAACTCTTCAGCCTTGCTATCAGGGAACTCTTTTTCTAGTACTGCACAAGTCAAGTAACTCTTTTGTGCAGGAAGCATACAGTGCCAGCAGAATTTTGAATCAACACTTGTCAGTGGTTAAACACAGTTCCTAGAGCCAGAGTTAATGGAAAAAAACATGACAGATACTGGGACTTAAACAGACTCTATTATGTTAACTAAACATGGGGATCTCTGTTCTCACTGATATTATTTCCCATTTTTCTTTATGTTGATAAAAGGAACCATAACTCTTCCGTAGCAACCACTTACCTCTTGTACAATCTGACATACATAAATTTGGCTTATTTTAAATATTAACACCAAATTAGATTTTTAAAAAAACAAACCACAGTAAAGGACTGAATATTCAGAAATTAACATAAAAATAGAGGAAAAAAGGGATGATCAGAATGAAACAAAAGCACTATTGTCAGGTTTCCTGATACATGCTCTCAACTATTAAATTCTACTCACATTCAGCATCTGAGGTAATTTCTTTGGATAGGCAAAAAAAACAACCTGTTGCTTCCACTGGCAGTAATACAAAATACAAACATTACTGCAGTAAATTAGGAGCTTCTTTTGACTGTACATTGAGTTTATATTGATGATGGCCACGAACTGCCCAAATAAGGACAAATTCTCAATGTAGTCAATAGTCATACTTTACTGACTAGACAACACAGATGACAAAAACCTTTTAAAAAATGAAAACAATAAGACACAGCCATTTCCCAGATGGTTGAAGATGTTCGAATTACTATTGTTGCAACTTGCTTCTTACTGTTACTATGCTAGAGATTACTTTCTGCTTAGTTTTGCTGCAAAAACAGCCCACACCTGCTACAGCACTAAAACCATCTGTCTTCACTTAAAATATAGACAGCAGTTTTCCCCTAGCCTGGTGCTTTAACACTGTAGCTAATGAAAAATTCAAACTACTTCAACTAGATGAAGAGTTGATCTTCAACTCTTATATTCAGTATCAACCCTTGCAAAGGACACCTTTTTAATACTTCCCCTGTATACAAACACAAGTTTTCTACCTTGAGATACACTTCACACCATTTCCTTTAAAATTACACATCAGAGAAAAGATGTATAAAGCTTGAAATAATCCTTTCCTACGACTTTGTGTGTAGTGAATCTTTCAATTACTTCATTCTTTCACGGAATAAAAACATTCTCTATGATTTTCCAGCCAAATACTGGACAGATGATGTAGGCCAATCTGAAAGGAAAACTACTACAAATTATTAGATAGTTTTATTATCAGTGAAACACAGGAAGGAGAAGATCCACCAGACCCAGCAGAAACAAATCTAGATTTTAAAATTATGTCAATACTAAAGAGCTTGTGCTACTCTTCAAGCGGTTTTTCAGAGACACATTGCTGTATACTGACAGCTGTGGAGGAATCCTTGATTTTTGGAAATATAGTGCAATTTTTCAACTTACTGTCGTATTTAAAGGTGATATTGAGTAGTCCATTGTTCCTGGTGACTGACGACAGCCCCTATGGGGAAATACCAAAAAATAATTTGAATAAACAAGCTACTTTGAACTTGTGGAATTTTTTATTTTGTTTTGTAAGCAGTTTGTTGGAGGCTGACAGAACCCATGATTTTTTCCCCTTCTGTTTTGGCACACCATCCATCCACCCAAATACAGGCAATAACACAACAGACTGCATCCAACAACACTCACCTCCCATCAACCTTCCAAATGCAATACTCAAAGAAGTGAAACCAAAGAGAAATTAAAATCTGAACATAATATTTGCATGGAGTCACGAAACTGTGATTCGAGTAATATGACTTGCTCAGTGGATGTGAATCATAGAAGCTTATTTTTGAAAGACAGTTATGTGATGTTCTCAGCCTCCACCATCCAGGGTAATCATGCCCAAACACACCTTTAATCAAGGTTCAACGACAAATTAATTGGGTTCCCCAGGGCAAACAAAGTGTAACAGAAGAGAAGAGAGAATGTGAGTCTGAAAAAGCTGATCTCAATCCCACAGTCAGAAAAAAGAGTATCAGAAGTCAAATGGAGAGAAGAAGGAACGTCACCACTAAGCACTGTGGTGATGATAACACTTCAGCTCTGTTTTCTTGGTGAAGGTCATTTTCAGGAAAGAAATTAAAGGTAGGAGCAGAATAGCAGAACAACTGATTAAAGAGCACTTATCACTTCCCAAACAAACATTCCTCACCTCATTAAATATCTCAGAAGAGGTGTCTGAAAGACGCTGTTACCTATTTGTCAGTTGGGCAAACTCACACACCAGATATTCAGCACACTCGGAATCTACTATAATCAACTCATCCTTTTTTCATAAGTCTAATATTATTCAATACTCACAAGAGCTACACAGACCTCAAAGTTTAACATAATCTGAAGCCAGGACACAAAACCTATGGCCTGGTTCATCCGTGTGCCTGAACTGTACATGGGAGAAACTTACTACAGAGGGAGTATCAATGTCCAGTGTCTAGTTATGTGCCCACATCTATCCTTCATTAAATTATTTTATACAGATATATTTGTATGTACTTTATGTTTCTGTGCCTCACATCACTCTTGCAGAATTTGAATTTCCATGTGCTTTGAGTCTTATGAGTTTTATGCACTGGATTACTCTTCTGTCATTTTTTTTATGTGAGAGGCCCCCAAATAGAGGCCCCAATTATTTTAACACATAGTGTAAACATTTTAAAGACATTCTTGCTAAGAAGAACTTAATTAGACAAAGCCACAGACGGATAATTTAAATTTCAGTCTTCCCTTTGATTATTGGCTAACATCAACAAAGTTAAAGGAGAACAAATGAAACAGTGAATTTCCAACTGGAATAATACAGATAATTATATCCCATAACTTTTCCAGTAGAAATGCATACTGTAGAGATCCATCATGCTACATCAGATACCCTTCTCTATTATCAAATACTATTATAGCAGAGACTGCCATGCTTGCTGAAAGTGAAGAGCAACTGGAGAAGTATTGTTCTTCCAGGGAAGAATACCGAACCCAGGCTGGTAAGTCAGGTGCCTCTTCCACACTTACAGAAAAAACTTCCAACTTCAGAGATGCAACACCTTTCCCCTTAAAAAGCTCTGAAACTATTTTTGAAACAAAAAATGTAGCATCATCCTCACCCTTACTGGACACAAAGTTGAAAACTGGAACACTGATACTTACGGAGTAATATCACTCCCTGAAAAGCAAATAACATCATGTTTACCATTATCTTTAAAAAAACTACCACCCATTTTACATAGAATCACATCTAGGTTTGCTGCTACAATGTAAAGAACAGAAACTAATAGTACAAAAGGACTCCAGCACTAATTAGATGTTGTCAGGATCACACATAGCATTCACTGTGTGTCACTTAATAGTCACAGGTGTTTGGAAAGAAAAAACAAGATACGAGTTAAGTTACCTTTAAAAAAAAAAGAAGTAAAACACTACATAAAGGATGAAAGCAAATGGGATCTTGATAGCATCGTTAGAAGTTAAACTTGTAATCTCACTTTATTCTTAGGTGGCTTTTTATTTGCTTAACTTTGATACAGGCTGGCATTAAACAAGCTGCTATACAAAAAGGTTTCCTGAAACAGGAAGGCATCAATATTTCTTTTCAGTCTTAACTTTTCTATTAATACCGGTTTTATTCCAACTCATTTTCTGTTTCTCTTAAACTACAAAATTGTCACTTAACTTACTACTATGGCAAAATACATTATGCACTTGATTAAAACAAAATACAAAAAAGAAACTATTCACTTCTCATATTTATAAATAAGGGCAGATAAACATCAAATTAATTGTTACCTGTCCTCCTCCTGTGTCCTAAAGCTGATGTTTTGAGACATAAATTTCACCAAACCACAAAGACAATTAGTGCAAATATTTAAATTCATTAAACAGGATCTTTTATATCCTATATTTAAAAAAAAAAAATAAAAATCATATTACGACATTTTTCATGGCACTTCTAATTGCATTTCCATTGGGATTATGGTGACATCACAAAAGATGCAGCAGTAGAAATATAAATCAAAATACTGTACTATAAAGTAGATGCCAAAAGTGAATATAACCATAAGCCAAACGGCTGAACTTAAGCAGCACGTGTGACTTACTAGTTGTAAAAATTTTATCCCAAGTGTACAAAAGGTGCAAAAAACCCTCAGTAATTTCTGAGAGAATTAGGTTCACCTGAAATTACTGAACTAGACAACTGTCATATAAGACATAGGTTAAAACACATAAGCCACACACACAATTTCACTGTGCTAAATTTTGCTACTAATCCTCTAAGAACTTACTGCTGTGAGTTCAAAAATATCTTCTTCCAGGAAACGTTCCATTTTTTTATGCCATAAAGTAATTTTGCTATTTAAATGGCCTACAGCTAAGACAACTTGTCTAGAGCATCTTACTTTAAAACTATAAATACTAATGCTATGGCCTTAGGGCTCTACATTCTTAGTTAATTAACCACTAACATTTGTTGAATTTACATGCAGCTTTTAATTTATTCTAAACTTTACTAGAAAGAAAGTCTCCATTGCCTGGAGCTTTGTCTACAAAATCCCTTTAGTCCACAAACTTCTACATATGCTGACTGAAAAGCAATAAATATGAAAGAAAACAGCCAAAACATCTTCTACGAAGAACTACAGATGACTAATCTTTAAACAGAAAAACAAAGTTGAAATGCACACAAGTTAAATAACAAATAATATTGGTTCTCAAAAAATGGGTGGGGTGGGGTGGGCGGGCGGGCGGGTGGTTATCCCTAACTCCACAGAAACCACGATAAACTTGAAGCCAAATCCCGCATCTCTATTGGGCAAGCAAGCCAGAAAGAATTTCCATGACATATCACATACAGCAAGTCACAGAGATGAGTGTTGGATCTGCCCCTCAGTCCACATGAACAGCTTTAGTAGTAGGTGAGGTTAAGACCCCAAGATACCTTAAATCTGAGTAACACTGATATTCATTCTTCAGGAGATGATGTGTAACTCATTGGGATGCTCAAGGCATCTGCTGGCATTTAATTTTATTTAAATATCCATCTTTCAACATGAAAGAATACAAGCGTTACTAAGAGGCAAAGAGTTACATGGAAGAGTTAACCTGTATTTCTGCTTGTTTATATTTTTCTAATATCTCCCCTTCACTTATAGTAACATCTTACTAATGAAATGCACTTATGACAACTTTTTCTACCAATTACTAGGCCAGAAGGGAACAACAGAGTTAGGATTACGTTTCCAGAAATAAAGGTTAAAGTAAATTTTAACCACAGGAACTAATGGTTAAATTTAACTAATGTCTGCCATCAGAGGCATAAATTAAATACATTGGAAAGAAATTTTTAAAATCTACTGAATTTTTATTGTCAAATTTTCCCTCTTCTTTTTAATCTAGAACATACAGTAACATAAAGTAACATCTATTTTTCACTAATGACAATTCCTGCCAGAGATAGCACTGGTGATTTCAGAATTGTCCTGTGAATAACCATATTCACAAATAATATTGAAATATACCGCAACACTCAAGTTTTGTTGAGCAAACACTCTTTCATTCAATAAGGGCAATTTATGCCCGTGAATAGGCACTGTCAGGAAGCCACTTCAACATCAATACTAGGAACCAGAGATAGATGCTAGCACTAATTACAGAGATCTGGTAAAGGAGGTAGGAAATCACTACCCCTCAAGCATAGCCTTGTGCACCAGACCAAAACAGTAATCACAATTCATCTTTCATATGTTGTTAATCAAGACACATATGGTCCTAATTTCATGCTCCCATGAGGCAAACTGAAAGGACAATTGTTTCTGAACTCTAACATCAAGATGAATAATCAATGTTTATTATACTCATTGCTCAGTAAACTAAAGCTTTATATGTGACATCTGCTCTTTTCATTTTAGAGCATTCATGACGCTTTCAACCAAGTTAAAATATTTTCTACAGTCATCAGTGAAAAGATGAATAATCTGTACTATTTATATGCCTGTGTTTTGGATTGCTTCTACAAAATAAAACAAAATATATAACCCATGCTGGTGTTTGCTGTGTTACTTGTGTGTACTCCATCGACAGCAGAATGAATTCTGAGCCCTGGGTGGATGGGTTTGTATGGTTACTACTGACAATTCCAACCGTAATATTGTTCAGGTTTGCTTTACATATGTGTGTGTGTGCAGTCTGCATTGCATGCACAAATTGTGGGAACAACTTTTTAGAAAACATCTCAGTGACACTGGAGAAGTTTTATTAAAAGTGAAGTTGGGGAGCAAGAGGCTTCTCAGTGCCTACAACTATTACACAGATTCTTCAAAACATGTTTTTTTAACTTCTAAGTTGGCATCTTTTGTGTTTCTTCTTACGTAAGCAATATAATGATTTACAAGAAACGACCACATTTTGGTTGTTTTTTTGTGGCGAGTTATTTATTGCTTCACTGCCACAGCTCACGAGATCAGCAGCAGCAGAGCTGAATGTGCCTCAATAGCATTTGCCTCTTTATTTTGGCCTGAGATTTGAAAGGCGAAGCATTGTTTTTAATTAGATTATAAACTATGTATTGGGGAAGAAAGAAACCATCATTTTTGAGCATGAAGAAACTTCATGCTCCATCCAACCCCAGATTATCCTCTTGCTATCCAGGCTGCTCCTCTGGCTCTTCCCTAACACATCCATGTCAACAACAGCCTGTCATGTTCAAAGATCCCGATTTTTCTTCCATGTTACTTGTGAAAACCCAATGGTCGATCTCCAGGTGTTAGCACATGACTTGTACACAAATGTCCCTTTCAGAAAGAGCATTAGGTTGTCTGGTAGATCAATTAGGCCCTTCCTCTGAACTGGAAGAACCCTTGTTTCATGTGAACACACTTAATGCTTTGAGTTTCTCGGCATCGTTCAGCCTTCCAGGGAGCAGATGCCCAGTGACCTGAGGTAGGCACAATACACCTCCCTTTGTTTAAAGCTGTCATGCATGTCCATGTTCAGTACATTCCTTCTCCATCTCCCAACACACAGCTTTTTACCCCACTTTAAATCCTTTAATGTGGAAAAAAATATTATGAAGTACCCATATTAGCTTTTTTTTTAAAAAATGTGCTAACTTAACCAACTGTCAGAACCCTCTAAGAAGTAAAAAATTCAAAACCAGGGACCATATAGAACGCCCAGACACTGGGATTTATAATCCAGGTACAACCTGGGGGAAGGGAAGCTAATCTACACAAAAATCTGGGAAATTAAGTTTTCTTTTAACAGTAACATGTAATACTTGTTTTCCTAAAGTAAACATGAAGAACTCATATTTCTTTTGTATAAGAATTGTCCTGACCTTTTGTGATCATTAAGTATCTCATTTTTCATAAAAACGTGACATTATCCATGGTTTTATGGTTGATTTCCCACACAGGTAATTACATTTTGTCTGAAGAAATTCTTCTGCCATTTCAGACGGTTTTCTCAAGTTCCTGCTATCACGAGAGGATATTGAACTGAACAGCTGCTAACTTAAACCCTAAAAACCCTAAAAGTCAGAGGATGAGGTGGTCCATAAACCTCCACATGTATGCTCCTATGTCAGGCAGCTTCACGGGGGTCTTTTTGGATTTGGGGGGTGAAACATGCTGAATGAAGATCACTAACTGGAGCATATCCTATCTAAATAAATACATAAATAAATATTCTCCCCACACCCGAATTACAGTAAGAATGCGTTTTCTTTATGCCTCATTGCAGGCTATTTTAGTTTCTGTTTAAAAAGGCAAAGTTACATTACCCATTGGTGTGTCTGATAGAAGGTGAGAAATCACCATAAGGAAGAAACCCCACAGGAGTCACTACAGCACAACTCCGCGGTGCGCAAGGCGGCTCCATGCAGCTGTTCACTCCCCGTATGTCAACTGCTTTACTTTAAAGACCAGACAGTTCTTAAAGCCACAATTCAACAATCGAAGCAAGCTTAATCTATACCGTTTGCCACCTACCGTGAAAATCTGAAATCTCCGAGTCAAGCCCAGGAATTCAATGCAGCAAAGCACAGCAGAAGGGGACCGGCTCTTATTTCTCTCATGCAATTTGCAAGTTTGCCTAAGAAGTTTTCTATAGTTTGCCCCGTCACACCAATTTTTTTTTTCCAACCTTGTCGTGTGAATAATGTTTTGTAAATTAAAAGCTTTCATAAAAAAAAACAAAACCAAAAAAATGTCTCGCAAAAAAAAAAATCAATAGAAGCAATATTTTTCAACAATGCACATTTCCCACAAACATTACTGAAACACGTGAGTCTAAGGATACTTGGGCAAATGCCAAAAGTCTGTAGTTAAACCAGCGTTCTCTTAACTGTGGGACATGACCCCTGGCAGGAAAGTTGGGGGAAAAGTGGAGGTGTCTGGGGAGGAGAGGGGGGAAAGAGCAAGGCTCAGGCAGGTGCTCGCAGGGTGACTGCGACTGGGAAGGAAGGGGGGGCAAATGGTAAAGCTGTTTTTGGAGGGACCCGTGACAAATTAGTTTGAGAAACACGTATTTGGACTATAAAAAACAAATACATAGAATAACTCACATCTGAAATAACGGAGGAGAAGAAATTATTGAAGCCTCCTATGTATGCTTACCACTTAATATACAAGACAGCTTACTAGGAAACAAGCAAGCTAGCTAATTATTCCACTTACATTAAAGAATATATTTCTTCCCATTGCTGGAAGTTAGCCAAAATGTCAATAAGCCTACAGGGTCCTTCATACTTAAAGAAACCATTGCATAAGCACTGAACTTTGAATTATGCCCGAGAACTTCTAAATTAACCTGTCTAGGAAGCAACTACACAATGTATTTTCAGTCATTTAACTGACTCCCCATTTAATGTGCAAACATGAGGAGCCATAAGCTGACACACAGTCTCTTCTCCCAAAGATGCTCAAACAGTTAGAATACAATCACAAAAAGGCTTCAAGAGGTGACTGAGAAGCATGAGAGAACAGACATTATTTTTATATTAATAGGTATATAAAATATTAATTCATTCATTTTGCTTATTACATTAAGAAATTATGTAGCTTTCAGAGGAAAGAACACTGGGGGAAAAAGAAAGCAAAGAACAATAATACTTCAGAGCTACAAAGCAAGTGGATCAATCGCATCTTTTAAGATGTTATGCACATGAAGGTTTGCTGCTTCTCCTAGATCAGTAAGTATTTCTAAGCCAGCCAGATCTAAAAAGAAAGTTTTCTCCTTTAAAGCTGAGCATATGTAGAGGCACCTGGAGAACAACTAAAGAAACTTACTTCCAAAATCATAAATGGTTCACTAATAACATTCTGCTGCCAGATTCCTACTTTTCAAATTGGAAACTCCTAGCATGAGCTCTTTGTTTGCTCCCAAGTTTTACCCAAAGAAACAGAAAATCTGTAAAAGTAACTAGGATTGACTTCATAGGTTCAGTTTTAAGCTTCAGCCAGAACACAATTCACAATTATGACTATTTTGGGGTTGGTTCTTTTGCCCTCTGCCTCTCAATCTAATGCCAGAATGCACACAAAAAATCCCCTAACAACTCTGAGGGAAACTGTCCTCAAATGTGGATTAACTGCTTTATTCATAACCTAAAAAATTCAAACCTGAAATTTACTGTTGTTGGAGATTTTCATTGCAAACAAGCTTAGAGCGAGCAGACTGGAGATACTCCATGTGTAGTACATGGGGAGTTCATCTGATTTGTAACTTTTGAAAATGATAAGAACAGCTGCCTGCAAGAAAATCTTGAAAGCAGAACATCACATAAAGGCTGGAATGTGAAAATTTTGACACAGCACATCTATTTTGTTTTGTGTGTGTTCACCCAATGTCTTCCCCCAGCCCTAACCCTTCTCCTATATCATTTGAGAAAGTCACTGGAATTCTTTAAGAGCTTTGCCTTCAAAAAATATGAAATGCAGAGTCTTAGAAACTTCATTTAAATTCTTACTTACACAAATGAAACATCCAGGCACAATTACAGAAAGTATTACATATTCACAGGAGCTCATGATTGTAAAGAAAATTAAGTCACACAGGTTTTGTAGAGCCAACATAGAAAACGATATGGAGGAAAGGTAATTTAGCAGTAACTTCACTTTATTGATTAGAGTGCCACAGAACTCATAAAACTTTTAAAGTAGATAGGCTTTGGGATTGTTCCATCTTAATCCCTGCCTTTGAAGTAATGCATTTATTTTGGATATAAAAAGCTATTCTTGGGGACTTAGAAACACACAACTGTACCCATCCACAGGATTTTAAAGCTGAGAATTTCTAAGCCGTATAGTTCAATTCCAGTAACCATCAATTATCTGCATGCCAAACTCCCATGCTCCGGCTTTAAAGAATCTTTCATCATTCCCCCAACAGTATTTTTAATACCTCACATGAAACTTGTTTTGCAGGAAAGTAAGTAAACAAATAAACAAATGGACACTTTTCTTTAAAAAGATACAGGTACCTCTACCCAAAGTTACCATCCTTGTGAGGTACATGACTTAAAAAAGGCTCAAGCAATGAGAAGCCAGTACTTTAAATGTGACAGGTATCTACGCAGTAGCAACGCAATACACCTCTGGCATTAAGTTCAATATCACAAAGGACAGTAAGAACAACACATCAAGAAGTGCCATATTTATTCCATACACAGCCACGTTATATAGTTTCATAACAAACTGGCATAATGACTGTATCAGAATTTTTTAATCTGGATGGAAAAAAACAAAACCAAACCAGTAAAAATGGATGGACCGTTACGTCAAATATATGGCTAAAAATACTTTTTGCTTAGAAGTAAAACTTCTACATCAAACTATGCTAATAAAATAAGTTACCTTTCACTATAATTCTTCCCCTAGAAAGCAATCAAGAATTCCTCCTTTTCTTCCATTCACAACTCTAATGGCCAAGCTGTATAAATTGGCTTCCTGCAGAGTTCCAAACACGCCTCAGCCATGCTGCCTTTCCTTCTAACCACCTCAAAGGTACGGGCTTTGGTTCCTTCCCTGCTACACACTGTTACTCCTACCCCCCAGAGACAAGCATGCAAACAGATTCTTCCTGCAGAACTATGCACTTTCAGCAAATAAATTTCTTCTCAGAGCCTCTGCCTAGCCCTGCTCCACAGAGATGACAATTACTCCCACAGCTTAAACACAATCAGCAGCGAGGACTGGAAGGTCCAATGCTTACTATGTACTGGTGATCCACATGGCTGAACTTCACAGACACAGGCAGATACATCTGGTGGCTGCAGATTTAAAGCTTCAGCTACCAGGGCATTTATACACCCCTGGTTACCCTCTATGGAGCCAGCCATCACATATGCTACCAGAAATTTGAAATGTGCCAGAATGATACACCAAGCTGCACAAATTCTTCTGGTCCACCTGAAGGATTCTTGGGAGAAACAGTATTCAAATATTCCAACTATACTGACCCCTCTCTACAAGCAAAGAGGACCTTCCCCACGTGCAGCCATTTCAGTACGTAAAGCTTTGCCAAATGATCAACACCAGGAATTTGCACACAACACAGTAAAACCATACAAAGCACAGCTTTCTGAGGAGACATCCTAAAGACAAATTGCCAGTCTTGAATGAAGTATACCTCCAGAATTCACCTGATCATCAAGGCTGACTTTCTTCTCCTAGTTTTGATTTTCAAACTGTGCAAATCCATGTATTTTATCCCTAATTGTGCTTAATTTCTTTACAGAGAGTAGTTTCTGCCATCAAGATTGAGGCTCTTCACAATAGTTTAAAAAAACCAACCATGAAGAGGGGACAAAACACATTCATATATTCCTGTGTGTTCATCTCTCTTCAGTACTTGGATTTGAAAACCATCAAGTACTGCTAAATCTTACTGTTGGGAAAAAAAAAAAAAAATCAAGGAAACGTGTGTGTTTTAAGTATATCTGTACTGGCAAACTCTTTAGGCATTATGCTATCAAGTCCCAGGAGGTTTTTAACTACTAAAAAAGGGAGCCTAAACACAAGTTTTTAAGGAGATTTAATGTTTGAGAAGGTATTGAAACTCCAGTCTGACTGCATTCAGTTTCCACTAATAAAAGTCACACCCTATGGATATCACACTTTATAATACACTTGAACAAGTAAAACAGTTTAAGAGATGCATTTTTCCTACATATTTAATGTTAAGTGCTTTTGAAAGTAGTCCAAAGCAAAGGTTACACATTCTAGCCATATAGTACACAGTTGGTTCCTAACTGCTATTTCCATACTAATTAATACACTACTTAACATGAAAAGCGGTATCTGCTAAAACACTAACACAACCTGTATCCCAACCTACCTGGGCTTTAAATTACTTCATTGGTGCAATTTGTTTAAGTACTGCTTCAGGTCTTGCAATATTTTCACTCTAAATCTTTTTCTTGATGGCTTGCTCTTACCCAGTTCCTAGAACCTTGGAAGACTTTTTGTTCTTACCGGTAAAAACTGGTTATCCAATAAAGAAGAACAAAACAGTGGAGAAAATCTACATCTTGATAACATTTAGTTTTTCTGTCAAAGCAGCTTTACTTTAAATGATGTATTTACATAACTCACTAATAAATAATATGAAATCACACCCTGGGAAAGAACCCTAAGATCAAACGCCTGCTGCACCAACGCAGGCTTGGCCAGCGGGGCTGCTCGCTCACAGCCCTGCTCTGCCAAAGGCCGAGCGGTACACAGTGCATTTAGCCTCAGGAAAAATACTCCTGCTCTGCTGCTCTAAAGAAATTCCTGGGGTTTCCACACAAGCAGCACCAATAAGATCCAGACGCATTCCACACTAAGTCCTTAGAAGCAAAAGAACCTGAAGAGAAGGTATCCTCAACTGTGATTTCACCCACAGCACTAAAATTGCCATGAAGAGAAAAATAATTTCAGAATGCTGTAGCAAACACATATGCTGTTCAAGGGGAAATAAAAAAAATAATAAAGATCAATGAAGATGTATTTTCTTACATAGCATTTCTATCACAGTAACACTCAAAAGGTCTAGGTAGGCTCGGTGCCCGTGCGTAAGGGGCCATACCCGACTCTCACCATGGCAGTTTCTGTAGGGTCCGGTCAGAGACCAGCACGTTCCAGTGGTGTTGCACACACCCATGAGGAGGAGGGTGACCATCCTGAAGTCATAAGACTGAAAAGATTCTGTCTCACTTTCCATCCCGCCTCACATGTAATGCCTTAGACACGAAGCACTGACCATTAAAAAACAGAAAACACACAAGCACCTTTTGCACTGTATTTTGAACAGAAGCATCACCTTGTGATTTCTCCCTGCTCAGAGATTTGGGAAACACAGACTCATTTCTGGCTTTATCCATACTCTATACCTACATCTTTGAGGAAGTCATTTAATACCTTTTCTGCCTTAACTTCTCCTCTATAAATAGGATAACAGAATTTCCTTTCCTCCAGTTGTGTATGAAATAATTTCAGAGAGTGAAGTACTCCAAGACTTCCATTTCCAGCGTGTACACACACCCCTACCATGCACTCAGCATAACGAGATGCAGATTTCGGTTCCTCTCCTTTGGTGATACTCATAGTAGCTAGGAAGTTTTACAACAAATCTATAGTTTAAACTTTTATTTTCTTTAAAGGGGGAGTTCTTTGGTTTGTTTTTTTTACACATAAATTTAACTGATTAGTGGGTTTTTTTTTTAGTCTATACCTCAGATAATAAAACCTTTTCAAACTGCCCAAGTGAAATAATAAATCTTGACCCTATTAAGGCTTGCTTTTCAGCTTTGCAGGAATGCAAAACAGAAAAAATGCCATACACCTAAATAACTTGCTTGATGCAGAGTTGATATACAGAAGCTAAGGCTTGACTATAAAACAAAATAGACCCATAGTTTTCCACATTATAATTTGTGGATACTTGTTTTAGTTGTTTTGATTAGTAACAAGGTGTGAAGTTAAGTCGCTGTAATAGTGTCATCAGGGTAAGTGGTAGTAAGTGCTGACATAAATTTGACGAGAACAATTTGAAACCAAAATGGCAATCTACTGAGGCTTAGCAAAAAACCCAACCCAAACCAAATAAAAAAAATAAATAAAAAAAAAACACTTTAAAAGTTAATATGTAAAATATTTAATGATGAACAAAGGTCACATTTACAGTGACGATACGCTGAGCTTTCTACAAGGTGACACTACTTTACAATCTAGCAGGAACAGGATGTCAAGTCAGGTAAAATAATCGTCAGCTCTGATTTTAGTAATAGGGTATATTAATTTTTCCCTTGATTTAAAAAAAAAAAAATATTTAGCTTTGTATAATAATTTTACCATGATTGGACAAAAAACAATCAAGTAAATATAGCAAGTATTACCTGAAACCTACTTAATCTCTGTCTAGTCTTACGATCTTCATTACTCCAGCCAAGACCCTCCAATGCATGAGACACACCGAATTCACTGCTGACACACGTTCAGTAAAATAATTAATAAAAAGCTTCAGAACTGATTTCTCTCTTTACAAATACACCCGTATCACATCAAGGTATACACATGCCCAGAAAGAAAGCAAACTAGGTTATTATGGCCTTTTGAACAATAACATTAATCCTTTTTTCTTTCCACCTCTAACTTACTCAAAGCATAAAATAAAATTAATTAGTTGAAAGAGAAAGGACTCTTATGAAAATTATCAGATTTAGCATTCATGTGGCTGCTATATAGTAACGTTTTCTTCTCACAATTTTCTTCAAAATAATGTCAGATAAGTTGGTTTGCACCAAAAAAGTTAAATTAACATCCATCCATAACAAATTAATTTTAGTCAGTCTCATAAAGTATCTGTAAAAAAAAAAAAAAAAAAAAAAAAAAGAACATTTATGCCTCTGCTACACATCTTTAAAAGGAGGAAACATACAATTGGTTCCAAACTTTCATAACCACATATTGATGCACAACAGCATGAAAGTGACAAGTGGAGTACTTCAGGATGCTAATACACGCTGAAGATCAAAATGTAAAACTTCTTTCTCCCAGGTTGTAACGTTCCCCAGACAAACACATCCATTTAAACTGTATAATTATTTTAAATGCTTTAAATACTTTAAAATGCAGAGCTGTTCAAATACTACTTAACACATGAAAAATATACAGATACTTCAATCTGACTGCTTGAAGTTTCCATTAATAAAGTTACAATCCATGGACCTCACTTTATAACACATTTGAATAGAAGACAACTTGGACAACTTGAAGAAATCCACTGAGCTGGAAGAACCTCATCATCACATAGGAGTTCACACTCTTAAAAAGCCAACCAAATACAAAGGTCTGAGACTGGAGCAGTTTGGCTACTGTATAGTAATTCAACAAATTGCCGTTCGCTTGGCACATATAGACATTTACCTGAAAACACATTATCACTATTCCTTCTGCCTTGAAAAGATTAAGGGACCAGTACTGAAATACAGAAGGCACGTGACATTAATAATGTAAGTAGCATCTTTACATAAAATACTATAAAGCAAAAAAAATACTTTAAAAAGATGATACTTTTCTTAAATAAAATATGTCTATTACATTGATATTCACAGTGATTTTTCTGAAATCAGACACTTTCACCCTAACCATAAGATTGAAGCGATTTGAAATGGAAATATTTCCTGTCCACTCACTGCCAGTTTCTGTTCCTAGAGTGATATAACAGATGACATCCAGTACAATAAATTCTTTTATTAACCATAAATTTGAGACTGCTTTAGGGATTTGAAGTGTTCAGTTTCATGCTGAAAAAATGTAATGTTATCCACAGACCATCAGCATGTGTAACAAAAACAGAGCCACAGGTTATGTGACTTTGATCAAACTATGAAAAAAAAAAAAAAAACTCTTTTGAATTTAGAAATATTTGAAAAAGCATTACAATAATCTTTAGCCTATTATTTTTAGAGCTATGCATACTAACTGATCTTTTTTTCTGTAGGAAACGATCACTTCTAACAAAACAGTCTCTATATAGAAAGTCAACACCATGAACAAGTTTACTTCTTGCAGTCATCTTATTTTAGAAGCCAGAACTGCAACGTAAATTTTAAGAGCTTAAGCAATTAAACACACAGATTAAAAAGTTAAACAGAACCTATCTTTCCCTCAGACTTTTACTTGACTGTCTTTTATCTAAGTTGAACTGAATATTTAAATAGTTAATCCTAA
This sequence comes from Pedionomus torquatus, assembly GCA_013398155.1. Classification (NCBI taxonomy): domain Eukaryota; kingdom Metazoa; phylum Chordata; class Aves; order Charadriiformes; family Pedionomidae; genus Pedionomus; species Pedionomus torquatus. The sequence continues at coordinate 147,205 of VZRU01019628.1, read as the reverse complement.
AAAAATTGAACAGGAAGTTAAGTACAATTCAGAATATAAAATCTTTTCAGTTTAAACCTTCACCTCCATTAAATAAAATTATGTTATTGCAGTAAATCGAGAAGCAAATCCAAAGACCAGCAAGTTTCACTTCCAATACTACTTGGATGTGACTGTAAAATATAAACATGGAAACAATTATTTTCTCTTTCTTGCAACAAAACCTAACCACATCGGAGGGGGAGGAGGGACGGGCAATCATACCTATAACTACAAATCAACCTTCCACACACAGCGTGCAAATAAACTTTTGGAGTTTACATACTGCCAACTTTGCGGTTTTGGAATATTATATACGATGACTAAAATGCATATACCAAACATAACATGGTGCCATTGAACAGTCACCCATACCTATCAGCATTGGTAAATGATACTGGGCATTATTCTATCACTTATTTTGTGGCTTTGATTTCTACATTTTCTGCCAGAACATAATAAAAAGAAACTTCTGTCCTTGCAGCTCATTCTTTAGTGAGCTGAATGTCCCATTTTCAAACCTCTGCATGACATTTCACGGCTAATGGTCCTTATTGAAAAAGAACCCCAAAATTGAATGGCATGATTAGTGAATTACTCTTACAAATGCAACTATATGGAGAAACCTAAGCTATCCCAACTTGCATTATTCCTAACTGATGAATAAAAGATAAAGGGTTTGTTTCCATTGATGTTCTGAAACAGCATGGAATAATAACTTTTCACCTGTTAGTGGTCAGGCTGAGTTAAGTGTTCGTTTTGTCTTTTCAATTCTTATTTTAACTTTTTTTTTTTTTTCGTGGTTAACCTATTACTCTTACCAGAAGGTAAATTAATGTGAAGATAAGTATTAGGAATCACCAACAAAGTTTGCCAGAAAAATGCAAGCAATAAAGCAAAGCTGTAATCATTTCAGTCTATATAACCATAGATTACATTAGTAATTCTTTGAAAAGTATCTTCATAAAGACTTTGTATTATTAATTATATTAGTATTAGTTTAATTATTATATTGATTATGTAAGTAAATATTTGTATTATACAACAGAAAAAGCAAACATTAGATATCCTTTTATAACAAAAGCATCAGGCTGTGCCTCTGGCCGTTTCTTCTTTTGGGGCTGTTAATACCTGCCTTGTGAAGTGGTATTAGGAGGCCTCAGATAACATTTTGATGACATAAATAAAAATCAAAGCTCTTTATAATGAGGACTGATCCTTACTGTACTCTCTTAACTACACAAATTTACTCACAGATACCGTAACTAATAAGAGGTGCTGTCTCCAGACCAAGGTAAGAAATAGAGTTATACACAACCTAGTAGGTCATTCTGTAATTTTAGCAATAACCTGCCCAAATTCCATTCACAAACTACAGGCTGAATAGCGAAGTCCCCCCCTCGGGTTACAAATGGATACAGGGCTCCTCATTTCCTGGCAGGAAGGGTTGTATAGCATTACTGTGCACTCGCAGGCAACTGCTGTATTCTGCCAGAGCTGGCTGCATTTCAACAGCACCAAAGTGATTTCTGAAACCTTATCGTCTTCTTGCTTGTGAAAAACTGACTGTTTAACAAATGTTCACATGAAAAATCTTATGGAACTTGGACTTCATATGCTTAGTATACTAACTAACCCCAAACTCTTTTGATGAGACACTTTTTTAAAGGTATCTAAATTAACACACCTCGAGGGTAGGAATTTTAAAAGTATCTGAGTAGTTACATAGAGCATTGGCTTAATCCCAAAGTTAGCTCAGGGATTTCTCAACTCCCCTGTCCAGTTCCTTGGCTCTTCCTTCACACTGTAGCTCATCACTTCTGAACACAGACTTCACGTAACTGGATGGGGGCCTCGCTCTATCCACATCATTGAAATTACCCCAGTTGTGAAAAGAAAGAGACATAGGGATTCTTTCAATTCAAACTGTTTTAATAATATGGTTCACAATGTAGTGCACAAACAGGTGCATTAAAGCAGGTGGGGAGGGAAGGGCAATATGTAAGTGGGAGGAAGCAGATGGGAGAGAAAATTTCACTCACCAGCTTCACTGCTGAGTCAATATAAAAAGTAACTACACCCTGAGCCACAAAAGAGAACAAATCCCATTGAAAGTTAAAAGGAGTTACAGCACTCCATTCTTTTTCAGACTCCCATTCCAGCCTTCTAAGGATCTGCTCATACTTAGAGGGTGAAGCTTAAATCCCCCGTTTATATCCCATATCTCTGAAACTTCAAGGGGAAGCCCAGCACAAGCTTGAAAACTTTGCTAAGAAGGTTTGAAATTCAGCAACACCCCCTTCCCACACCATATTTAAAGCTCATCCAGACAGAGCAGTCTTTATGTTCAAGAGTAAATTGCACAACTTACTGGTTCCAGCCTCCATCCTCATTTTGCTACTACTGCCTATAATTAGGGGCAAGCCCCAGACAGTGAGATAACAAGCCCACAGAAACTGGAGGAATATGAAGCAGCACACGAGGGCTTTCCAAGGGCTTTGAGACAAAGTATAGACTGGCACATGAATAGTTCAGACAGGGGAAAGAGGAGGATTCTTCACTGTCTGGGCAGCTGTACCTGAAGTTACTCTGGTACACATAAAACAAGATTTATCCCTAAGGGCCTATTTGTAAAGGAAGTTATTACTGTGTGATAAACTAAGATGTACCTTCACTGAGACTGAAGGTGACTAATACCAAGAAGGCCTAAGCATCAGAAATGGCCATGCCAGCAGCCAGCTGAGAGGCTTGTTTTCCAAGTGTGCAAAGCACCCAGCTTGAGGCATAAGACAAAATCCTAGCAAAACTGAAGTCAAAGTTTTGCCACTAGTTTTAACAGGTAGGATTTTAGCCCTTAAACAAAAACAAAACAAAAAACCCCCAACCAACAAACAACAGAAACAAAAATAACTCAACAAAATCTTTAGTATTGTGTTTAAAAGGGAAACAGACTGGGGAGTTGTTTCTACAAGCAGGTAACAAATAGAGGCCCGCATATAGTTTGAATCATTGTATAAAATAAAAAGATAACATGACTATTAGAAGTCTCTTAAGTTGCATTTTTTTATGCTTTCTGATTCCAAGCCAGTCACACCTGGAACACATATGCTTAACTGAATAGCTGATAACTTCTAGTTTTAACAGTTTAGAAGACCTACCATTCAGACCTAAATATTCTCATATAATACCTTCCTATAAACTAAATTCACACATTATTCTAATCTGCATTATTTTTAAAAAATATCATTCTCTTATAAGTCTGTGAAATTAAAATTATAAAGAGAGGACTTCAACAAATCTGATTATTCTTTGGAAGTTTTTATGCAAATAGACAAAATAACTTTACTATGGATATGCAAACAACAACAACAAAAAATTTGTTCACAAACCCCAGAATCTAACCCAAGGGCTTGTTTTAATCTTGAGGTTCTACAACTTTAAAGGAAAATATTAAAAACTTATATAAATATTTTTTTTATGTTATAAATACAAAACTCAAGAAAAGAAGTTTATTTTATAAAGGTAGGGAGTATTATACATGTCAATATTACGTTTGGGATTCCCATGGAGGACTAAAACCCCCCATTTGAAAACACAAAGCAAAATTAATTAGAAAACACAGTTTGAGTGAAAAGTATTCTTGTAAAGTGTTCTTAGAAAGGATCACCTTGAATGCGTTTGATGCTGAGGAGACGCCATAACTTTTCTTCACACAAAAGCAGTCATCAACAGAGCACAACCAGATGTTAAGTTTTCTTTTCTTAGTTTCTGTAAACCTCTGTGACCTCCCTCAAATTAAAAAAGGGAATAGCATTTTTAAAGCCACAGGAGCTATCATTAGTGAAGCATTCTAAGGATTTTCATTAATTCATAGCCAGCCAACCAGGAATTTTCCCACAGCCGTATACAAAAAAAGTCAGAGAAGTCACTGATTGCTTGGCTGGATTTGAATGTAGTCAGAGGTAAGACCAGAAATATCTAGTCCCTCCCACTGGTATAAGTGTGAAGAACATTGGGAAGGTCAGAAATTAAAATCCAAGTCTGCCCACCAACCATGAGCAAAACTCAGCATTGTTTTATTACAGGAAGTGCTGAAATAATCTTTACATAGAATTTTGTGATGTAAGGGAATCACACAGATAGAAATCCATTAGGGACCTTTAAGCACAGAACATGCAGTTCAAGCAGAACCCCACTGCCTATCGCCTCCTGCACACAGCAGCCTCAAGACTTAGATGCTGTCTTGTTGGTAGTGTAATACCCACAGCCTGTAGCAACTTCCAACCCAATACACCCATTTTGTGGCAGCCCTTGGAACTCCGCACGTTCCTCATTTGTTCCTTATAGTTTCTGTCAGCCCAGGGTTCCAGCACAGAAGGAGCTTGTACTTTCAATGCTACATCATCAGAACACAAAGGCTACAGAAAACAGATGAGCACATTTCAGCAGCACTTCCCTTGTAGACAAGACAATGATCTCTGCATTGCTGTGACACATTGCACGAGGTTGGTAAAGGAAAAGGGTGGGTGCAGACTCAAAGACTGCTGGCTAGCAGACTCGATGCCATCAACATCCATCAGCACAGAGGTTATCACTTCACAGCCACCTCTGCACCCTGTCAGATCACCAAGTGGTAAATATTTGACTCAGATCCATCATGGGCACACAACTCTAGTTCTGTTGAACTCAAACTCTGAATATACATTTCTAAGTTTATGCTTTCAGGTCTGCAAGAAGAGATATGATACCTGATCTAGCATGAAATCTCCTAGAACTAAGCTACCCCTCACATTTGTTTGAGCACATTAGAAAAAGCAACAAGAATGATGTGCCCCAAAACCAGGTTTGCAGTCTTGCTGAATAACAGCCCAAGACCAGATCCATAAGGAAAATAAAGGATACTCGTGCACCTACAACTTTAAACTTAAGAGGCAACATGAAGAAAGAGCATAACACGCATTTAGCCGATTGCTATGACACATTCCATATGCCCAATACACATTTATGTGCTACTTGTGGATCGTCAATGTGTTTTTCATGCAGTAGGTGAGCTATCAGGCTTTTTCATCCTACCTGCCCTAGAAGTGCACTGCCCTCTTCCTAAAGATCTTTGTCTATTCAGAGGAACAGTGTCCTACCTGTGAAACGAAAGTGCACGCATTCTTTGGTTATCCAAAAGAAAGCAACCCCTAAAATAAATTTATTTTGTTGTACTCTTTAATACATCTCTACATAAACCTATTCAAAAGATTTTGCTAGCCATGATTCCAGCCCTAATTATTGACAACGTACTAGGAAAAGGATTTCATACTTAACTCTTTTAACCTCATCATTATCGTTGTGGTTTCAGCCAAATTCACAAAAACCAGATTGACAGATGGCCCTTCCTCCCCACAAAAAGAAAGGAGAGGAAGAGATAAGGAGATTTAGGAGTTTAGAATGAACTAAACTATTTTAATGAAGTATTAATACTAAAGTTAAGGTAAGAAGAAAATAATAAAATAGATACAGTATATACAAAATGGTATCAAGCTCCCAGGATAACAATCGTGATTAAGGTACTCATCGAGGGTCAGTAATGGATTATTTAACTCAGGTTGAAGGAGGAGCAGAGGAGTTTAATGTACTGGATAGTTCTGGCAGGACCAGCGAACTACTTTTCTACACCAATAGAAGGAACGAATCCACTTGTTTGAAGACATTCATCACCTACTACCTAAAAAGCCTACCAAGGAATGGAATGGGCTTAAAAATACAGAAACAAACACTCGGCACTTGTCTTTTACCAGGACCTAACAGAGCATTTGGAGTTTGAAATGTGTGAAAAATCCTTGTGAATACCTAAGAAATCAGTAATAATGTGGGTGACAATTGAACAGGATACAAAGTTAGGATGCAGACACTTCCTAGCCACAGAATTACCTTCCTTTTGCTACCCCCTTACCACCTGAATGATGCACTAAGATGTACCAAGCAGCAGCATCCCGGCATACCTGCTTGCACCTTTATCAGCACAAGGATTAATAAAACAGGATGTCTGGAACAATTCTTCAAGGCCAATGATGATGTAACACTGTAACAGCCCTCAAGTGAGACAGAATTCCAAAGGATGCAATATATCTTGAAACATGTGCTGATGCTTGTGAACCCTCTAATCCAAGCTTTAATTATTTTTAATAATTCAGATTTAGAGAGAACAAATCCCTACCTGCACATTTAATTTCCTTCACACTCTTGTAATCCCGTGGTGAGAAGTGACAAGGGAGCTAGAATAACGGTGCAATTTTGACATGTGGCTTCATATACTCTAACTTATACTATCTTTTGAATCACTGAGATTAACGTGAAACACTTTTATTAATCTACAATTTCATCTTGGTCTGGAATCTGCTTCTGTGAGACTTCCTCAGTGGGCTCCTGAGGTTTGATGTTGTGGGTTCTTTTTTCAAAACACAAATCTCTGAAATGTGTTCTTAGAACATCCTTCAGTTGACCTGTCCAACTGCCTTGTTCTAGAACTTATTCCAGAACCATCAACTGCCCTCGTCCTGTTTTTATCATAAGGTGGTGTCCTCTGTTGCTGCTTCCACCTCTTCTACCTCCAGCTCTGCTCTGTTTGGTAGATTAAAGACTGTACTTGAGGCAGGGATGAGAATTTAGTCAAAACCCATAGGTTAAGATTGACAGTTACTGCTGGACAAGGCCATAATTTGCCTTGGTCTAGGTGTTGCACTTCTTAGTGCTCTTTCTAGTAGACGGGCTCCAGCTAAACTGACTTCCAACAACTTGTCCGAGGTAGTTAGATCACAAAAAGTTTGTTTCCTCAGAATCATGTTCTTCATCGCAGTCACAATGTAAATTGCGCAGAAGCCCACTGCTGTGCTTCAGTCAAGAAACAGTGCATTTGGACAGTATCTTGTAGGGATATTTGACTTGATACAACCAAACAGAAGAGGCCCCATGAACAGAGGGACTAACACACCAGGTACAAGCTGGCCACCTGAGTGCTGGCAGGGACACCTCCCACTAGACCAGGTTGCTCAAAGCCCCATCCAGCCTGGCCTTAGTTCCAGGGATGGGGCAACGTACTGGGTTACTCCAAGTCCTTTTCAAAAACAAAACACACGGCCAACCAAGGAAGTCTGTGTTCAAAGTGTTTTTAAGCCAAATGTAAAAACATTGCTGATCAGCTAAAACCAGTTAAGAACCTGCAGTTATTGAAGTATCACAAACTTCAGAAAATACCAATTAAGAATTTGTTTTCTGAGTTTACAAGAAGTAATTTGTAAGATAGAATTCTTGATATATATAGACCAAAAAAAAACTGAACAGCCACTGAAGTTTATTAAGAAACACTTTTTAATAGTGCTATCCTCTGTTCCTTAATATTTAGTTACACAGTGTGATCGCTTCCAAAAATTACAACTGCTTGTTTTATACCAGCACACCCATTTGATGAGGGGCATCTTTTCGTGGAGTTCACCAATACGTTTTCATAAATCTAGAAACGATGCCTTAGATGTGATCTTGAAAGTATAATTTATTAAGTAAAATAGGTTCAAGCACCTTAAAATACACATTTACACCCTGGCTTGACTGGTGGAATTTTGGATAATCAAAATGATAATATCTATGTTCCTGTCAAATAATTCTGTTAAATACTGCAGTAGAACTATAGAAATTATCTCTGTCCATTCCTGGCATATGCCTGTATTCACTACCTTATTAAGGATGAAGCTGGTTAAAATTTCTATGGGAATATCACATAGAAACTTTCGATGTGAAGATGGGCGATTCCTACTGAGGAGACCTGGAAAAGACAAATACCTGGACAACATAACAATAGTGAGGTACTATGTGCAGAAAATAAAAAGAAAATGCTTTTTCAAGTTTGTACTTAACTTTTGATACTTAGAGTCTCACATTATCATAACCTAAGTACTTAAAATGCACCAATCTAGTCATAGTTCCTTATTTTAAGTCACTGTAACTTGCACTTCCATAAGATATTTTTTCATAATTAATATAGGGAAAAGGCTATAACAAATAAGCATCCACATATTTGACATAATAGGTATGTGTTTCTGTAGGTGTGATGTATTTATGCATATTGTTCTTTTTTCCATGTAAAAAAAATTGTCTAGAAACTCATGGTCTAGAAACATGAGCATTATTGCAAAATTCTAGCATTATTGCAATGTTCTAATTAAAAAAAAAAATAAAGATATGTCTTTCAAATATACTCCATTATAGTGGTAGCAGTACATATAAAAACAAAGCAATATATTCATTTCTCTGCTAATACTTCACACTTCTCTTATCTTGCTTACTTCTACAAAACGTGCTAAATTTATGGGTAAAATTCAGCCTTTGAGCAGAATTAAGCAGGCAAGTTGACATCAAAGCTTTGTTTCATCATCTTCAGACTGATCTGTTGGAACAGACAGCTGGTCCTCATTAAACACCCTTTAAATGTTGCAGTTTTAATTAAGTAACATCCATGTTATATTAAATAATAACCAAATAATTAACTAAAGAAAAGCTAGTACTGTCTAATCATGACTGCTTAACATCTTTTCACAAGTGGACTATAAAGTATTAATCTATTAAAGCAGAACTTGTTAATGTAAAATCTCAACACTTACTTAAGAGCAAGTCTGATACAGTAGTTAGTTACACTTCTATTTACTCAAAAACATTTTTAGGGAGAAGTACGGCAGGGAGTGGGGTTCAAGATCTAAGCTAAGGGATATGACGTAGAGAGGAAAATCTGCAACAATCCTAAAAGACTTCAGCTAACGGAAACCTTGGTAGGTCAACAGCTTATGAATTAGCATCCTATAAAAAATTCCCAATTTCACACAAACATGCAAGGAAATATAGCTCTTTGTTGTTCATAGTGAAAGTTAGTTTCAACGACATAAGCAAGCTGACGTTTTGATTATTTTGTTCTCTAGGTTGTGTGTTTGAACGCTCATACGCTGAAAACACAGCTTTTAAAGTGTACAGCCTCATAGATCCTGAAGGAAGATTCATCTGCTTATTTAAACACTAACATACCTAGGCTACTTTGTGCATTTTAAATTAACTTCAATAGGCAGATGGTCATCAATAAATTTTGACACTGGACTAAAAATGGGGTCACGTTCTCTGCTGCATTACTTGATAAATGAAACTCAAAAAAAACCCTGGAGTGATCTTGAAGCCAAACTCTAAGCTAAACAAAAGTAACACAGATGCCTACCTGCATGACTGACCACGCTTGCAAAGCCTTGCACTCAACATGTTGCATCATATCTCATCAGAGACATGCACTAAGCTTTAAATGACACATCTAATCAATTTTAAAATGCTATCACATTGTTCTATATGCCAGCAGAGAATAATCTATTGATTTTTAAAATCCCTCTCCCTCCCCAAAAAAAAATATGGAGGATCTGGCATCTGGTCTGCAGAGCTTTCAACCAACTCTGGAACTGTGTATAGATTAAAGAAGTCCCTGATGGCAAACATTAACACCTTCCACCGTGCTTCATCTCAGGTTTGTCTTCTGCCCAATACCCTTTAAAAATTTTAAATACTCTGCAAGAGAAAATCTGAATTCTAACTGTTGAGAAGTAACAAGAACTAATGGGTGAATTTAAACTCCAGTAAATTATTTCTTACCATTTTACAAGGTATTCTTCCTCCTAAAAAAAGTTCCCAAAACATGTATTTAGCTGGGAAAATTATTTCAGTATTGACTTTGCTCTGTGCTTAAAACAATTCTAGCTGTAGAGAAGAATGAGTGTGTGTTGGGAGGGATGCTCAAGGAGATAAACATAGGGAGCCTAAGGAATAATGAGACGGGCAGAGCTTCTGATAGTGGAATAGTAGGAAATGGGCATCTTTAGAGTCCCTGCTATGAAAGAGAAAAGGAAATAGAAAACTCCTTAAATAACATAGAAGATGACACCAGGAGAGTTTCAGGGGAGAACGCATGGGAACAGAGACCCTTAGTATGTCTGATAAGCTTTGCTTAGCAGAGCGAAGGAAGGTACAACTCCCTGCTAAGAAGAGGGGAAGAGAAGAAAAAAAGAAAAAAAAAAGAAAAAAGAAAGGAGGTTTGCTAAAATGCTGTATTATTTATTCTTTCTCATCATACAGCCTCATTAAATTTAAGCTTTATACCAAACACGGTTCAGTGCCAGGAACTTCAGAGGAATTAAACATGAAAAAAATTACTCATGTGTGTAGTCTCATTAGAATCTACAAAACGACTTGAGAGTAAAGTTGCTCATGTGTTTAACACTGAATAAATGCATCTGAAATATATTCAAATCATCATCAGAGCACAAGCCTGTTTTCCCTGTATACCTCATGGCTTGTTTTTTGGATGAAATAAATTCAGACTACTTTTCCAGAATAGCTCCCCATGTGGACATACTTATTCTAGATCAAAAGAGGCCCCTCCCTGATTTATATTTTTCTGGATCAAGGTATGCATATGATGTAGTAAGACTATCCATATCAAAAGCTACATTGCAATACTATTCTGCTTTAAGCAAACGTTTTAGCTTAACCTGAAATACATTAAAGTATAGGAATACATTAAAACTTTTGTTAAACATCAATGAAAGAAATCCTAGACTCAGTAAAGTCAATCCAAATTCTAAAATCCTGGATCCATGGAAAGCAGTAGTACTTCTTAGCAACAGTAATGTGAAGTTGCTTGTCTATATATTAACTGCCTTCCTGCTGCAGACATACATAGATCTTGCAAGGTAAATGCCAAAGTATTACTAGAGAAGGCGATGAATACAGGCGCGTATTTTGCAATGCAAGCTGTAAAAAAGTAAGATACACATCTAAAGACTTTAATTTTGAAAACACTAGCTATTAAAAATAGTTTCATGAGCTATGAATCAAAACACCAAATAACTTCCTCATCATTCTTTTAACCATACTCCAGTAATATGCTTTCATGAAGTCAAGCTTTTACTGCCAGAAAATATTGAGGAAGCTCAAAACTATATTTTGCAGAGTGAAAGGAAAAAGAGCATTACTTGTATAAGTGTACCAGGATGGAACACAGATTTTCAAAAATAACACTCAAACAATAAAAAAAACATTCATGAGGAATGGAAACTGCACCACATGATCAGTTTTAGCAGAGGAAAATATCCAACACGTGTTTATCTAAACATACATACAAACACACAGCTATGTTTTATTTCTCCTTAAACAACTATTAAAAGTTAACTGATATTTTTCTAGATTATTTATTCAAGCCATTATGTCGATTCAACTGCTTCATTTAATGCATACTAGTTATTTTTACTTTCTCTATATAGAATATTAAGATTCATTCATGCCCTTCGCATACATTAATTAGACACTACTTATAAATAACCTGCAATAAGAATATCTACTTGAATAGGATACAATTACTTCAGGGCTTGTGTCTTTTCAATCAGTCAGTGTCCCTGCAGTGTTTAGAGTGGCAGAGGGGAAGTGGCCTGTGGTTAAACAGAGGAAATACCAAGGAATTTTAATAGAGCAAATAGTCTCTTTACTTCCTACAGGGTACTACTTCAAAGGCAGCTCTGCTCCAGAGCAGACAATGTGTTAGAGGGGCCATCAGTCATTTAATAGTATGTCAAGTCTACTCAAAACTTACATGCAGACCAAGATAAATACCACATAACTGAGACAATGGGTACCATCCTGCAGTCATTACTCTAATAAAAGCTGCCCTGCTTGGATTCCGCAGGCAGTCATAAGCAAGACTGGTGTTACAAAACCAGACCGTGAAATTATAACTACACAATCAGACAAGATATCTAATAAATTGGCTACAGGGAAGTCTGAACTTGAAGCTGAAAATATAATGGAAACAGAAACTAGCACAAGTATTTAATAAGCTAAAATGTTACATTTGCTGTGAGCAGTAAAGACAAAGGGGGGTGTGCTAATTACAAAGAGTAATTTGAACAGAGCTAAAAGCCAGTCAAACTAATCTTCTTAAACAAATTATATTGTGGTACATTCAGGTTTAATAAAATACACAGAACGACATCAACCATGTAAGCAATAATAAACCAAATGCAAACTGCATCTGCATATTTCTATGAACATCAAAATACACTAATCACGTGTTATGACTTTTAATAATAATTTACTTAATAACTGATGTGAAACTTGACAGAAATATACAGTGTGGTTGTTACGTGCATACGCCTGCTGAAACACAGAATAAACATACTGAGCCAGAACGCTTTATTCCTAATTCTCAGTTTAAAAGACCTGATAGGGTTAAACCTCGAGCAGTTCCATCTAACACAGCGATTTAGCTCTCAAGCTTTATTAGGGTTTGAAGTTTGTTTTTCCACCCTCTTCTTTTTACATATTTTCCAACGCCTTTCTAAACTGTGCCCTACAAACTTTCCGCACCGTGTGTTGCAGTAACGTTCTCAAAAGATCTGATCTGAAACCAAGAAAATCCTTAGTGACAGTCGAACAAAAAAGCAAAGCAATGAAAGTCAGTTGTGTTCCCCGCGGCGTCCCCGGATCACCACGCTTCAGCTACATTTGTAACTGGACATCGGGAGAAAGGGAAAAGACAAAACAAGCCGCACAACTCCAAAGTTTTTTAAAAGCAGCAAAAAAGGAAAAGCAATCAAGAAAAGTCCGACCGCGAAACACACCAGAAACAGGGACAAAAGGCGAAGCCCAGTAACACAAAGTTTATCACCTTCCCCCCCCCC
>VZRU01019628.1:111494-134429 GCA_013398155.1 Pedionomus torquatus | reverse complement strand
CCCCTTCCCCCTTCCGTAAATTTCCTACATCCTCTGTATAATGACCAGGCCTGAAGCTAAGACCCCGAGCCGGCCTCGGATCGTTAAAATAACAAAGCCCAAGCGCTGGCTTTTCTCCTGCTGCCAGCCCAGGTCGCGCTCAGAAGGGCAGCGCCGGCGGCCGAAAGACCTGTTGAATGACTCCTTCACACTCGCTGCTCACACGATGCCTCCCCCCGGCCCAGGGCGAGGAACCGGTACATACCCCTGCCCGGGAAATGCCACCCTCTCTCCCGCCCGCAAATTCACCGCCGGATGCGGTAGCGCAGCCTGAGGAGCCGTGCTGCCCCCGCTGCCAGCCCGGGGAAGCTCCCGCTCCCTTGCGGGCCGGCGCCCCGCACCCGCAGCCGGGATGCTCTCGGCATCTCCCCTCTGGCGGAAAGCCCCGCTCCCCCCGCACCCCGGCCAGGGGAGCCCGGCCGCCACGCCGCGCTCTCCACTCCCCCTCCCTCCGCAGGCATCGGCCGCTGCGCCCCCTCTCCTGCCGCCGGCTCCTCCGGCCAGCTGCCGGCCGCCCAGAGAGGCGACGAGCGCCAAGAGGAGGGAGCCGAGCTCCAGCCCAGGTGCCATGGTGTGCGGCGAGCCCGGCAGCGGCGGGGCGCAGGGGCTCCGTGCATGCGCGACGCCGGCCCGGGGGCGGGGAGGGGGCTCGGCCGGGCCCGGGCCGGGGAGGGGACTGGTAACAATGGAAGCGAGGTGACAGCCCCCAGCCCCCTGGAACCGCTTTGCAAGATGCGGGCCACAGGCCAAAAATCAACCGTTAAGGAGTAACACACGAGATACTAAGCCAGACAAGCGGGAGGGATAGACCACCACAGAAAAAACACCAAAAGTTGTAGGTAGCAATAAATATTTCAACTTTCCCCGTTGGAGTCTCTATAGTTAATTTTGACAGTTACTTTTGCTATAACAGTTTGGCATGACAGTTAATTTTGGTATGACGTGATTTGACCAAAACATTTTTCTTTAAAAGAAAAAGAAAAGAAATCACGTTGCTAATGCATCTCAAACGCAAGATGCTCTGATACACCAGTGAACTACAGCAATTGCAAGCCCCTTGCCCAAAATTCTCAAAACCCCGTAAGAGACTCCGAAGCCCAAGGCCCCTCCAAAGCAGAGACCCGCAGGACAATGAAGTCTGGAAGGGACCTCGGGTCCTTAGGTCTAACGATCCACCCCAAGGAGTCCTAACCTCAGCCTTAGATCAGGTGGCTCGGGGCCTTCTCATACATCGCTTTCACACATCACTTCATTATTTTTGAAAATTTTCATTTCCATATATTCTGTTGCTATGATTAATATTGGACAACATCACAATCCTAGGAATAGACAAACCCAGCGGTATTATAGAAGACATTATGGTTTGGATGTAACTGGTATGCAAAAACATCACTAAGCCCATCAGTTGAAAGGAAATGTGACCAGTTGGTAGTTTTTAAACTAGTACTGGTTTTACACCAGTAACAGGGCTTTCCATCCTTTGTGACTATTGGCAAAAATGATACACTCTCTTAAACTGCTCGCTTAAGTTGATGAATCACAGTTCTTGTACTCACAGCTACCTTTGAAAACAGGTTTGTGACTTCAGGATGGTCATAGCCCTTCACTGTGACGTGAACAGGAATTAGATTCTTGCCATTAAACATTTTTTAGCACAAATTGGAGGTTAGGCCATAGTCCTTTTAAGGCTTACTTTTGATCTCTATTTCCCCTGCAGTCTGGAATTTGGACAAAGTGAATACTAAAAGCCCTGATTCTACAGGTGGAATTTTACTGATTTTATGATGTTTGCTAAGGTCAAGTATATCCCAGACCAGAACTTAAAGTATACCACATGTATTTTGACTGTACACCGTACACTTCTACCTGGGTATTCCTGCTGTACTTTCCCCTTGTGTCACTCAGAAGTGACCAATCAGGCTTGAAAACTACATAAGCCTTTTTTTTTTTTTTTGAATTAACATTTTGATTAAAAAAAAAATCAGAAAGTTGTATAAAAGCTGCAAATAACTACTCCTTTTATGTATTAATGCATTACAAAAGTCATAAAGCAACACAACATCATGGTTAAATAAAGGATGACATATGTACAATTTCTTTACAGGGCAATGATGTCTCCATTGCCCATAACATAAGCCGTGACTCCCCATTGAACACATCTCCATTGATCTGCAAACACATCTCCTTCTAAACTACAGGGAGATCTGTTCAGCATATTCTGTTAACAGACCTCTAGACTGCTGGAGAAGCTGAAATTTTTAAGTGACAACTAAGAGGAAAGCTAGTATTACCTGTGCTACTGATGCATTAGTCTACAATTATTTTAATGTAAACAAAGTTACAGAATGAATTTCCTAGGTATTTCCTAGGTAGCAGAATAATGAAAGAACTCTCAGCTATCATTGATTACACTGGCAGTACCCAGAAAGCAGCAAAATTTACTAAGATCTCAGACTTATTAGCACAAAGCAAAGATGCCATCTGACAAAATCAGCATTTATGGCCCCTTCCCTCTAGTTCAGCTTAAGCTAATAACAAAATGACACATCTGGAAAACAAAAAAAAATCTTCATACTGCCAGCATGTCCAACTTACTAACATGAACAAACTGCCAGAATACAGAAGTATTTCACAGCTTTGTATGCATTTAGAATCATTTCCACTAAAACCTTTTGTGGAAAAGGGTAGGGGAGAGGCAGGAATCAAATGACAGCAGTTAACATTTTCAGCTAGATTCTTCAAAATGCTCCTAGCTAGTGAAAGGGCAACAGTGGCTGTGAGGACTCTGCTTTTCTGTAGGCTCTTTTGTCCTTTTTTACAACAATCTCTTGTTTCCAAATAGTATAGGACGCATAACATCCAGAAGTCATGGGTATCAGTATCAGGCATTCTACAGCTGGTTTTGGTTGCAACTCTACCTTCTTGCTTAAAGCTGAAAAACATTTTTTTTTTCCTTCCCCTTTCCAAGCAGCTGTTCCCAGATGGAGGGGACAGTGAGAACTCAGCAGTTCCTATAAAAACATGAAAACTCACTTTATAAAAAGTTTTGATAACATGGTTAGACATTCTCTATTGAATTCTTCTACCGCTCAGCAAAAATTCCTTTTTAGACTTGGAAGTTCTATACTCTATCCATACTTTGTATTTCTAGCACTAATTCCCAAGAGAGACTGACCTTGACTGCAAAAGGAGTTACCAAAACAGCTCGCTTTTGGGGCAGAAAGCATGCATCATGATTGCAGAAGTATTCATCTTAGACAACCAGGACTGTTGCAGTATCACACCTCTGTTAAACACCACCCACTGTTAGAAAATGAGGAAGAGCTTCAGTGAACCAAGCAGACAGTACCATTAACAGATCAGCAGCATCTCAGAAACCTCTTAGAGGTTTGGAATCACAAAGTCTCATTTCGTTCTCCAAAAAAACACAACTAAGATCCCAAAACAGAAAACCTACAATGCAAGGGTCTTCTGGAACTTCATCTGGCAGACACTGGAAGGCAGAAACCCAGATTTTTTTTGAAAATAACCACCTAAACCAAAGTGTCACACTTATGTGGGGATGGTTTATCTGTGGAACATCCAGCATCAAAAGGAGGAAGAAAGATCTTACAGAATCAAACCTAAAGAACAGAATTAGAAATTGTGAAATGGATGTGGACACTCCCAGGAAGGACATGAACATTCCCACCAGTGTCAGGAGTCCAAAGAATTCTGCTTTAATGGAATCTTCAATATTATAACAAGACAGTTTCAAAAGTTCTGGCTAAGCTCAAGCAGAAGATTATAAAATTATAAGACAGTGACCCCAGGCCATAAAATTTAACTGATATTTGAATAAAATCTATCAGTTGTTATGAATATTTACCTTGCTGAAGGCAACTTCAAAATCATTAGGAGTTGAGAAATATGTCAAAAAGTCATGGAAAACCCTGAGTTCTGAAAGGAAAAAATTGTATTACTAGTTCTGTGTTACAAATGGGAAAACTTAAGCAGAGTCATAAAGATGCCTGCTTTTATGTCTTGCACACATGCTCAAGGGTAAACCAATAATTAGATTTGGAGTCAGGAAAGACTCTGCCCCCCAGGTAAAAAACCCCTCGGTGTAGTGGTTTTTGTTTTTAAATTGCTGCTTTCCAAAGACACACACTCTACTTCCTCAGGTCCCCCAGACATCACCAACGGGTGCTTAAAATAGTGTGTGCCAGGGAGCCCAGATCCAGCCTTCAGAACAATCCCATCCAACTGTCTGCTTCTATCCTGCAAGTGGCAAAGAGCACAGCATGCTGTCCTGGCAGCCAGCTGCCTCCTGCTGCCTCCAGACGTTTATTGGCACTTCTGGAGTAGCTGCTGCTGTGGCCAGATGGTACTTGAAAGTGGAATAAGATGCACAAATACTGCTCTGACACTGGCAGCCACCACTTCTATATCCAGATGCCTTGCAATGAGTCCTGGAACTAAGCATGCAGTCCAGTGCTGAATAAGGTAGACCTTACAGAATCCCTTGTACTGGACTAGCAGGAATATTTTTCTCCTGCTCACTTCTTAGGTCATGCTGTCATGTTTGAGCTTTTCTTCTTAAAAGTCTCTAGTCTATCTTCAACTATTTGGGGATGTTTTGAGGCTTGTAGAGTTCAGAGTAGGGAGTGAATTGTATTGTGACCTTTCTGGATGACCTAATGTAATGTCTTCTACAGGAAATTGCACTTAATAACCAAGGAAGTTTAAGTCCTGTATTCCTAAAGGCTCAAGTCAGCATCAGATATAAGAGTAAGTTATGGTGAAAAGGAATTGACTGAAATAAACCAAACAGTCATTACATGAAAATTACGCCTGATCACCATCAAAACAACAATTTATCAGTGATCCATGGATGCAAATCTTCATATATTACCACTCCCCAGAACTCATAGTTCTCTCTGTTGTGTACAGGTCAACTTGTTCTGCTGGCTCAGAAAGTTTGCAGTAAAATGTCAACTCTCTGTACTTCTGTTTAGGTTTGCATCTGTTTATCCATATGAATATAATAAAGGAACAGACAGCTCAGTTCTCCAAGATGATTCAACCGACAATTGCGACCAAATACACTCTTCCCGACTCTAAAAGCATGCTCAAATGACTAACTCTGTGGCCACGTGTCGTTCTGAGAAAAGAGGGAGCAGGGCAGGATGGCATCTTTCAGCAGCAGCCTTCTGTTACACTGGATTAGGTGTAATATGAAACTGTACTTTTTGAGAAAAGTAGATTTGTGATGCAGAGAAAATTTAAAATTGCATGGAAGAGTCATTTTTCAATAAAAATTCTTTTGAATTAGAAGTATTCCAAACCAACGACTATATCCCCGAAGTTATGTAAGGCTTATTCTTTAGTAATAATAGAATAATTTTTAATGTTCAATTTTAAAATATTTTTCCACAATATAAACACTTCAATCAACTATTAAAAATGAAAAATCAAGATCCCCACAATACAGCTTAGATAAATGCTAGAAATGTTAATTAAGCCACAGTTTTACAACAGTTTCTCAATTTTACTTTAATCCCAACCCTTTCTTTTTACAACACAACACTTTCCCCATCCAGACAGCTTGTCATTTCCCTTCTGCAGGAAAATACACGGAAGGGCAGCAGAGTGTGGGGAACAACCCTAACCAGATTTAACAGTCTATTCTGAAATTCAACAGCATCCTGTGGCAATGTCTGCAAAATTAATCCTAGCACACTAAGGGACCCCTCACTGAGCATACCCTGCCTTAAACCCTTTCTCATTTAGCTGAGGGAGAGCTATTTGCTCAAGCACTTCAGGATGACGTCATTTGTTATTCCAGGCCAGAAGCTAAGGGTAATTAAGGCTAAAGAAAATGTTTTGAAGATTTTTGTAATTAAAATGCATAGAGACACTAGTAACAGACAGTGTTACAGAACAACAGGAACGTAGCCAGAAGAATTTAAAAAAAGATCTTACTATTGTGTAACAACCATGGAAGCAGATTGGGAAGCACTTTGTCAGTAACACCTCATTCTGCTCCCACAAAGGGAAATACACAAACAAAAGGAAATGCCAAAGCTGGAAATTGCAATATTTGTTTATGTGACAGATACATAGCAATATTTCAGAGAAGAGTTTAGAGTTTCAAAGTATTTTATAGCAGATTTACAAAAGAATCCACAGCAATTCTACAAGATTTGGTTTAAACAACCAACCAACAGTAAGGACCTTTTAGGAATGGCAATTGTTGCTGGCAGCCCTGCATCTCAAACAAACTCAAGGTTCTTTCTTTCTACACCCTGGCACATTTTTTAAAACAAAAATCCAAAGCAGTCAGATATCAGAATTGAGATAGCTGCTTATTTCTGTGAAGAGTAAGCTAAATGTGTAGATAATAACAGACTGATGAAACACAATGAACAAGATTTGTTAATACGTACATAGAAAGTTAATGCATGTTAGTATGATACGTCACGATAGATAATTCTTATTTGTTTTAAATTAGAGTTTAATAGTAACAATCACTGAAAACACCACTCCTACTAAACTGTAATTAGCGATAAAAATTCATTGCCCAGGATCATTTAAACAAGAAGGAGCTACCTCCTTTTCTTGTAGTCAACGTAGCTCACTCACCTTTCAAAAAATCTTATCTAGCCATAACCAACTGCATTCTAAGGGCAATGTTGATGCCTTATTACAGTGAGTGCTTCCCTATGACTCCCTTTCTGTGTCAAAATGAATTATAGCAATTTGCAATTATATTGTCAGAGAGGCACATCCTTTAGCCCAGAACAAGATGCTGTTCTAACTCTGAAGCGAGAGAACTGCATTTCACCAAATGCCTCAGCTCCAAATACCTATCTGGTAACTTTCAAATACTTGAATCAAGAAAAAACTAAAGGAGATACTATCACCTTTTTTTATTTTTTTGATACTTTATCCTGACTGACCACTTTGAAATGCAAAACAAACTGTTAAGAAATGCAGTTTTTAAACAGCACAAAGTCATTTCTTATCATTCTAATGTGATAAAATAATGATAAATGAAAAGTTTGATGGTAATAAGTGTTTCTGCAGGGCAAAGCTTTGCATTATAAACATTGTATTTATTATCACAGAATTATACTAGTAGATATTGTACCAGAAATCATTCTACATTTTACACTATAGGGGATGGGGATTTTAAGAATTACTGGCCACTTTGTCAAATGTTTTCCGGCATGTAAAAAGATTCTGTTACCATCAGCTGACTGCGGTGGGCAGCTTATAAACACGTACTCATGAAAGCAACCTAAATCATTTCAGAGGCAAAATTTTTAGTTTTCTGACTAAAACTTAATTCTTATGTAATAACTAATTATTAATAAATGCTCAGACTATCAAAAGTATTAAGCACCCACCAATTTCCACTTGGTTCAGTTCAATATTGACCACTCAGAACCTTTGAAAATCAGGCCCAAAATCAAGCATTTGTATGCACGCACAGTATAAACTTGGTCACAAAGTTTGCACGACAATTAAAACAGGTAGTCACCTGCTGGCATTCTATCTACCCACAGCCTAACTCTCACCTGCAGATTTTACTCAAAATTAAACACGTAGGACTGTAATTATAAAACCTAGCCACAAGGGGGCAAAACCAGCCCAGCGTTTGTTATAGGCATTTCAAATGGACTTCTCACTGCCTCAAGATTGATGAATTTAAAGTCTAATTTCATATGAAAAAGCAAAGCGTTTAAGATGCAGCTAGTACATAGCAAACAGTCTTCAGTGCAGAATATTTGATCTGTTGTCTTCATAATTTCATTAATATGGCACCATTCATAGAACCTAAATCCCAGGGTATTTTGGCATATTACTATGATGGATGTAAACCAATTCTAAGTATTAGGAGAGCACGTAATCTATCATTAGAATATATACAGTTATTTCCATTTAGTATATAAAACCTAATTTGGTTATACATAGACAAAAGATTGCCTCAGAATCTAGAAACTGTGGACAGGCAATTACCACCTTAGAAGTAGTAATATGACATGGACTGGTAAAATAAAAATTCAGTGTTAAAACAGCAATAAATTATATATTAAAAAAAAAAAAAAACACCACACACAACACAACCAACCCAAATAACTACAATAATTAAGTTGGCGCAAAAGTTAGTTACAGGTTATTTTTATAATGGTCACAGCGAGATAATGAGTTTGAAACACATGCTTATATGCACAATTCAAATATGGCAAATTCCCAGAATTTTGCAGTGATTAATTAAAAGACTAATAACGTAGATAACTTCTAATGAAGGGGACTATCACCAGCTAGCTTTTGTCCTTTTTGCTCCACATTACATGAGATTAAGGAGAAGAGTGATAGACATTGGCTACTCCAGCCATTACAGTGGCAGAGGAAAACCTGGTTTAGGAGCTGGGAAAACAAAACTGTAAATCCAAATAGAAAGGGATATGTATTTCCCTCTCAATCCAGGTATGGTATCATATTTACAGACCACACATACAGATCCCTACAGCATCCCAACCAGAAGATCACACTTGAATATTGTTGTCAAAAGCATCACTTGTGTCATGTTTGAATCAACAGATATTCTGATTGCTAAAGGCACTACACTTTAAACCAACTGATGTACAACATGGATCAAAATACACTTTAAAAATCTATTATTTCACTGCTTTTTTTTTTCCTTTGCTTTCCTTTTTTTTTTTCTTTATTAATGCACAAGCAAAACCCCACTTGTGGTATCAGCACTGTACCACGTTCATACGATCAAACATAAAACATACATAATGATATGAAAGTCATCAGCAATTATACCACAACTACACCAAAGCCTGTATATCCCTAAGCGATTTTGATCATGTTCTTAACTCATTGCTAATAAACTGCATCCTGCTAAACCGATGTTAGAGGAAATTCAACTTACTGCTTTTTTCTAAGCTCAACAAATATATGGTCAGTTTTCAATTTTGTTGGTCAATCTATGAAAGCAGAACTGCAAGGCTAATACTGCGCCATGCTAACATAGCACTCCAGGCTTTGAGATTCTCCTGGTTTGGTCTAAGAAAACTACTGACCCGCGCCCAAAAGAGAAAGACTGGTTATCTACATCTTCTGTGTACCCTTTCCCTGACATGTCATGCAAGACAAGGGACTACTCCCCCACAGTGGAACCTGGAACCCAGAAGTGGTGGCTCTTCAGCAGCCCCGGATTCCTCTCACTCACTAACAACCATTTGCCTTTGTAATGCAATCACATGGGTCCCTCCCCCCCACCAAGATGCTGAACAGCCCCACACACCCCACCATGATCATTACTACTTTGTCTTTTTACTGTTTCATTATCAACTAAGTGTAGGAGATACTCTAATTAGCTCTAATAGAAGTAACAGAATAGGATTTTGAGTCAAGAATCCATGACATAAGTAATAGGACCTGAAAAAATAATTTAGGTCAATCACCGTTGTTCAGAAGTATTTTTAAAAGAAAATATCTTCTATTTCTCACCCGATTATGTAACATTAAGACCTTTACCATGATGGGACATAGAACATCAGCCCAATTGATAAGGAAATGAAGACAATCCAAGGAATAATAATTAAAAAAAAAAATTTACAATGAGTTTCTAAAAAGCTTTGATTTTATCACTACTAGCTAACACTGAGAGCTAATCTCAGCTGCCTACAATTAGCTTAATTTCACATTAAGGTGTTTGCAAATGATCTTACGCTACTTTTGTGCAAGCCTTTTGTTAAATCCAGTCATATAAAAATTTTTAAATCCCATTTCCGTTTAATAATGTTATTAACACAGCATTAATCTTCTTATATACAACTATAAGTAATCCTGGGGTTTGCTGCTTTAGAAGTATTTTCAATACAAAACTTTGAACAACTAGAGAAACATACATGTAGCCATGCACATCAGGAAAACCCTAACAGAGTTTGCTGGTGCACTACCTTGCTTCTTGTAAGGACACACTTGGGTAAGCATCGCGTAATTGTAAATTCAAAGTTTAAAATGATAGATAATGAATGATGTTCTAAATCTGGGCTTTCAATGCTAATATTGGTTATTTAAAGACTAAATTTCAAACTATGCTTTTATATATGCTGCAGTAATATTACAATGGAACTTTGGAAGCATTAGCTCTTTGGTATAAATTCATTTGAATTTGCTTTTAGACCATAAGCAAAATTCATCTTTTTTGGACAGCACTGGAATTGCTGGCATTTGTGGTTCGAAAAAAAATTTAAGATAGAGACACTAATTGAGAGAAGAATAATAATTGAAAACAAATAATTATGCAGGCCAGCATCCTGATTAGGGTCACAGGAACTGGAACCACTTCAGTGAAAGCGCTATCATCTTTAAGTGCCATTACAGTCAATGACAGAGGCCTATTATCTATCTGACCCATGTCTAAATTGTAGCTGCCGATGGAAGTTGACATTACAGTTTGTCAATATTAAGAGTGAGAAGTCTTACAACTAGCCAGGCTTTTTGCTAGAACAGCTTTTCACCATCCTAGTAAATTTATCAGCTGATCACAGGGTCAAATGCTCATTGGAGCTAATGAAAAGAAACGTGGCTGGAAGTAGAGGAGGTCACAGCTTCACCAAGTTTAAGTCAGAACAGGAACCAAGAAGGTTGAGACATTTCTGATGACAGCTTCTGATGACAAGCAGAAACACTATAAGGCAAAGCATGCAAAACAGGAGACCAGATTTCATCAAGCATAGTGGCCTCTTTTTACACAATTTCATCCGCTACTGTTAGTTGGACTGGCTGTGCCTAGAGCAGTAACACACCCTGTTACATGTATTACGAAGGTAGCCCAGAAAGCCACATATTATCCCAAGTACCATGTTAGAAAATCCCGTGAAGTCCCGACTAAAACTTTTAGATGGAAAAAAGAAATCGGCTGTATTTGAGAAAGTGATGGTCACAATTTAAACCCATGCTGGTCAAAGTAGGTTTAAGTGTGAAGTTCGAGGTTCTCCTTTAAGCTATTGATGCATTTACTTTGGAAAGAACAAGCTAAGCCAAGATGAAGTAAATAACACAACTATGCTATTAAACTTTTTGCCCCTCAGGACTACGTGCCACACTCTTAGTACCTTACACCAATCACCCTTCTGGTAACATTTGCTAATTGAGAGCTGGATACCAGGGCTGGTGCTATTATTATTCTGCTACTATTCTACTCCTTCCCTTAAATTGCTTTGTCAGACTTCCGACACTTGAGACACGTTCCATTATAAGAGACATTAGGTGTATTTGGGTATTTGCCAGATAATAGAGTAAGGTTCTTAGGCATCAATCTGTACAGATTAGTCTAATCTGTTGCTGCTGGAAACCTTGTTTCCAGCGGTAAAGTAGACAATAGTTTCAAATTACCTGCAATGAGGTTAAGCTATGGGCAGTATATGTTTTGAGGTGAAAAGAAAAACAAAATAGAACTCATGCATTCCCAATATTGTCTTTACCAGATCAGGAAGGTATCTGAATTGAGATTCCAATTTCTTTAAGAGCTATTCCTAATGGATTTGGCTCAATTTAAATTGCTGTATTTGTCAATGTTCTCTTAAGTATTTTTGAATGCAGGATACAAGAGAAGTTCTGTTAATAATGTTATTTCCTGAATCCAACAAAGCATGAATAATTAGCATTTCAATATTGAATAAAAGTTCATTATTTTCACACTAAAATAGGATTTCCAGGAGCAAAGTCCAACAACTGAATATTTTAGGGCTTCCATAAAAATTAAAGCAATGAGCCCAAGAAGTCAAAGACACAAAACCGCAAATACTTGTAGTGTGGTTCTAAAGTAATGCAGTTTTTCAGCTATATTTTTCAAAAAATATAAGAATGTTTCTTATTTAAACTCATATCTCAACATATCATGCAAAATATCAACCAAGGACTAAAGTTACATCATCCTAATAAGACTACATACAATTAAGTTTTTTCTATCATCCCTCTTCTCAAATTTACCTTTCATTCTATAGGACAGCAGATTGGGATACAAACATCAAGAAAGGAATAGCAATACTTGATTTGCACATGATATAACAGGTATAATGATATAGGATAGAATCCTATACTAACTGTATTTTGCAATATCTTGCAAACACTCAGCAAAGCTACATTAAGTCGTTCATTATAACAACTGAAATGTATAGAGATGTCCTGAGAAAGAAAGCAAATTGAAGGAATTAGAGATATTGGAATAAAAAAAATGCCTGGATGCAGTACAGATGCATCTTTGGAATTTTAACACCTACCTCTTCCAGAGACTATACTACACTGAAAGTAACACACCAGTGGGAAAAAAAAAAAATCTGCTGTCATTTTATTATTATTAAACCAGAAAGTGCAATTGAAGAATAATCTAACTGTATTTGTACTGTTAAACCACAAAAAGAATCTATAGATATTTATATTTTTCCTCCTTTTTTTTTTTTTTTTGCTATTTACATCTAGCCTTTATTAATAATGATATGACTTCTGTGTCCCTGGCATCCTAATTGACTTCACAGCTGAGTGTCAGACTGTGAATGAGGCTGGTGGCTAAAGGTGCGTAGATTGAAGACTTTGGCTCACATTCTTCCTCTAGTTATTATCAAAGTACTTTATATAAAGCAAAGCTGTTTCCACAAGAAATCTGGAAACCAAAATTCAAAGTTCAGTGGCTAGGCATTCCTTCAGTGTGTGATAGTCGGAAAGCTATTTTGTCTGACTTGGATAAAACCAATTTGAATTTCATAAGCACTCATATAATTTCTCATCCTTAGTTTTCAGAATTTTTCCTTATGTTCCTTTTTTTGAAAAATCAGATTAAATTGTTTATTTTTTTTTTTTTACTATTGTAAATATAGTTTTGGTTCAAATTAAGACTTAATTTTCAAGTCAGCCAAGTGGAAAAATCCAGTTAACAAAGCTTTTTGTCTGAATTCCTTGGGATTTAAAGTTCTTTCAGATTTACAGATTGAAATTTAATGTAGTGCTTCTGCTGAACCATCAGCCTACCACAAAATTATTTTTGCATATACAGCTGGGCCCATGTAGAACGTACCTCTAGTAAAACACAGGCTAAAACCTCATTGAAGGACACAACTTTCAAGCAAGCACTTCAAGCTCTGCTGAACAAGGAACAACATGAACCTGTACTTTACAATGTTTCCCACATCACAGACATCAAGAGTTGGGGTTTTGGTATAAGGCTCTCCTTAGGCATATTGACTTCAGGCTCAATATTAAATAAGAGGATAATTAATTTCCATGTACAGTTTGATATAAATTAATTCAACAACCTAAAATGAATGGCAATGATCTGGATACCTGGTCCCAACTGATTTGCTCTCATGAAATGCTGCACTCTGTCATTAAAAGATAACTAGGCAACTTCCATAACTGGAAGTCTTATACTGACAACAGAGGAGTTACCCAAGGCAAACTATTAAATAGGCAAACATCCTAAATTAATTATAATCTGACCAAAAAATACTATAATTTTCACCTCCTTTTAAGCAAACAGTTATTCAAACTGAACAGCCAGTTGAATACTAGACCTTTCATTTGAGATACCTCTTTCTAAAAACTATATTCTTTATGCAAAGATCAATAATCCTTGTAAATAAGCTATTTAAACTCCAATGTAACACAGTCTGTTTCAGGTCACAAATTCTATTTTGCATATTGTGTATTTCAGACTTGAAACAGACCTTTTTAAAACCATTAAGCCTTGTTAAGCCATCTTCAGTAAAACTGTAACTCACACTAGCTGAAAATCTTTTACAACCTAGGGTTTGGATTTTTTTTAATTGCAAAAATATCTAAACTTTTCTGAAAATATTTATTAAAATATATAGGAACAGTTCACTTTTTTCACAAGAAGTAGATTATTATAATAATACTTCAAGTATTTACAGTTTATTTGAATGAAAATTATGGTAAACTTTCAAATCTGGGGATAAAATCATAATTACTATATCATCATTACTTAATACAATTTACGAAAATTCCAATAATTCTTCATGTTCTGTTGTAGTACCATAACAGCAAACCATTCTTCTTTCTACTCGAGCAGGCTGGAGGTGAAAGTATTTTTCACCATTAGAAACTGAGATTCTCGGTGTGATCTTTTCAGCTTTGCACGACGGTTCTGGAACCAGATCTAAAATGGAAAGAAAAGTCATGCATGTCAGAAATACAGCACTGTAAGGAGAATAAACTTCAAAACTTGAAAATATTTTCATGACTTTACATTATTTTGTGTAATGACAATAGTTTGAAAGTTCAACACATTTAAAATCTGCAGATGATAGCATGCAACTACCTGCGATAATTTTAACACCACTGACAAAGAAAATAATATCCCCAGCTTAATTGGAAAGAGAAAACCAACTTCACCGTAACTTATACAAAAACTAATATTAACTTCAATGATACTGAATCAGACCCTGGAAGGTCCTGAGCATCTGGAATTCACACACAAGTCTTAAGGTGTTATTTCTTCAGCTGCTTAATTAATGGCAGCATCTAGCTTCCCACCAACCCCAATATAATACATGCATCAAAAGATTAATAAACATCAAGATGAGGCCCAAATTCTAATGTTTATGGTATGCTTACTATCACATTAGACTACCTGGAAATCAATAATTAAAATCCTTGAGTAGATTTTGCTTTTGGCCAGATGAAGACATTGACTCAAACAATGGTTAAACACATGTATGGTCTATGCAGTCTCACAAAACATGTAGACAATTATTTCAATATGTCTTTCAAATCTGCTTTTCAAACACAGTGACAAGCATAATACAAGCATGATTTTAAAACATGGAAGCAAATGATCAAGTTCTGCACATGATGACTAGAGATTAACAGAGCAAATATCACAGAAATATTGTAGTGATGAATACCTCATCAACGCTACGAAAGAAGGATTAAGATTTCAGGAAGAATTCAATGGCTTCCATTTCACAAATCATTACAGGCATTCCACATGTAGAAGTGTACATAGTTTTAAATTGGAGATTATTAAAATTAGTGCTACTGCTGTCAAGCTACTTATTTACATACATCTACATAACCAGATATTACATGCAGATGGAATTACAGAAAAAAATCAAATGCATATTCCATTACCTGGATTCTGTCTTCATCTAAATCTAATTTGCGAGCTAGCTCTTCTCTAATATCAATGCCAGGGTAGGAGTTCATTTTAAAAACATTTTCCAAGACTTCAATCTAAGGAGATTAAAACACTTGTTGAACAGTTATCACTACCTTCATAGCAGTAATAAAGAAAATAAATATAAGAAACACTTCAGTTTATTCAACAGAAGACTTCTGCACAGTGTTTGCACAATTCTGATGCCATGCATAAACACCGGTCTGCTGAAATTAGCAGCATTACTGTTAGTTTACACTAGTTTCTCATTACATTTCTCTCTGCAGAGCTACATCATACTGAGTCAGTCAGCTACTATTATAGAAGTCTATTAAACTACATTGTTACTCATTTATTAAATACTGAGAAAATCCTTACCTGGTTTCTAGTGAATGCAGTTCTTGGTCTTCTACCCCTGTACCAGCTCAATTCTCGTTTGAAAGATAGCCTTTCGGTGACTGAAAAATATTTTTCACATTTCAAAACTTTTTCCTCTTGCACTGGATTACTGTTAGCATGAAATAATGGAGTTTCACACGAAACGGCAGGGATTTGTAGATGGGGATTACTGTCATCATCTAAAACTAGAAAAAAGGCAAGGAACGAGAGCTTCAATTTACTGGTTTTCAGTAGAAACATGAAAATATATACATTTTTAAAGGAGTAAAAACTTGAGAGGTTATAAAACAGACTGCTGACTTACCCAAGTCTGTGCATGCATCCATCCATGGTCTGTGAGGTTTCACAGCTGGAATGCCATCTTTTTTCTGCTCCAGTCCCAAAATACTTTCAATGGAAAATGAGCACTGTGTGGTTTTATTTTCTACAAAACAAGACGCTTTCCGAAGATTCTGAGACACTGATGTATTAGCAGCACATAGGGATGTACTTGCCATGCTTTCACCTTCAACCTGCATAGCACGTATACTGTACTTGCATTTCTCCACAAGTCCTCCTTATAGCCATGTTGACAAGGGGGCTGGATTTGCCACGTCATTAATTAAAATCTTTTATTAGAAAGTTTTAGCATGTCAATGAAAACTCTCCCACCAAGAGGCACGAGGAGTTAATTGTTTATTTGTTTGCAAGTAATTAGCAACTAATGGTGACACTAGGGGGGCCACCAAGAGGGACAAAAAGTGTTATCTCTCCTAACCAGAACATCGACTTTACTTTCTCAAAAGAAGCTGTGCACAAATATAGTACTTCTCCTTTATTTGAAATCATTAATGTATAAAATCAGTTTTTAAAAAAAACTTTATACTCTAATGGACTCCACTTACCTAAACATAGCAACATGATAGGAAACCAGTCAAGTAATAAGTAATCTCATTTAAGTGAATTTCCTTCCAAGGAAATTTAAAAAATAATCTCTTAATGCTATTAGGGTAATCCCGATGAAAATGCCTCTGTTTTTTCATATGCATATGTAATGGTGAACGTGGTCAATAAAACAACAATAGCTTTTGGCATAAGGCACTGTGCAGTGGGTTGGCAATGTTGTCAAAGCTCAGTGTAATTGCCTTCCAAGTGCCTGGATTAGTTAACAGGAACAGTTGCACCAACTATTTTAAATAATTCATGCATTCATTTTTCTTATTAGAATAACTTTGTCACAGGCTTTTGAAACGTACCATATGTGAAATTTCCTCATTCTTTACAACATAAACCCAAAAGGAATAGAACCAGTACACCCAAATTCACTGGTTTTAAAACATCCTTTTGCTGATAGATATTCCTCCCTTCCTGTAGCTTTATAATCAACAGAAATTTATGTAAATCCTACAGAGCAAACACTTAAAATGATAAAAAAAATAATGAGGAATGGGGAGAAAGCAGGTATAAGTTTTGTAAAGACGTTTAAAGTTTGAAAACAGAATTCTGATTTTGTTTCTTATAAAGTACCAAGTATAACATTTTTATATTAAAGCTTGTCTGTCAGCCACATAGCAGTTTACACGTCACTTATTCAAAACCAGTTTATGGTTTAGGATAATCTCTCTACAGACGTTGCTCCTTTTCTTATGTTGGACAAGGCTTTATTTTATGACATGCAAAACCGAAAATAATATGTTAATTTCAAGATGCAAAACCAAAATACATAAATAAAACTTCTAATGTGGAGCACATGAGCATGTAAGACCATGTGCTTTTAGAGGAAAAGTCTGGCACTGTCTTCTTGTTTTACTGTTAGTCTCTTCTGTATAATCAGCCACATTAATGTGGCAAAGAACTAATATTAAGAAAACAAATAGTACCTCCACTTTGATTTTCTGTATATTTGGAATAACAAAAAGTACATCACATTCGTAATCAAGCCAAGGTTAATCTTTAGGAATAGACAGAAGAATTGGGAAGGAAATGGCACGGTGTGGTGAGGGAGATTCTACAGAAAAAAAACATAATCCAGCTGTGGCTTTATAGCACAAAGACATTCAGCTGAAGAACTTTGCCTTACTGGAATTACTTTGTGCTGTGCAATGAGATCGTTGTCAAACCAAACCATCAAAAAGAGTGACAATGCAGGATGTGATCTTACCAGGGACACCTTATCAACACATATCAACAGACCTTGAAGTGGCATCACTCTAACTGCAATGACCACCTGCAAGCTAAGCTCCAATCATCATTTAACAGCCTCAGCAACCATGAAGTGCAGACATACAAAACAAGCCCTATGAATGAAACCACTGCTTGTTGGAGTATTTAGTGAACTAGAGGTCAGTGGGAATAAGTGTTAAGCAAGGGCCTTACAGCCTTTTATGTTTCTGTACAGCTGTTCCCAACAAGGCAACCTATGACCTTAAAGCAAAAGGACTCATTTTCTTGATTGCAGGCATGTGGGGTTTTTTTGAGTATTCAGGCTGCACACCACATCCGGAGGTTACTAAAGAGAGGTTACAAAGCCTCTCACATAGTAGTGATTGGTAGATGACTTCTCTGCCTCTACAGTCTCTACATGGAACACCAGTTTGTTTTCTTTAAAAATAATTTTAAATGCCCACAAACCACATTTAGTCAATAAGAAAACAACACATCTTCTGTACTGAACTTAGAGCTGCTTAGCAATTTCTCTATTCCAAAGAGGTGAAAAGCATGACCACTGACAGAGGCAGCCTCTTGAATCCAGAAACTAACGGTTAACAACTTTAATAATATTAAAACCCTCTTAATCATTATAGTAGAAATAGCTAGCTTACAAATACAGCCCACTATTTTTAAAGAACTTAAAAAAAAACCCAACACAAGCACTGATACAAAACATTTCAGAAAATACTATTTTTTCTTGGATTAGTATGAAAGAAATTAACCTTAACCACACAGCAGAGACTGAGATTACCACATGCCAAATGCCAAAATGGAAAATGCCTCCACATAGGTGTTCTTTTCAGGTAGCTATCAAGAACTATCAATGAAGACAAGAACGTGTGGTGATAGGAGACATTTATGAGAGGCATGTATCTTCCCAAAGCTAACCATTAAACTAACCAAGTAATTATAGCTTATTTTTGGTCTCTGTGAGACTGTGGAGGATGGAAACAAACTTCTTCAGGGTACTATGCTTTTAACTCCCAGTTGGAAATATTCTTTCAGAGTTTTTAAATTACTTTTCAGGGAAAGAGATATCTTGGTAGCTCTCGAAAAGAATTTTCATAAAATAAGCCTAAACTAGTTAACTTGTTCGCTAGGCACTGGTCAGAAACTCACCAAATACTGCCATCTGGTGTTGACGTTAAATTTGTTCAGCAGTGTTATCTGAGTAAGAAAGTGTTATTGAAATAACGATATTACATTAATTTGTTCAATGTCGAATTGAATCCAATATGGTGACTGCAATGCCATCAGCGAAACATATCAACACTCATGTTTTTAAACAGAGTTCATGGCTGCAACAAGCAGAACCAATTCAGAAGGTCACAAGGTAGATGCTCACACTATGTTTTCTAATTTCTGAGAAATTCAGTGAAATAGAAACACATGTATCTAAGATACCTTTATAATGCTACCGCACATCCACATAGCTGTTTATAAAAGTTTCATAAGCAAAAGAGAAATAATTCTAAAAATAAGGAGCCTGCATTATTCCAAAATTCCATTATATTGCAGAAGTGTTTAGTGGCAGGTTGGATGGGGCTTTGAGCAACCTCATCCAGTCAAAAACCTCCCAAAGCAGGTTGGAACTAGAAGGGCCCTTCCAATCCAAACCATTCTATGATTCTTAAACAACACATGCATCAAGATAAATCTACCGGAAAGTCTGGCTGAAGGTCTAGCATTCAAGTATGCTCTTCTTTGAAGGGAAGGTTGCTTAGGTGTAGAAGCTATTTGATATCAAGATAAACAGTCAACAAACCTTTCCAAAAAGAAATAAGGATTAAAATGTATTTTCCACAGGGCAGAAAACCTAAAGTTCTAAATCCATGAATATCTGGGAGTAAAGAATCAGATTAAATTTCTAAGAATACCACTGAAAGTGTAAATACAATTTTTAATCGAAGGCTCAGCACCTATATTTCATTATTTTGACCCACTAGAAATGATCAATGCTTCTCTTGCAACCCATATTAAATTACCTGGAGAGTTCTACCTAAACACTGTCGTAGGGCCAATTAGAGCAACACAACAAACATTAAGTTGAAAATCCTAAGTAATCAATAATGGGAGAAATTACTCTGCCTTGAATATGCAAATCCAATCCTCTTATAGCATCACATACTTGATGAGGCATCAAACTAATCTCCCTTTCAGACTTTGCACCACAGTTTTTTGCCCAGGGACAGTAGATTTCATCGTTTAGTAGGTGAATCTCTTGTTCTTTAGAGATGTGAAGCCCTGAGGACTCTGCTTATATCAGCTGAAGAGACCACACCAAGAGTTCTCTGAAGCTTTGGTCTGAAACTCCAATGCTTACTGTCACCACCTTTTGCTGTTCTCGCTCATTGCTACTCCACTGCCAGGTCACCTTTCACAATAGCCTGGGCAGCATTTGCAGCCTTTTTAAAGAGGTATAAATGGTATATATAACCTTTTTTGATTACTTATCACACTCAAAAAAAATTGCCTTTCATCTCACCTTTCCTACAGTTTTTTTAATCCACTGCACCAGTATTTCAACTCAGTTATTTTGCTGCATATAGCTCCTTTTCAAGTATGTTTTGAATGAATAATAAAGATTATATTCAAAGCTAAGTTCAAAATTCAAAAGATTATTTTAGGCAAGAATATCTCAAATCTATTAACATAAATTTTCACAAAACACGACTAAAAGCAATTAGCTATTTCTTGGCTGAAGTAAAAACTATTTTGACCCAAGAAGATAAGCAAGCACAGATAAATTCAAGGTAAACCCAAGGGTGGCATTAGTAGAAGTCTGAGAGAGTGTTAAATGGTGGATAACATGCAAATACAGCCTACCTTATCCAGACAGCTACTTTCACCCTCCAGCAAAGGCAAAATGTTCTCTCCATTAACCAACACACCTGGAAGGCTCCAAGGAGGCACTGGCTGTTCTCCCTATTTACACAGTACTAAGTGTTAAACCCCACATTCTTAAGGCCTCTTATTAAGTATTTTGCAGAAATAAAAAAAAAAAAAAAAAAAAAAAAGGAAAACCAACCACTCCCTAAATCAAAAAGGGAAACAAAAAAATAAAATCACACACTAAACAAAAGCCTACAATGCTGAAAGAAATATAACAAAGCCACACTTACTGTAGGGTTCAGAGAGATTCTTAAATTGATTGCTATCAAATCATATCTGTTGCTGTTAAATTTGTATCTCAAATAAAACTTTTGGATGCCTATAACATTTGTAAAAAACGTACACAAAAGGTAAGAACAAGACAAGTAATATCTTACAAAATATGTCAACATAAGGGATCTATTAACAAACCTGACTACTAATTCAATGGAACTCTGCTATAGTACAAACTCATTGGAAAGGACCCCCTCTTGCTACTAAAACAAACCAAACCAAAATATTAAACTGAATTGCTAAGATCAACAGAAACAAGACATAATTTTAAGCTATACGCCAGATGAGATACTACAGCACATTTCTACATATTAAAGATACGTTTGTTAGTGTTTCATTTTTCCTTCTATGAAACATTTAATTATGAAAGAGCAGTTCTCTATTCATAGCAGCTAAAGAAACGGGATTTTTGTCTCTGCCACTTTGAGGTGTGAATATATAAAGCTAACTAAACCCAGTTCTGGTTAAAGTTACTACCTTCCTGAATTCTGGTAAGAAAATGCACCTTAGACTACAAAACAGGAAACATTTCTTACAGAAGTCCACTGTAAAACTTCATCACAAGTTAACTGATCTCAAAATGAGAAAGCTATGCACGTATACATAGGTCACAAACCAATGCTAGTGCTTTGTCACATAATAATCATAGATACAAGCTTTAGTCTTTAAAACACTTTGTAAGATAACTGCACATTATTACCCACATATGACAATGAAAAAGAGAAGTGGTATGACTCGCTTCAGTCAGGTGAGTCAGCAGCAGAGCTGGTAAAAAAACTGGCTTAACAAAGTTGTGACTTGGAAATTTCCTCACCACTCCTAACAAAAAAAAAAACCACACCAAAACAACCAAACAAAAACAACCACCTCAAAAATCTTTAATACCAGCCTTTTCTTTTATCTGCTCTTAAAGGTAAAACATGATACGATACACCATAAAGAAAGGCTTCTGTAGCAAGACTTGAGGAATAGTTAATCATTTGCTCTGCTGGATGACTTTGTGTACTTTCTAGTGTGGTTTTACACTAAGTTCACCTGCCCTAAAAAGGCAAAACCAGCAAAGGAACAACCTTCTTTTTTCCCCTCCTAGCACTAATAATAAATGTATTTAAGACGTTATAAAGTATTTACTGAAACACAGAAAAGAAATATCAAGTCATTTCAGAATTGAACCAGTTTGCAAATTCAAATATGATGTACAATTTGTTTTTTCTTGTTAGTGTTAAGAGAATTGTATGCAGCCTCTCATTTGACACACAACATATTTTTATGTTTTTAAATGAATGAAATTTTAGACAGATTAATAATTTGTACATACCCCGCACCTAAGAGGCCAGCTCTTAAAATATTAATTGCTTAAGATGCAGGAATAGTTTAAAGTACAATAACCAGTCAAAACACTCTTAATCACAGAAGGCAACTCAAGAACATGGTCTTTTTGAAACAGTGCGCAATGGTCTGGTTCAACTCCAGTGAGCCCTCAGAGTAGTTTTAAGCGTTTGAAATTGGCCACCAACCTATTGCACCGGGCTTGTCCAGCCTAAGAAAGCGGGGAGTCCATTAGGGCTGGTTATAGCCCTGCTTCGAAGGGCGAAAAATCGTGGTCAGCAACGGTTTGGGGATTTTTAAGACACGCACAAGAAAACCAGGAGTGAGCCGAAGCTGTCACCCGGCAACAACAAATAGTCGGTAGTTAGGAACACTTGATAGAAGCCAGAGAAAGACACCCGAGGGATACGCAGAGGCTTCTCAGAAGGGATGCTCCGGAGCATCGGGCGGGGAGGCCGCCTCCCTCACAGGGGCGCGGCCCCTCGGCTCCCTGTCCCTCTGCTCGAGGGGACGGTGCCACCCAGAGCAAAGGCCAACGGGGCTGGGAGACCACGCTGATTTGTAGCGGCGCATGACACCGCGCACGCAAAATAACAAAACAAAACAAAACAAAAAACAAACAAACAAAAAAA
>VZRU01019628.1:27146-107839 GCA_013398155.1 Pedionomus torquatus | reverse complement strand
GGGGGAGTTGGGGGTGAGAGGAGGGAGGAAACATTTATGTACTTAAAATTCTTTCCATTTTCTCTCTGGATGTTAATTTTAAGAGTAAATCCATAACCAAAGCATAGTCCTCTTGCCTTACTGAAGTTAAAAAGTTTGTTTTGTGGGTCTTGCAAGCAATATTCGTGTTTGTGTGTACAAGCTTCCCAAACAGTATGTTAGATTAGGAAAAGTGAATGTAGTCTGTGCAGAGTTACAGGTACATTCTCTGCTCTTCCCCCTTTGGGGTTTTTGTCTTGGTGGAAGCAAAAATTTTTGTGGTGAGGAGTAACATTGCTTCCAAGTGCAAAAAGGATGCAAAAACACTGAGTCAGCATCTCATTTAAGCTTAAGGACAATTTATGCCTGAGCAACCTGATTGACTTCTCATCCAGAGTCAGTCATTTCATCAGGGGATGTTATTTACCTTGACTTAAGCAAGGATTCTGACACTGTCTCTGGTAACATCCTGCTGGCCAAAATGGAGAGGTACAGACTCAGCCTGGGTGGAAAGACT
The DNA here is from genome assembly GCA_013398155.1 of Pedionomus torquatus. Classification (NCBI taxonomy): domain Eukaryota; kingdom Metazoa; phylum Chordata; class Aves; order Charadriiformes; family Pedionomidae; genus Pedionomus; species Pedionomus torquatus. The sequence goes on along the minus strand of VZRU01019628.1, from coordinate 107,304 downwards.
GGCTGGATAATTTGGCTTAAGAACAGCGATCAGTGTTTTGTAGTCTAATGGGTGGAGAGGGATAAAGAGGTTGATTTTGGGGTGGATACTGTTAAGCACCTTCATCAGTGCCGCAGACAGTGCAATGGGATGCAGAGTCAGCAGGCATGTGGGTGACAGCAGCTGAGGAACAGACTGACTGACAAACTGGGGTAAAGACAAAAGGACAGATCTTTTCTCACTCCCTTTCACTGTGGAGTGGTGGGGGAGTATTTTAAGATCATGTAATTTTAAGAACAACAAGATGACGGTTGTAATGTTTTGGTTTGGTTTGGCTTGGCTTGTAGTTCCGTGGTCTTTTGATCACAGAATTGACTGTTGTTGCAGAGGTCAGGTACAGCTCCAAGTACAGCCAGCATCTGCCTCTGTGCAGGAGAGGTGGTATCAGAAAGCCACAGCCAGTGTTTTCATCTTGTTGTAGAAGAGTGTGTGTACCTGCCACATTACTGAGTACCCTTTTCCTTAGGGATCTAGCACAGTGGGTCCAGTAGTTGCCCACAGTTCCAGCTTTTTTAATACACTTACTCATCTCCTTTGGTCCTTTCCTTTCTGAAAATGTACTCTGTTAACCTAGAAGAGAGGCTGGCGGGAGGTGTGAGCCTGAGCTGTGGCATCTTTCAGATTCTCTGGCACACAACGTGTATCATTCCTGTAAACAGTGTTGGAGGGTTTATAAAATTTTCAGTAATGAAACATGAAACAATGCTATTTAACTTTGAAATTCTGTTACATTTAACTGCTATTTTGCTAACTTGACATATTAGTAATTTGGCTGGTTTGCTTTTACAGACCCGGTCTTTGCTGGGAGTATTTGAAGAAGATGCTGCTGCAATTTCCAATTACATTAATCAGTTATTTCAAGCCATGCACAGAATATACGATGCACAGGTAGTGTTCATGAAAGTCCTGAATGCTTCATAAAGCTTTTGAACCACATTTTGTGTCTCTTGCTTTTTTTGAAATTACTATAAACAATATTTAAAAAAAATATATATAATACTAAATAAAATAAGAGTTAAATTATTGTTTTTCTGTATGTTAGGGAGTTGTAAATATTAAAATCTTGTGATTTCTTTTGTAACAGAATGTCTTATGAGAAATGAAAAGGTTGTGGTTTTTTTTGGTCTTCTAGTAGTTTTACTGTATTTCCTAAGTACTTCTAAAATGTTTCCTATCGTGACCTTAGTGTGTATAAGAATATGTACCATGTGGGAGATTATTTTTTTTACCCAGAATATACCCATGTTTCCCTCATCTATAAGTCATTGCATTTTTATGCCAAAGGCAGAATGTATTTTGTATGTTTTTCTGAACATTTGAGTTTATGACTGTATCTTTAATTTGTATATATTCAAACTGTTTGACTTGTAATGATTTGACACTATTGCTTTTAGTATTTTTGTTTTTCTGTTGGTTTAACTGTAATGACTGGTGTATTTATTGTAGGTTTGCTGCTAAGTAGTTTTATTTTACTGCCTTATAAAATATTTAGGTTTTTATTTATGTCCTTCAACTACAGCATGAAAGATGAAGTTGTTCCGTTCTGTGAATCTGCTAATTAGGTCCTTTTTTGTTTGTATCCAGGTAGCACTGAGGTTTGTTGTTATTCGTCCTTTACAGATAACAAATTCCTAGTACTATTAGCTAAGGCAGCTAATTTGAAATAGTTAATTGCAAATAAGCATTGCATAACATGAAAAATAGAGAGACTGGTGCACATAGTACAGGCTGCGAACTTGGTATTTGTAAACACTGATTACCTGTAACTGTCAGTACTGTTAGAGAAATGCAAGGGCAGGATGCTTAGGTTTGCTGAAAATCTATAGTCGGATTTTAAGTTTCATGTCTGTGATAGCTTCCTCTTCAAATATGTGATTTTTTTTTTTTTTTAAATTTAAATCAAAAAGTAAGAAGCTAATTTTTTTGTTGTTTGTTTCTTTGTTATTAAATCAGAATGAATTAAGTGCAGCAACTCATCTGACTTCAAAGCTTCTGAAGGAATATGAGAAACAGGTACTGCGTAAATCGTTGTTGTCTTTGTGTGGTCAGGACTACGTACTTGTGTAGTTGTATCTCCCAGAGCACAATATATTTAGGTTTAGACCAGATAAAATCAGTTGCTGTAGTTGGTGGTTCAAATCTTTGCCAAAAGAATCTACTATCTTCATATTAGTTCTTCCAACTAAAACAGAATGAAGTTTCTCTTACCATGATGAATATTAATAAGTTCTGGAATATTTTACTTTTGGATCAGTGTTTTGGGTGCTCAGGGTGATAATGAGGAGGTTTTTTTATTTTATAAACCTGTTTACTATTAAATGCTTTAATTTTACTAGTCAGAAAGAGATTGCATAGCAGTCTCCATTTAACAACTGCAGTTTACTCTTGTGATGAGAATAATTCCATCTGTGGAAGCAGAGATTGTAGAGCCCATAACTGTTTCTACTGGTGGCCTGTACTGTAAAGGATTCCTATTTATAGCTGCACTGCTGGGACCACTTTTCTGAGCTGTGTGTTAAAAACAAAAAAGTCACACTCCTTTTATAGGGGCTAGTGCTCCCTATCCTCATTCTCCACCTAATGAGGTGAACTGGAAAAATTACTATTTATGAATTAATTTGGTTGGTGAGTCTTTCTAGAGGGGTGGGATGTTGCGTTATTTTTCCTTTGCTAATTGTTACTAAAGAATAGGTGTAATGCAGGTAGGATCAAAACCACAATGTTGCTGATCCAAAAGAATACAAAAGAATATTAAGTATTCATACCTACAGTAGTCCCATTAGGAAGAGCTGGAGAAACAGAGAGATGAGAGATGTCAACTGGTGCTTTTTTTTTTTAGTCTTATATTCCTAGTGACAGAGCAGAGGTGTAGTTTAAGATGCCTGTGCACACTCTGAATCGTAGCAGGAATTAAATTATTTCTGCCTTTTTTTTTTTTCTCCAGAAGTAGCTGCAGTACTGTTATTTTAATTGTTTGAACATGTTTTAACAATTTAAATTGTTTTAAATTGACTAGAATGACATGAATGACACAGCGATTTAATGAATTTTCTGCCGTTTTCTAGCAAAAATGTAGTATTGGCAAAATCCAACTGAAAAAAAACTAGCTTCAGATTAGAAGAACCAATTAGGACATTAAGAATACCAATGGTATTCTTATTTGTTAGTTATTATCAGTTACAGATATCAAAATATACACCAAATATCCTTATTTTAATTCCAGTTTGTTAGAGTCATTGAGAAGAAGGAGGGAGTAACCTAACAAGTTGGAAGGAAGTGCTCAAAAAATTTAATAAAGTTGGTTTTTTTTTATATTTCCAAGTGGTTTATGTAGAGCTGCTGTGAATTAAAACAAGAATTAAATTAGCACCGGACCTTTTACTCTGATTTGTTTCCTTTGGATTGCTTCTTTCCCAGTCAGGAGATTAGTTTGAAAATACACGAATGATGTTTTAACTGGATTATTTCTTTTTTCAGTTGTGACTGATTTGGTCATGCTTTTGCCCCCATAAAGGCATTGCAGTGTAAACTCCTTTGGCTGTAAAATCAAATACTGCTCTTTTATTTATTTCTTTATTTATTTATTTTTGTAATTTTTTTTAAACTACTTTGCAAAGCTGGATAAAAATATTCCTAGATGTCAAGTCTGCTGCTTTCCTGATTTTTAAATAAAATCTACTACTTAACAGAATCTGTTAATAAGATTAATCATTCTAATATAATTTTTTTTTTTAATAAGAATTGTTTATTTTTTTTTTCTCCTCTCAAAATGTTCCTTCTCCACAGGACTATAAAGAGGTGCTTCAGTGTATCTTACCTGCATAATATTTTAAAATAAGGAGCACCCAACACATTCATAGACATGATTAATACACTTTTGTCAGTGGCAGAAAACACTGCAAATAACATGACTTTTCATCTTCTTTCAGCGTTTTCCACTTGGGGGAGATGATGAAGTTATGACTTCCACTCTACAGCAATTTGCAAAAGTGATAGATGAGGCAAGTAGTTGTATTTGTTTCACTTTGCTGATGTTGTCACCTATAGACACTAACTTCTTTAATGATTCCATCCTTTTATAAGGAGGTATGGAAATGGCTTTCATCTCTCAGTAAAGTACACTTAGTAGTATATTGCAGCATATATTTAATTTATGTAACCTGAAGATAAAGAATCAGTTCAGCGAAATGAAGATACATTGTTGAGAAAACAGTGTCGATTAACTTAATGTAGATGGAGCCAAAACCCAGCACAGAATGACAGTTAGAAACTGTTTTTTATGAGGGTGTGGTCTTGCCTGGTTTCAGATACCTGGCTGACAAAGGAACGTCCTGCTGTCTGGATTAGAGAGAGACTCTTCCCAAAGACAACTTAGCACCATTAAGATCTGAATCAGGATTTTTTTCTGTGATCTCTCTCTCCTCACTTTTATCACTACTTAAACAGCATTTTGGAAGGAAAACCACATCTCTTCTACCTCTGTAACCTGTGAAAGAGGAACTGTGATGTAGCTGGAGGGAAAGTGGAGAATTAAATTGATTGGTCATCAGAATGCATGAGGCCATCTTCTGATGTGATCCATTAACTTGGAATAAAGTTGGAAAAGTAGGAACAAATTCTAAAGTTTAAAGGTCTTCTATAAAAAGCTAGTGATGAGATCAGGGACCTAGAAAAGAATAGCTGCAAAAAAAAAGAATGTGCAAAATTATGTTTGAGTTCTGCATGCCATCTTTGAACGAAATTGATCTCAACCTGGTGTGATTTGATTTAGTCTCAGCACTGTTCTCTTAAAATTTCCTTCTTTTTCTTGTCTTCTACAGCTCAGCTCATGCCATGCCGTACTTTCAACTCAGCTTGCAGATGCAATGATGTTTCCTATTACCCAGTTTAAAGAAAGGGATCTAAAAGGTAGAATGCTTGAACAAATACTGGTTTTTATCAACAGCAGCCATAGCAAAACCATAGCATTTAATCTCCGTAGCTCATTTCACTCCATAGAATTATTTTTCAGCTCTCAAAAGTACACATCTCTGATTTTTTTTTAAAAAATGTAAATTACTTCTATTCATAAGAGTATTACAGTTGAAGAACTTAATGCTATTACTGTTTCAGCAAAAATATTACTTATATTATGGAAGCACTTCTATTCAAGATGGTTATTCAAGAATAATTTTCAGATCATTTGCATGGTCAGGAAATATTTGCATATTGTAAAACCATGACATCAATATAATGGTTGCATTAAACTCAAAAGGCAAAGTGCCAGTTTTGCAGTACCTATTATATTACTAAGATTTAGTAAGGTGGTTCTGCAGCCGTGCTGGTAATACAGGCCGCTTCTTACATCCAGGCACAAGATGCTTCCAACTTCTTATTTTTGTAACAGCTGTATCTTATTCTACCTAAATAATATATAAAGTGTCTGATTATGATAGATTTTTATTTGAGAGGCTAATGTGAATAGACTGGTGTAGCATATGGACTTCAGTTGTAAATGAAAGAGTTAAACCCAAAATAACTTAAATTCCTAATGTGAACATCCTAGAGTGGGGATATGTAACACAGGAATGTTTTAAGTCGAAATGTAAATAAAAATTACAGCTCTTCTGTAACTCTTCTAGCTCTTAATGAATCATCAAAAATACTTCTTTGGCAATAGTTTATTGCAAAATTATGGATTAAGTAGATTATGCTTTTTGTGGAAGTGAATGCGAGTATCTCAAGCTTAATATTACTCCTCAGGACCTGGAAAAACCTCCCATTAATATTTACTGAAGAAGCATCCCTAAGGCAACAATGACAAATTATATTATCCCACTGGAAGTTTTTAGCCACCCTTTGATGTAGCATTGATGTACCATACTTCTCTATGGACTTCATGGGCACTTTCTGTAAAACTTTTCTGTGTTTTTTTGTCTTTACTCTAAAGCGAATGAACATAGCTCTCTGCTTATGTTGTAATATGACTCAAAACCACAATCAAGATCAGAACAAGTGCTATGTATTGTACTGTTTTCTGTTTCCTGACACAGTGAGACTACGTAACTATCTAGAACATGACTAATTTTAGGTAGGAAGAATCATAATTTATTTGGGGCTTTCCTTTGATCCAGTGATACTTCCCCACCTCCTGTGCTTCCACTTCCCCAGCTCAGACCAGAACTGTAATATAGAAGTGTTATGTTAATGACGACTTATTTAAATTGTGATATGTTGTTTTGTAGAGATATTAACTCTTAAAGAAGTTTTCCAAATTGCAAGCAATGGTAAGTGTAAAATACTTAATATTATACATATTAGAAGACAAAAGTATTATTGTAGAGATACTTTGCTCACAAAATTAGTAAAGGTATTTTCACAGCTTAAAGTGACTAATTAAGGTATAATTTTTTTTTCAGTGATACTTAGGCACCCAGCTTTCCATGGTTCAGTTGTAAATCCCTACTTGGGGTACCAAAGTGTTAAAGCAAGTTGACAGTATTAGTCTTTTTTACAATACTGTAAATGTGTATGTATCAATAAATAACTTAGGATCATGCTACCAAAATTAATAAAAGAGGTATTAGCTCAATTCTTAAAGTTAAGACTAGATTAATAAACAAGTTTATTCCTCCTAAAATTAGTTTGATAGTTCTGTTCCTTATTGTCAGAAGTTACTTTTTTTAGCCAGCTCTACTATGTCCTTGTAGAAAACATATTCTTTAAGTAAAGATTAAATAGAGATTCTGCTTCTCTTAATATAAATTGCTTCACTGCTTCAGAAGCAAGAAAGATTAGATACAGGTTTTCCTAGTGGAAAGTTGTCTCTTTTTATAAAAGGTTTCTGTATTTGAATATTAGCTGCTTAGGCAAATTTCTAACAATTTGGACATGTTTGCATCTGATGAGAATTCTTTTTCAGCCCAAGTATTTGTGGCAGTGAAGTAATTATAAACAGGCAATAACAATTCTTAAAGATTTTAATATGACAGAACTTTGCATTCAGCTGGCTGTGCAACACAGTGATGTAGAAGGTTTTCTGCTCTGTTTCATAAGTCATTAATTTATCAAAATGATCATAAATTCTCTCTTGATTGCTTAGACCATGATGCTGCCATTACCAGATACAGTCGGTTGTCAAAAAGAAGGGAAAATGAAAAGGTTTGTAAAACAAAATACTTAATATAAAGATGTTTAGAGGAGATAATAAATAATTTTCCTAATATGTATATTTATGATGAAAGACAATGTATGGCAGATTCCACCTAAAGGTTGATCGCTTATGTTTTAGCATGTTTTTTTTTATGTTTAGACAGTTTACTTCAGACCAGAAAAGCTGGTTTCCCCAATTTATGCCTATCTTGTAACACTGAAAATGCTCTAAGATGAAGGTTGTGATACTGTGTTCAAATTCTCATTGTAAAGAAATAACCATATTTTCCAGGGAAAAAAGCAAGCTGTGTTTGTTTTTCATGTATGTTGCATGTATAAGTTAGAGGAGTGGAATTGCAGGGTAAAATACGCAATTGCTGGTGAGAAAGGGTAGAACATTACTGTGTTGTTTTTTCCATGCTGGCTATAAAGTGGTCCAGAAGACATGATGAATACCTAGTCTCAAATGTTCCTTTTCCCCCCTCCTCCTGTCTCTGTCTCTTTAGATCAAGACTGAAGTTACAGAAGATGTATATACTTCCAGGAAAAAGCAGCATCAGACTATGATGCATTATTTCTGTGCATTAAATACTCTTCAGTACAAAAAGAAAATTGCTATGCTAGAACCCTTGCTGGGATACATGCAAGCTCAGGTAATTTCAGATTCTGAAAACTGTAGGTCTGAAGATGTAAAAGATCTTCATGCAGGCTGATGTACTGGTCCATCCCAAGACCTCTTTTGCAATCCAAGGATGCAAATGGAGAAAAAGACAGCCCATCCTCATCCCTGTAGGTGTCAGAGCTGCTTTAATGACCACTGTCATTAACTGCACTAATAATTTCCCATGTAATACATGAATCTCATCATGATATGTCCTTACTCTCATCAGAGAATCTTTCAGGAAAGTCTGGGTGAAAAATATAAAAGTCTAATTCTGCCCCAAAAGCCAGATGGCTAAATTTAATGTGCTGTCTGAAAGTTCACTGCTGAGTACTTATTTCCACTGAGTCACTGATGAGAGTAGCTGATTAAAACTTCTGTGCCTGCAAGTCTGTGTGGAAGCAAACCTTCTTAGAAAGTGATGTAGGGACAAACTCCTTCCTGTGGCAGCTGGATGAGATAATCACCAAAGTCACATCACTGCTTTTCAGTCAGGGGTGTGGAACAACTGGAATGTTAAAAATCATTCTGACTTGGTTTTGTTTAAATGAGTTCATGATTTGAAGATGGGTGCAATAGAACATCAACATTGAAAAATTTCTTTCAAGAGATGTGTTTTCAGTAGTATATTGGCAGTATGTGGTTTTGTTTTTTTTTAAAAAAGGAAGTAAAATTTTCCAGCATCTGACACTGCCAGTGTGTTCTGAATAGAAATCAACTTCTGCATACTCTCTGAAAGCTTTCCAAGTCCAAGAAGAACTCTTGGTTCTTTTTGAAACTTTGCAGCTTGTATTTAAGAGCTAAACTCTAAATGTTTTTCTGTAACAAAATAGATGGTGTGACCTGTTGTTCTGTTGCAGGTTTTTGTTGAATCTAAGAATGGGAAGGGCAGGGCAATGCCCTGAAGCTTCATGTCTTGAGATTTCATGTGGTTAATCTCAGTTTAGATGTGACGTTTTTTCTGGACTGATATCGAGTACAGTATGTTTAAGATACATATAATCAGTTCCCCTTGGCAGGGTCTACAGTTAGAGGATGGCCCCAGGCAAGCCCTCACAGGTTTCCCCTCCTCTGTCCCCCCAGACAACCCCACCCACACAACAGTTAGCAAAGCTGTGGGTTTGAAAAGGTACCCCTTGGGATCACTGGAAGATCAAATCTTGCTTCTTTTCCATTGCAGCTGCTGCATATTTCTGTATTTCCTCCAGGTGGCTCTGGGGAAAAACTCTTGACACAATGAAATCCCACTGCAATGTCAGCATCAGTCTTTGCTTGCAGACAAGCTCATGCCTTCTGCTCCTTTTGTTGACAGGCTTGGGTGGGAAGGAGGGATGAAAACAGATTTCTCTAAGAACATTTAACCTCCTATGGTGTCATCTGTTAATTGTTAATGTGGTTTTATCAATGACTAAATTCTCCCTTTTCCTCCCCCTTTTTTTTAAAGATAAGTTTTTTTAAAATGGGTTCAGAAAATCTTACTGAGCAATTGGAAGAATTTTTGACCAATATTGGCACGAGTGTACAGAAGTAAGTTGTTTTTGTTGAATTTTGACTATTATCAAGTCAATTATTTTTTTCAGTTTCTACTTCTCTTTCCTAATATGTTATTTACCTTAGTGTTCGCAGGGAAATGGAATGTGAAGGAGAAAACATGCAACAAACTATAGAGGACTTGGAAGTAGCCAGTGATCCACTGTATTTGCCTGATCCTGATACTACAAAATTTCCCGTTCATAGAAATCTAACACGGAAAGCTGGCTATCTCAATGCAAGAAAGTAAGACGAACTTGTTACTTCAAAATTCCAGAATATTTCATTTGGGGAAAGAAAAGCTAAAAAGTATGCAGTATCTTTTTTGAAGTTAGCTATGCTGATTTTTACATAACTGAGTAGGTCAGTCAGATAGGAGCAATTCTATTTCTTTCTTTGGATTCCTTGAAATAATAAGTATTGTTTTCATTGTTACACTGGCATAGTGTCATTCAGATGCAAAGCATAGTTATGCTGATGTTAGTCCAACTTTGCCAGAATTTTCACATCACAAAGACAAATTAAAGTTTTAGAGTGTAATTTCACTGGATTGTAATTGGAAAATGACAAGATTGCAGCTATCAGGATTGTTACATGTATCTATTAAAGCTTTGGGATTCAAGTTACCAATAAAATATGAAAAGCTTGAGATATACAAGGCAAAACACTTTCTGTTAAATAAACTTTCAATGGCCGTCACAATTTCATGAGGAAGACTTTTTTCCACTGGAGGGAGCTGTTACAACAGTTATTAAAGTCTAGCAGCTGATTGTATAGTTACTAAAAATAAGTTGTAATACTCAGGTACTTTTTTCTGTAATTTATATAATAAGCTCCAAGGAATTTTAAAAATATGTAGATTACTCTTAGAACAAGTTAGAGTAACATACTCACTGAATAAAGCATGAGCATGAAGTTCTGTAGTAGAACAGAAGTAGAAAGTTTTCTTAAGTGCCCAGATGGTTTGTTCCAAGTGATTTTCTTTTTGTTCTAATTTGTACAGCTCAGCTGAACTCCTAGTTAACTAAGAACTTCTTTTTATCTTTTAGTAAAACAGGGCTGGTGTCTTCCAGTTGGGAGAGACAGTTTTACTTCACTCAAGGTGGAAATTTGATGAGCCAGGCAAGAGGGGATGTAGCTGGGGGACTTGTCATGGATATAGACAATTGTTCTGTAATGGCTGTGGACTGTGAAGACAGACGGTACTGTTTTCAGATAACATCTTTTGATGGTAAAAAGTAAGTATTACATTACTGTTAGCTGTAAGTAATACCAGACTTGCTAATTAAGAAAAGGAAGGTGGTCTACCTTGGGCCAGATTATAGTTTGATAGATTTCAGGAGTATTTAGAAGCAAAATCTGTGATGTCTTTTTACCTTAGTAATGTCTGGGTTTTTTTATTTATCAGATCTGTAACGTAGCTGAGTGGTATTTCAGAATAAAATTACCATAGCTGGTTTATGATTATGTATTACTGCGTTTTGTGAGTGCTTAATTATTACAAGAGCATAATTAGAATTTTGTTCAATTGGAGTGCAAACATGGATTATTCCCCCCACTTCCACCCTGCAATTAAATGTGAACTACACTCAGCACATACACAGAATCTTCAACATTTCTTAATTTGTTGTGCAGCATACAAACATGAAAATGACATTTCCAGTCTGAATGTATTTGTGAAGCATTTTAAATAGACAGTTCTTTTCCCCCTGCTCTTCTCTTTCAGGTCTTCAATCTTACAGGCAGAGAGTAAAAAAGATTATGAAGAGGTAAGCTTGTAGGAGGTTTGCATGGAGTCCAGTGACTTTCTGTTGCACAAAAATATTTGCAACAATAGTTGTGTTATTCGTTTTATATTCTCTAGATGGTAAGCAGTGAACCTGTAGCTCATTCCAACCAAAATGGCCTCATTTGCCCCCAGATGCCTTAGTGGAGGAATTTATAGTCAGCTTTAACAGCTCATATTTGTGATTTTCTGGGCTGCAGTTGTTGTGCTGTATTTTAGACAGCTCAGGTGAGAACCCTGACAATGAACTGGGGTTCAGTGGAACAGTGTATTTGTCTCCTTCAGAGAAAAGCTGAAAAGCAAGGAGAAGGAGCAGATGGTTTTCTGTAACCATAAGGGAGAAAATGGTCTCGCTTACAGATGCAAGAAATGGGCAAATCCCACAAAAAAAGGTAGATGAAATCTTCATAGTGTCTTGAAGAACCAAAGTCATCTGCCCTCACAGAATAATGGAGTACAGAGAATCCTGGTTTATTTTTTGTTAATTCCTCAGAGTCATGATTTAAGCTTATAAGTTTTGATCTTCAGTGTGACTGAATTTTTTTTTTTAGTACAATCTGATACTGTGAAGTGCTGTATGCAGATAGTAGTGAATTTAATAACCAGGTGGGTGTGGTGAATGCTGGTTTGGCTCCCTGAAGTTGCAAACAAAGTGGAAAAATTGCTGAAACTAGCCAACTTGGGTATTTAATCAAGTCTGTTAAAAAAAACTATGAAAAATAAAGTTTTCCTTTTTTTTTTTCTCCCTCTCTTTTTCAGTGGATATGCACCATAAACAACATATCTAAACAGATATATCTAAGTGAAAACCCTGAGGTAACTGTACTGAAACTTATGCTGTCAGTTATAAGTTATGATGTAGATATGCACAAAATTAAAGTGAGGTCTAATTGGATAATACAGAATTAAGCTGAGTACTTCCTGTATGTGTAATGATAAGCTTTTCACGGTATGAAAGCATACAGTCCACTGTCTCCTTCATCCAAATGCTTATCTAGAAAGCATTAAGAATGTGACTTTTACAGTTGGTGTAACTTTCTGAAATGTACAAGATCTTGTACTTGTATTTTGTATATGATAATTTGTTATACATTAATATGACAAATGCTCGGATGGATACATTCAATTTCTGCTAATGGGAATTGACAGCCTTGGGAGCTAGATGAGCGTAGCATATTTTCACTTCATTTTCACAACTATGTTAGTGAAAATTAAAGAATGTGAGATTCTCACAAGGGTTTGAGTTTATAACTTCTGTGAATTGTATATAAATAAAACTAAAATATTAAAGGCTTTCTCTCACAAAAATGTTTTTGGTTATTTTTTTTCCTATCTCTATTGCAGGAAATTGCTGCACGTGTAAATCAGTCAGCTCTGGAGGCCGTTACTCCATCTCCTTCCTTTCAGCAGAGGCATGAGAGTATGCGGCCAACTGTGTAAGTTAATGAACTCTAGGTCATTTGAAGAGCCTGTCTGTAAAGAGAATCCTGGGTAAAGTTCCAGGAGAGGAAAAAAGACCAAAAAAAAAACCCAACCCCAACAGAACTTTCTATGTTTAGAACTAGATCTTTGATAGTCTAGCAGAAAATTTCTTGGAACTGACCTTTTTAGCGTTGTCAAGCATCCTTTGGTATGGGTAATGCGGATTTCCAGCTGACGAGATGGTCTTCTTGGTTGCATCATATGTCTGGTTTGTTGTATGAAATCGTGAGGATTTTTCTTAAGGTGTCCAGCTCCCGGAAGCAGGCCTCACATTGTTTTAACATACATATATAATCACATGTGAAATATAATGCAATCTGTTGTAATTATTAATGCAGGTGGTAACTTACTTAAGTTTGAGTAGGAACGTAGCCTCCGTTTGTGTTTGCTATGCCCTGATCTTCTTCAGGTGTTAAGTTTTCTTTTGTTTTATATCTAAGCTTTGCAATATTGTCTTGGTCTCCCATATGGTTTAATTTATTATCAACCAGCCTGAAACTAAGATACCTTCATTGTGACTTTTTGGTTTTTTTTTTTAGACAATCTCGTCCCGCTGCAGCTCGTACCAGCAGCACAGGGTCACTGGGATCTGAATCGGCAACTTTATCAGCACTTTCCTTAGACTCACTTGTTGCTCCTGACACTCCAATACAATTTGACATAATTTCTCCAGTTAGTGAAGATCTGCCTGGTCAAGGAAAATCTTCAGGGCAGTCGGGCAGGTAGGACATGTCAAAGAGAAGGGGAAAAAAAAAATTGAAGTTAATGTTGTTATTTTAAAAACAACCAACCAAAAAACCTCTGTTTAGGCTGCAGCTCCAAAACACACATTGCCTTGGCCTTGAGTCGTGTCACAGAATTTGCAGTGGTCAGTGAAGCAAACCAAATTTTTTTAATTGTTAAATAGAGTTGTTTAAAAAAAGCAAGCTTAATTACACGTGCTAGACTCAAAGTATAGTTTTCTATTTAGCAACAGCTTTTCTCGCTTTAACAGCTAATGCTTTTATTCTTGATTTATTTTAATCTTTTTGTTTCACAAAGTATTTTCCTTTCCTATTGCTTGCTCACCCAGCAGCTTGGGTTATTTCCTCTTGGAAACTCAAGAGAAATTTGGTAGCCCTGCCTCCAGGTGATGATGGCAATCGCTGACACTCCTCTTAACCTGAAAGGTGAGTGAAAATGATCTAGGCTTCTAGAGTAATCTCATCTAAGACAAGTTGAAATTGCCTTAGAGCTCTTCCCAAAACATAAAAATATTTTCTCCTACTTGTTTTTTTATAAACTTCCTGTTCTAAAATAATAACAAAAACCTATAAATCTGCACTGCCTTTCTGGAATTATGTGTACAGAATTCAGATATTAAAAAAACATAATTACAGATCCAGCTGCTCTTAACAACAAAAAAAGCCAAAAAGCTGAAAACTAATTTGTGTAACTCTAGTCACAATAATGTGTTGTATCCCCCTGTGCTCTAGAAAAATACCTCTACTTTCAGTGGCACCTCACAGATACATGAAAATTAAAATTATATATATATTCAGCTCTTTTTTTTTTTTTCACAGTTTTTTGTTCTTGTTGTTTGATATAGCAGGATAATCAGTTGGCTAACTAAATTCTTAAGAACACATTGACTTAAAATAGACTCGAACTGTATTCAAGGAAGTGGAAAGGTTAATACTTCAGCTAAATTCATGTCATCAGTTACGATTCCATTCTAGAAAATCATATTCTCATAACAGAACTTACACAGAGTTGCACTCAGTATTTTCAGTTGCCCATCACTGTCAATAAAGTAGTGCAGTGTTCATACAGATAGGCAACATACTACTTTAGAAGTTAATTATTTAAAAAAATACTGTCCCTGGTTTCTGACACTGATGACATACATTAAAATTTTATTTTTTCTGTTTGAGACTTTACATTTACTCTTCCAGTCTAATCTTAAATGACAATAAAATTCTGAGTAATAAAAGATGCTAATAGAAAGCATTTCTCTTTATTTACACAGGTCAGCACTTAATGAGATGATTCTTGATTGGGTTGATGTTATAAATATTGTAGCAACGCTGTCTTGACTTCAGAGTTCAATCTAGAACAATTTCACTAGACATCTCATAGTTAAAAGATGGTAAAATAAAACTGGCAATCAGTAGGACAGGTAACTAAACAAGAGATTGACTTTTTTTTCCCCTCTTAGTTCTGACACTTGCTTTAAGAACACTATTGAGAGGTGACACCTTCATTACTGCCCTATAGAACCTAATTTGAAGTTCATTGCACCCTTGATAATAGTTTTTCAGCTACTGCTTAGCCAAAGAGAAAGGATTTTTCCTCTTTAGAAACTTTAAATAAAATTTCCCCATTCCCCATACTCTCTTCAGCATTGCTTTACTGCTTTTGAAATATATAGACTTGGAAGCCTAGAGTATTTTCACTTTTCACTGTAACTGACAGCAATTCTGTCTTTGAGAGCCAAAAATAGCCACATTTCTCTTGACCCTCTAGGAGTAAAATCCCAATGATGTTTCCAGAAAGCTGCATTTGAAACAAACTCGGTCACTTCTCTTCAGTAAGTAATTCAACATCTTGAGACAGTGATGAGAAGTGCAGTGCTCCTCTGGAGTACTGATGGGATGAGCTTTTGGCTGTACTTCCTGAAGCTGTTCTGTGAAATTTCATCCCCTAAAACTATACCTTTTTAAATATTAACAAGGTCTTGACTTGGGCTTAATTCAGACATAAAAAAATATAATGTGAGTAAAACTCTCTGTGGCAGCAAAAGGACAATAATAGCTGGTATCTTCCCCGTAATTTGAGCCCTCAAATATAGCGATTTCTGTCTAACTCCTGATTAAATTGCCCGTTTTATGATTTATCATACATTATTCCTCCAGATTACAAGACTGAAATCATTACATGTTCTCAGTCGATGCAGCATGAGACTACTACATTATTCATCAGCGGTTCTTGTAATCTGACTCCTGTTTAATGTTTTCATTTTTTAATAGACGCACAAATCCTTTTGGTGAATCTGGAGGCTCAAAATCTGAAACAGAAGGTAAAGCAAAAATTTTATTTCAATGTAAAATAAAAAGTATACTTTGAAAATTTCTGTTTTAATGTGTAGTTTTCCTCTTTGAATTTAACACTAGTTTTAGAACGCTTAGGCACATTGACACTGTGTTAGACAAGTTGAGCTAAATCAGGCTACTGTTTGAAAGTCTTTTTAAAAAGAATTCACTGTCAGCTAAACCAAGTGAAAAGATGTGTGACTTGCTGTTTACAAATTGTACCTCTAATTCATAAGTATGAGCATTCTCTTTCCAAGTTGTTAGAAGTCTAGAGTCTTCCTGACTGCAGTCCCTCTTTGGGTTTTAATGGAAAACCCAAAACAGCGTTCACTTTTTTCAATGCTTTTTTTTTTTTTTTGCCTTAGATTCAATTCTTCATCAGTTATTTATTGTAAGATTTCTTGGCTCTATGGAGGTGAAGTCTGATGAAAGTCCAGATGTTGTTTATGAAACGATGCGTCAAATACTAGCAGCTCGCGCCATCCATAACATTTTCAGGATGACAGAATCACATTTATTAGTCACTTGTGACTGTTTAAAGTAAGTTTGCCTTCTGACTTCTACTGATGTTTATTTCCAGAATGATCTTCTTTCGCTTTGGTAAAATTTAATTTCTGGTTTGTTTTTAAAACCAAATTTTTAGGTTAATTGATCCGCAGACACAAGTTACAAGACTACGAGTAAGTAACTTTACATTTTAAGATAAATACCCAGCAATATAATTCTTCTACTTTAAAAATAATACGATTAGATCTTAGCAAAAATTACTGACAGCATGAGATTTTCAGATACATTTCAGCTGAAATCAGGAGAGTAGTTCACACATTTAAAAATAATTCACCCTTATAGTATTAAGTTCAAAACTGCCCCAAATCTGTCAGCTTTTATAGGTGGGACGTCAACTGCATGTGTGCCCAGTGTTCTCAATGTGTACATTTAAGGTTAGGGAAAACTCCTGTCCTATCAGTTCATAGCAGTTGTAGTAGGGCCTTTCAGAATTTAAAAACTTATCCTTTGGTAAGCCTTAAAAAGATATATTTGATCCTGCTAACTCCTCCCTCTTTTAGGAGTAAGAACGTAAAATAATTTTATTCTAACACTGAAGATACATGGTTGGTTTGTTTCGTTGTTGTTGGGGTTTTTTGCCTTTTTTTTTTCTTTTTTTCTTGTTTATATAATTCAGGAGAGCTGAACTAATTGCAGTAAAGGTTTTGAAGAAGTCATGCCTTTGCCTGATACCCAACACTGAAAGCTTAGTCACAAATGTACTTTGTATCAATGATGTCTCTGAAGAAAAAAAAAAAGACTGAAAGATGTTGAAAGCGTGATCCCCTTTTCTTACAAGGAGTATGAGTTTAGAAGTTTCCCTGTCTTTTGAATGAACTAATCTTTGCTTTTTAATCTACTGTTTGTGTTTTGTAATTACGTGTTTGGTCAGGTTGTAACTTTTTCTGGTTGTGCACTAATGATGTTGAAGTAATTAATGTTCAGTCTGTTGAATCCTCATACGGAAAACATTTGGAACCAGTTTTAATATCTCCACAATCTGATCCTTTTTGGCAGTTTCCTTTGCCCAATGTAGTCTTGTATGCTACGCACCAGGAGAACAAGCGCCTTTTTGGATTTGTGCTTAGAACTTCAGGACAGAGAGTCGAGAGCCGCCAGACTTCCATCTGCTATATATTTGAATCAAATAATGAAGGGGAAAAGGTATTTGTGATGATTATACTTGTATCGGTTTTAAACCTGACATGGACTCCAAGATACTGGATCCATTCAAGCTGTCTAAGCGATTTCTATGGGAGAATATTTTGTTTATGTACTGAAAAACAGCTTAATCTGACTGTTTAAGTACCTGCAAGTGCTTTGATACACTATCATATATAGTTTTGGAATCTGGCTTAATTTTAAAGGCATTTTTATTGGAGTCTTTTTGATTATTTCAAATCTGTTTTTTGTGTAGATTTGCGACTCTGTTGGACTGGCAAAACAGATAGCTTTTCATGCAGAACTGGTAAGTGTCTTCTGGGGATAAAGGATCTTTGTGAATGAAAGGGAAAGAGTATATTTAATACGTGGAATAGAGAGGCTAATAGACGCAGTGGTGCTGTTGTGTATTTAAAGGGATTGGTTTTCTAGAATTTAAACCTGAGATAAAAAGATTTTGAGCAATGACTACCGAGGAAGAATATTCAAGATAGCATTCGGCTTTCTGCCTTTAACAAACATATCAGTCCTTTAAAAGAATAATCAAAACAGTAGTATAATAGTTTTGCTCAAACTCCTATAAATCGCTAGGCTGTTGTTACTTACTTTATTTACATTTTTGCCCTTTAGGATCGAAAAGCATCAGAAAAGCAAAAAGAAATAGATAGAGTCAAAGAGAAACAACAGAAAGAACTGAATAAACAAAAACAAATTGAAAAGGTACACGTCATCATTATTTCTTAATACTTTTTTCTCTACTTAATTTCGTTTGCAGTTTTGTACTCCAATGGAATTAATTATTAGAAGTATTTCCTGTGCAGGTTTTGTATACTAGCTTTTAAAGTGTGCTTTTCTGAGGAGATAAACACAAAACATCTTTATATTAGTACCTAAGAGCAGTGCTTGAAAGAACGCCTGCCACAGGGCCAAGATTATGTCATTTGCTGACGAGGGTTCAGTTACACGGCAGGGGAGGGCCGCAGGAAGCGGGCTGTAGATGAACACACTTGCTCTGACCTGCTGAGTTGGATGAATTGTAGGTACAGAGGTTGTAAGGTATTAGATATTCTAATAATGCCAGCTACTGAAATGTAAATGTTTTGGTGTCCTTTTCAGTCTTTTAGTTCCCTCTTTATAGAAAGTTGCCCATTGATAGTATTAAAATAAAGTTTATAAACCCTAATAGCGGTATTTTGTTTCAACTGTAGAGGTTAACACTCTTTTCCTGATTTTTTCCCACTCCACCCCTTCTCAAATTAGGACTTAGAGGAGCAAAGCCGGCTGATAGCTGCTTCCAGCAGATCGAACCAGAGCAGTGGAGAAGGACAATTTGTAGTCCTTAGCAGTAGCCAGTCGGAAGACAGTGATTTAGGAGAAGATGGAAAGAAGAAGAGAGAATCTGAAGCCTAAGGTTGCCTACTTTATTAGAATTGGAACTTTGAATATATCTGGTGAAATGGCATAAGTCCTACAAGAAGTGAAATGTTAGGTGGAGGGTCTCTTGTATTATATAAAAGACTTCACAATGTGTAGACCCTATTATGCCTTGACTTTTCTGTATCAATTAAGCAATTTCCATTTTCCTGTCAGTATAATTTCTGCATACCAGATGAGGCATGGTGATGCCACCATGTTTACTACAAAATTATGTTTTTCTCAAGGCTTCTCTGCAGTATGAAAAACCTGTGAGGTTCTTTACCCCATGTACCTCTCTGTGCAATTGAGTGCTCATGAAGTGAAACTTTTAAACTCTCGTTGGACTTCAGCAGTACACTGAAAGTTGTTCCTTACACTGCAGCATGGAGAATACCTTCCTGGAAACAGAGTAGATGTCTAAACAAAACAGTGCTAAGCTTTACCTAATCTGTTGCACATAATTGTTCTTAGATTTAGGAAGAAAAATCCCTATTAACATCAGTGAGATGTGCAATAGTTCTGGACAGATCATATTTTTTTGTTTCGTATTGCACTGTATGATATGGTCTTGATTTATTTTTTTGGTGAATATAATGCTGAAAGACTTTGTTTCAACAACAGAAAAGAAATACTGTCAGACCTAGACAAGACCTGATGAGACACAGTTGCACTTTGCTGCACGAGGAATGTATAAAGCATTCCTTATCAAATGATAAGAATAATGTATATATTCTTGTAGCACAAGTGCCATGTTCTTGATTTTTCCCCAGCACATGTAATAAAAAGCTGTAAGCCTTTGACTTCACTTCTTATAAAACATGCTTAAAGTTGCAGGAACATCTTGAATTCCATTATTTGAAAAATCTTCTGAATACGTATATGCCTTGCCACCAGTACACTGCATTTACTGAACGTGGGTTGAGGCTCCTTAAGTCTTTTTAGGGAAACTGATTTTGCAAACAGACTTACTAGCTCTGAACTAAGACACAATGTTAATCCTACATCCTAGAGTCAATCCTGTAAAGCATTTTTTGAAGCAGTGTCTGTTTACAGCTTGTAATGTGAATTCTGTGTTCCATACCCTGTGTAATATTTATTTTGTATAGTACTAAATGTGCATTCGCCTTTTGATCCAGAGAGAAAACTTGTTTGAAGAGAAATATTTATTTTTGCACTAATTACTATAAATACTAAAATCCCATGGAGCAGAAGATGTCTAATAGTGGCATGAAAATAACAGGAAATGTAGGAAGAATACGCTTGTATTCCAAGTTCTACTATAACAGCATTTTACAGTTAATTGCAGAGCATTTCTGGTGTTCAGGAATGGAAGTGATTTTCAGAGTATCTCCATCATCTGGTGATGGCCCAGGCCTCCGTAGCTGGAGTTGCTCAGTGCTGGTGAAGTAAGTGAGGAGTCTCAGCCCTCCCTGCTAGATGGCTGCAGGTGCACAGCGGGATCAGTATCCTGAACCACCCTCAGGCACTGGAGTGGCTCTGCCTTGGCTAACAACAGCAGTCTCCTCCTGCCCCTTATGCTGGAGAAGGGAATGTCTGTGCAGAAGTTCACTGCATCTGGCTCCTGTCACAGGAGAGAAGGGTGGGCAGTGCCCGGAGTCGCTGGAGCAGCTCTCGCAGCAGATGTTATTGGCACCATAGACCATGGAAGGGCTGGAGCTGCCTTGAGAGGGGTCACAGTGTCCCTGCCTTGAAAGAGGAGGTGGAGGCTGAGCAGCAGAGACCTTCCACATTCGCTCCCTGAGTGAGTTAGCTACTCCTCTCCCAGTACGGTTTCGATCCCCAGAGTAGCCAGTCACTTGCAGAAACCTGCTTTTGCTGTTGCCCAGTGAGGCCAAATGGCATTGCCCTGTGCCCAGATTTGGCCAGCACACTGTCACATGGACCACACAAATCTCAGGCGTTTTTTTGAAAAGAGAGTGGCATTTTTATTTCATATATACTCTTTTAGTCTCATCTCTCGTCCTTAAGAGACTGGTTTTATTCTTACCAAAAAAAAATAAATGTACAGAGAGGCAGCAAATCCAAAGTTTTTTCCTTTTTGTGCCTAAATCCAGGCTTACAGATAATTGCATGGCAGCCAGTTCATGATTCTTTTTATCTTTTTGTTTTGGTTTGTTTGTTTTTACTTACTGATATTTCTGTTTTCTATCCAGTGATATAGCTCAAGCTTACTTTATTTTACTGTATTTTCCTTAAGTACATGCTGAAGATGAAGTAGTTTTGAACCAGCACAGGTCTCCAGTTTCTAGAATGTAGTCCCCCAGCTTGTAAGAGCAGGATTGATTAACATGGTAACCAGTTGAGCTGCGATAGCCTATGAAAATAACTTCGTATGAAAGAGAGTTAATAGATCAGCCATCTCATCAAAAAGCATTCCTGGTGCCTGTTTTGCATTCTGTTGAAGAGATGACAGAATGCTGAGTTGCTCTTTTGTTTTGTTTTTGTTTGTTTGTTTTCTTTAAACCATTACTATTTTAGACATAAATCTGGAAAGATGAGGTAGAAAGTGGGAGAATAAAATTGGCAGATAAGTGTACTGTCATGTGGGATTTAGCAATACATGACTTGAATTACTCCATTTGCTTTTCAGGCTTTCTGTCTGTGCCATTCACTGGAGTTTTCTAAAACAGACAGCATAGGAGGGAGGTGTTCTCTTTGTGTTGGATGATTCTCAACTTAACCATTAAAAAAAAAGAAAGGAAGAAACGATTGAAGAGAGTGGTTAAGTAAAACAGATTGATAGGCATGAATGAAATGAGGTGGCTGAGGATTTTTGCTTGTTTAGCAGAGTTTCACTGGTGTGAAATGAGCAAAAATACATAAAAGCATCTGGGGAGGTGATGAAAGCTGCAGGAGCAGAGGGCAGGTCAGAAGTGATGAGGAAGTTAAGTGGGCCTGGTGCGGTGAGCTTGCAGTGGGGTGAGAATGGCCGAGTTTGGCTTAAGGGGAGGAGCACAGGGCTCTACAATCAGAACTACCTCAAGGCAGAAAACAGCTGCTGAGGTTTTATCCATGGCCTGCTCCCCAAAATAATAATAATAATAATAATAAACCCCAATTTGGTACCTTTTTTTGTATGGAGTTTAGAACTACTTCACTGGAAAACCTTTTTGTTAATTAAAAATATATATATATAAAATAGAGTGCTTAGTATTTTCCTTGAGAGTATGAATTTTTATTATAAACACCTCCTGCTCTCCTGGGAACTACTGCGGTAGGATTTCACCACCTGAGCATTTTATTACTGTCACTAAATTACTGGTTGGTTTCCTCTCCTGTAATTTATTTCTCCTGTTTAACTTTTCCTGTTGACTTTCACTTAGAGACTGACCTTTCCTAGCGCTTCCAGTTGAAGTGTAGTTTGCTTCATGTGCACCTACTATTATTTCAGACACTCCTGAAAATAATCTTTCAAGTACATGGTTTTAAAGTGACTTTGCATAGGTACTGAATGAGCCCTTCCTCCCTTGCTAATTGCAGCCCCGTAGTTACTGCCACATTTTTTTCCCATAGGTAAGGGAATAGTAAGTTTGTTACACTGTATAGATTTACAAACTGCAGACCAAGCAAGTTTTTCTCTCAGTTGTTACAAGCTACATACTTTCTTTATTTATGTAATGTCAGGAATACCAAAATACATAAAGTGTGCTTACGGGTCTGCATTTTAGTGCGTTGTAGGTAACACCTAGCACTCCTCTGGGGCCGCTGATAGATTTCTCCATGTTTAAATGAGAGCACAAGTACAAGCAGATCGTGTCAAGTAATTTGTATTTGATAGTCCATCACTTCCTTAATCTGTTTAGGATTGAAATTGTACCAAGACAATTTACTGTCTAACAGTAAAGTAACGATTAAAAGTCAAGGAACATTCCCCCTCTCTGATGCTGTTAGATTCTGTCTTTAGATGGATGTAAATCCAGAGCTGAAAATCCTGCAACAGCTGAAGCTATTTATGAAGGTGTAATTTAGGTACATTAATAAATGAAGCCAATTTTAACCGTGCACATGTTTAAAGTAAATTCCTATTAATTAGTTGCACAGCACTTAGAGAGAAGGTGATGGAGAAACTATGTTATGATCCAGTCTCTTGTTATTTCACAAATAATTTGCATAAAGAAAACCTGCCTCTGCTTAGTGAATTTAGTGGAGATAGAGTCTAGTCTAACATCAAGAGCTGATATTTTGTATTCCTTCTGTTGCTCTATTTTACAAAACTTCTTGAAAGTCAAGTAGTCTCCAAAGCTTTTCTTTTGAACCAAGCAGTAAGTTGATTTGTTTTTTCCTGCCACAGTGGTATCTAAGTTGTCAGGACAAGAATAAGTCAGTGTGTCATTGTGAATGCACTTGTATTCCTAATGAAGTTTATATTGCAAGCCAAGGATTTTGTACAATCTTTCAGGTCATTTTTATAATGGAGTGGTCAAATTCTTATGATGATGTTCTGGATTGGTCCTGTTCTAGTGAAGTGTAAGTGATTTTTGCAATGTTTGAGACTGACTTGCACATTTTCCCTGAATAGCTGTATTAAAACCCTCCAGTGGCATACGTCAACTTTGATTGTTGTGTCTTAATCTTGGAAACATGGATAGTAAACGTATTACGCCAGGGCTTCAGTCAGCATTTTGTAGATTAAATAAAAGCTTAACTGTAGTAACTTTCTGGGTGGGATTTGTACTGATGCAAAAACATCCTGTGTTTTTCATAATACTGACTTTCCAGGAAGTACCGTTCCTGGTGACGATGACTGCCTTCCGTTAAACAAATTTTTAACATGCAGTGATATCCCTCTGTTGTCAAAGCATATTGCAATTCTCTTCATGGTAATCATATCAGCCAGAAAAACCTCAGAGGAAGTTATTGTACCTGGGAATGCTGATAACTTATTTTTGCAACACTCGAAGACTACACATTGAAAGAAGATCTTACCACAGTAGCTGGCTGTTCAGTGCCCACGTTGTGTTCCCATGACAGCGTGCAGTGCGCTGCAGAGCTGGGGCTCTGGTAACGACCAGAATTCACGTACCAGCACAACCATTAACATGAGTACTGATACATATTTTCATGGGCTTTGTTAGTCTGTTCTATGATAATCACCATGTAAAAAGCGAGGGATCATAACTACATTAAGGTTAAATTTGTATTTTATAAGGTTTGTAGATTTTTCTGGGGAAAAGCAGACTTTTGAATTATGTAACTTCCATGATAAAGATGCATGTATAACTAGAAAAAAAGTATCTATGCTTATTGATAATGAAGGAATAAATACTACTAATGCCAAGTGTGTTGATGAACTTTTCTTTTCCTAAAATATGGACTGACATCTGCAGTATTTTTGGAAAGGACATGCCCAGGGTCTTTGTGTACTGTGTAAGACGTCCTAAGACAACTGACTGCTGACAGGAAATGCTCCAAAAGTTTAAGCTCCAACTCCAAAAATAGCAAGTGTGCCTTTGGGCAGTACTGTAAAAGGAAAACCTAGTTCTGGAGAGAGCAAAGTACATGATGGATGAGACCTATCAATACCTAAGAATGAGATGCAGAACTAACATGTCTTTCAGAAATAGCGCCTTCTTGTTGAAAGACTGGCATTTCACACTAGCTCCTGTGACAAGCAGAGGTTTCTATAGCTGTTAATCCCATTTTGCTGCTTAGAATGTGGATTGCTTAACTGGGTGGAAAAAATACATCTACCTGGGCTGCTTTTCAGAACTTCAATGTAGGACTTCGCAAACAAAAACTACATTTTGGCAGGAGAAAGGGAAGTTCAAGAGAAAAAGTACCAATGTCAGTTCCTGGTGTTAGTTATGTCCCTGGCCTTTAACTAAACTCTGAATTTAGTCGTGGGGGCAGTGTTACCTCTTGTGACCGGCTTTAAAATAGCACGAACACAAGCTTTGCAGCCCTGCGTTTTACAGTTCCGTAGCTTTTCACACTAAGCATTCCTAATACTATCGCCGTAGCTTTCAGACAATACGTACTTCAGTAGATACGCAGAATAGGCTCACCAATGCTTACATTCTTTTCTCTGGGGGGGTGTTGGTATTCCTTAATATACATAGGAGATCAAAATCTCAAAAAAAGTTGCTGCATAAGACAGTCTGAGTCACGTCAACATTACCTTCAAAACATAGAACTACTAATAATGTATAGTTGAGGTTCTATGTTCCCTTGAAGCTTTCCTGTCCATAAAGATCATATTCCTTGTACAGTACGTAGTCTTTCAAGCAGTTTGGCAGTGGAAGAAAGGTCATGAAGACAGGACAACGGAGGCGCAACCGGCCCATGCATTCCCGTATTTTCAGGCGACAAAGATGCTTCAGAGCGCGAGGATTTGCTAGAAAAGAGAAGGCAAGACTGAGATCAATAAGCTATTTGTTAAATTGTGTTCAATGTATTTATTCAATACTCTGCTACTTTTCAAAAGCTTTGTTCATGATTTTGTGACATGTTCATTCTGTGAATGGACAGATAAAACTAACGTGGCTCTCCCTGGGCAACCGGACTTGCCAGAATCCAGCCTTTGTATCTTAGCTCATGCATCTCTCAGTTACATTTGTCATCTTTTGCACCTAAATCAAAATATTTCTGTCAAGTTGGATAAATGCAGGTTGATGCAAGGTTAATTAGTAAAGTTTGGGGAATGTACTTTAACCCCAAATAACTGGTGCCAGTTTTATGTCAACCTGAAGAAGCCGCTATAAGTAGAATTTTGAGTCACTACTTCTTAATCTATGTACAAGCAAAAAGGACATAAAATTAATCTAGACTAGAATTAAATAACTCAATTAAAAGTAGCAATTTATTAGATCTGTTTGATTGAGGCAGGAGGAAAAGCTTTTCTCCCCTTGAAGAAGATTTTGTTGTCTACATTGTAATTAAAATTCTGAGTGCTCTACAGAAATTGTGCAGTTACTGTCTTTCAGAGTTCTGAGAGAAACTTAGTTTAGATCCTGCATAAACTGATTTTTGAAGAGGTTTCTTACAGGCAAAAGTAACATTGGCCTAACAAGGGTCAAGAAAAGCACCGGTCTGAGGTAAAGAAAAAGAAAACCAAAATATCACCACCAAAAAATGCCTGAATACCCAAAGGGCTTGTTTGTCATTTCCAAGGTAAACATCAGATACTTACTTAAAATTGAATTGATGTCTGGCCAGAGTTCCTGCTCTTTGAGAACTGCTTCTAACTTCCAGCAGATATTAATGTGATCGACGTAATCTAACATTACTCGCACCACTTTCCCAGACAGATGCTTCAACCATGACAAGGTTATCACTTCACAGAACTGACAGAAATGAAATGATTAATAGATTAATATTCAGTACTCTGGAAATGACTTCTGCCTCTGCAGCACAAGAGCAATTAATGACTTCAGCAGAACGCCAGGAAGAACGAGTGTTCTGTCAGTCAGGGGAGCTTTACAGGTTGTCACAGCTTGTGTTAAGCCTCACCAGCAGAATCTGAGTATCTGACATGGTTATTTTGTACTAGATCCAAAAATGAACTTAAGCAGATGTATATTTGGTAACTTAAGTGCTTAAAAAGAAGTGCTACCAACACCACAAGTGGAATTTAGCATTGTGTAGCAGCCCAGTGCGTGCCATACCCCCTTATCTTCAGGTTAAAGAAGGGTTTATTAGATTCCAGTGGACTTGAAACTGCAAAACAATGACTCTGATGGGAATCTCTTGAAATCCTAAAGAGGTCAGTCCAGGTTTGTTAACATCTGCTCAGTGCTTATCGTGCCAGCTCCAGGGGGTCCTTAGAACATCCAGTACTGGTGCTATGACACAAGCCAACCCAGCTACAAGTCCCTGCTTTCACAGCACATTCACCCTACAGAACCAAAGAGCCAATTCTGTACAGATCATTAGCACATCATTAGTTGTATTTTCACAATTGAAAAATACTGCTTATGATGATTTGCTGTCATGAACCAGGCCTCATTGCAACACCTATTTAATTTTAAAGCCTTGTCTACTCCTCTTTTCAAAACTGTCTTTTCTAGCACATTAAGTACATTTTCATTTAGTTTTAGAAAGGATACTGGTAGTACAGCAGCACATGAAGCCATCTGGTGTATTACCATTGTATCTTTGATAACAGTAGAAGTCCATCCGTCAGTCACATACTGGGAATGTGAACTGTTTCCCTGAGGGCAATCAAAGCAGCGATGCACATCATACCCATAGTTCATCAGCATCCTTAACATGACTTCATCTTTCAGAGCGTACTGTAGAGCTGATGGAAAATGTGTTGTATTCACTCTGCAGAAGTAATTGACATTAGCCCCATGTCGGAGCAGCAGATTCACTAACTCATAGTTGCCCATCCTCAAGGCTATTTGGAGACAGTTGATGGGATCTTGGTTTGGCAGGGCTCCAGCATTCAACAGCAACTGTGTCGAACAGATATCCCCGTTGGAAACAGCAAAGTACAAGGCTGATTTCCGGTGGTCGTCATAGCCTTTGCGAACTCTTTGATCCAGCATGAAATTGGCATCAAACCCAGAGTTGAGGAGAAACTCAAGGCACTGAGGATGCGCTCCTGCTGCTGCTGAGTGAACGGGACTTATCCCACTTTCTTTAATAGCATCAAAATTAGTAACTGGAACTAAATTTTTTAGGGCTCTGAAAAATTAGAAAAAGAAGAATCTCAGAATCATAAACATACTGGTTCACCTAGTTCAGTCTTTGAATTTCTCTGTGTTGCTGGGCTTCACAACTCACCGTAACTGTGCTAGGCTATCTTGATCTACCAGATCAGTACCACAGCATGCTACGTGTCTGCAGTGACTTCAGTCGCTAACAACTGAGTTCTTATCCAGCAATGGATACTGACTTTACACCTACCACACACAAAATATGATTCTATTATACTATCATTCCTTAACAACCCCATTCCTTGCTAGAGGAATAATGATTCCTGCTCAATAGAAGATTCTCCTGGCTGTTGAAAGCACAGTGTTATTCCTTAACCTATAGGAATTAGGGAATTAATAGAATATATAATAATATGAACAGATACAATATATAATATATAAATACAGTTAATTTTAAATACAATTTAATTAATATATATATAATATTCACGTAGGAATTAAGGATTCTTGGATTCTTAACCACAAGTCAACATTCCTAGTACTGACGAATTGTTTCTCACTTATTGTGATTTTAGTATAAATATCTTCCAGTGATGTTCCTGTCTTTAAAACAGAGATAACTCTTATGCCCTAAGTCTATTCAATTATTTAGTATGTTTATCTTCCTGTGCTGGGGTAGAGATGAGGCATACCTAAGGAGTGTGAGGACATCCTAAGAACATCAGCATCAGACTGGAAACAGTTACTAACTGTGACTAGTGTGGAACCACTACAGGAATTAGTACATTCATCCTAAAAATGATGTAGATGATTTTATCCTGACTGGTCTCTTGCATTCAGACACAGAAAACTCATACTTACATTGTCAAAAAAGAATTCCTTCTACAAAACTAAAACTTTTCTGCCAGCTTTGAGAAAGGTAGAATTAGCAAAATTAGTATCTCTGGGGTCACCATTACTTGATTTTTAAGTATAGTAACTCACTGGAAGTGTCCTCTATATGCAGCTCTGTGGATTGGCAAATGACCTGAGTGCTTTGGTACATTGGCATCAGCCCCATATTCTAGTAAAAGACTCAGAGAATCTGGGTTTCCTCCTCCTGCAGCTTCAAATAGTACAGAAGCACAATCCATTGCCTGTGAAAGAGCATTCGCACCTGGAAAGAAGCATCAGGGATTTTCACAGCAGTCACTATAAATATCCAGCAGTAATGAGTAACTGCAACCCTTCAGTGACAGGGTATTGTGGGTTATACTCTTCACCAAATAAAAGTTCTGTGGGCATAAACCTTCATGTTCGATCCTTGATCCTGGGAACAAGAAGGTCTAAATCACTTTGAATACAGTCACACAGTAAGATGATGCTAGAACTGGGCAAGTGAGGGATTAGGCTCTTATTCATAGGAATAACTGGGTTTTGGCTTATGTACATACAATGCATGGTTTTTGGCTAAGCCATCATATAAAATTCTCCACCATAAATGTCTTGTCAGGTCTTCCCTAGGGTGACTTGTCTACATGGGAAAGCAATGTTGCATCTAAAAATAATTACATTTCTTCACTAAAATATTGATAAATTATTTGAATATTATGAAAATGTAGTCTTTTTCAGGCCTTTACTTACCTAAATCACAACAATCCTTTTGGTGCAGAGAGCATTTAATCTTCTTTAGTAAGGAAAGTTACCTCTGCTGCTATTTCTGAAGGCATATCTTACAATAACCAGTTTTGATTCAATCACAGAACTTTCAGAAGGCTAATAAAAATGTGTATAAATAGGCTAACCGCTTTAGACAGAATGTATGTGTCTGTGTACACGTCTTTACACCATCCCATCAGATATGTATAACACTGACAAGGTAGACCCCGCCCCACCCCAAGCCTTCTCTTCCAATAACATTCTGTATAATAAAGTCTTACCTTTTTGCAGTAAGAGCTCCATAATTTCTGTATGTCCACCCTGTGCAGCCAGTGCTAGAGGTGTCAGCCCATATCCACTGCGAGGGTCAGGATCTGCTCCAGAGTGAAGGAGAAGCTTCACCAGATCCCTCCTGCCCAGTTTGGCTGCCTCATGTAAAGCAGTCCTCTTGTGGACACACTGCAAGTTCACTTTTGCACCAGAATTTATCAACAAGGAGGCAATCTCATACGAATCATGTTTAGTTGCTGTAAGACAGTAAACAAAGCATCAGCCAGAATGTTATTCAACACTGTTCTAGGCACTATGGCTTCTGTAATGCGGCAGCCCAGGCAAGCTCAACAGGTTCCTGTCAGTGCTATTTATACACTGAGAAATGTCACACTACACTAAAATGCTTAACTTATCAACAGCTCTCTTTTTTGTTTCCAGGATAACATTAACTACACAGATCGATATTTTTATGGTAATTTCTTTCTCTCTGTAATCCCCTGTTGCATCTGATAATGCAACAGACTGCAGCTTCCCTTGCCTAGATGGGGAACCTGTACGGGGACTTTGCACAGTCAGAAGCTAGCTTGCCCAGAGTGTGCTATTTAATCTTCGTAAATGGTCACCATAATATGAAATGAAGTTTAAAATGAGTGTGTCACATACTTTATCAGTTTAATAAACCTGATCTGTTAAGTCAGTAAGGGTCTTAAAAGAGTAGTTTGCATTGGCTCCAGTGGATGCAATGAATAGGCGACACTTGCACTCCTTCTCTCTTTGACCTTCCAGGCTGCGCAGGGTAAACCAGAGAGCTCCCTTCACTGAGCCAGATTAGGCAGAGAAGCTTCATGTGGAACAGGTGCCTGAAATACCATTGACAGCACACTGTAACCTGTGATGTTCCATTATCTATAGCCCACATGGCTGCTTGAGATAAACCCCATACATCCCCTTCTTGGGGGATGGTAGATTTTAATACAGTGCACTTCAAAACTATCTAGGAAATCTTTGCACCTTTTTAAAGCAGGTGGCCCTGACTAGAAGCTTTACTTATTCAAAGGCATGGATTGGGAGTCCTACAGATAGGTAGGCTTTTTCCTCTTCCTTTAACTTTAGTTTCAAAAAAAACACCCTTCCAATACCAAAAAACTTACAGATTTGTCCAGTTAACTTTCAGTGCTCCTTTAGAACCCGGATAATGAGAACACACTTTACTTTATTTGGTGAGGACTCAGTAAGAATAATAGCATCATAGCCCAAACTGGAGGAAGCAAATAAAATGAACATAGAATATTTTTGAAAAACATCTTAGCAAAATTAGTACTAGTTCTTTAGAAACCAAGAATTACAGTTCTTGTGCATGATCAAATTAAAAAGGCATTCACACCAAGATTGATACTAGGATGGGACCTTCTACTTCAACTAAAAAAAATTCAAAGAGAAGTGAACCGAGAATTTACACCTGGCTTGCTTCTTTTGTCATACTTGGATTAATTCCAACAATGTCTGAATAAGGACAAACACAGTTTTACACTCTAAAGCGTAATGCAGATAAATCGGGCTGATTTTCTATAGTATTTGAAAATCAAAACCCATTATGTTTTTTGGAGAAAGAGAAGCTGATGCTATGAAAGACATACCACGTAAGCAGACAATATGAAAGTTTTATGCCTGCAGACATGAAGAACAGTAATAGCATGAAGAAGCAGGAGGTTCTGGTTATCTGGCATGACTGCATAAATGATGCCAAGGAAAGAAGATAAAGACACACTGGCACTTCAGGGAGAAAGCTATTTGATTCTTAGAGGAAAAAGATGTATGTTCAACCCAAGCCTCAAACTTTGCAACTTGGGGATGGAAACTGTTAGGCACCTAGAGCTCCCTGGATTGGATCAGACCCTGCGGAAAGATTTTTAGCTTCTCTTAGTTCTACGATTCTCATACTTCAGAAGGCCAATACAGATAATATATTAATTAATAAATAACGCTAAGAACTTCATGGTGCCAGTCCCTAACTTGGAATTGTCAGCTCATTGAAAGTCTTGGTATCACCTAAGAAAAACGGACAGGGACAAACACATTGAAAACTGAGATTAACTTTTTTTTTTTTGCTCTTTACAGCAAAATATTTTAGATATTGAAGTAAAATATTTGAAATAGTTAATATGTGAAAATGTGTAACTATAACCACACCTCACTCCCTTACCTCTTTACCCCTAAATAAGGTATTCACCTATAACTAAAGGAGAATCTCCCTCTTCATTCTTAACATTGGGATCGCAGCCACTGAAAAGGAGAAAGCGGACATTCTCTACAAAGCAATTTCTTACTGCAACCAAGAGAGGTGTTTCCCCCTTTAGAGTGGTCTGTTCCCACGTAACAGCACGGGAGGCTGAAATACAGAAAAACAGAGCATATTTGAAGCTGAATCAGTCATCAAACCTGAATTTTTAAAACTTTTTGGTGGAAAACCACAAGGATTCTGTACCTTTCAAAGTTATTTCAAGGATGTTCTTATTTAGCTGTGCTGCAGCTTCATGCACAGGAAGCCAGCCTTGCTGATCTGCTTCTTCAAAAGCAGAACTGTGCTTCACCAACTTCATCAAGGCCTCTTCTTGGCCTATGATATTTTAAGACAGACACATATCCCATTACTCATAATAAAACAAAATTCAGGCAACTAATATACTGAGTGCCATTTATCCCACCTATGTATCTAGAATAAACAACTTTGTTGAAGTAATTGTTTTTCAGAGGGTGGTTTCCATGAGTGGAACAATCAATTATTGACATTGATTCACATAGCATTTTGAATCATACACTGAAAAAACTTACTTACAATTAATATGACTAAAATATCTCAAATATAATCCTCTCATCAGCAATAGTACATGGAAGTTTAATGTATAAAGTAAGCAGGTGTCATAGTGAAACTGTGGGGAAAATATTTAGGTTGGAAAAAGTAAAATTAAGCTGATTTAACAGGATGAGACCTATATTGTTATTTTATCTTTTACTAACAATCTTTCTGGAAGTTTAATCAAGACAAATTGTCTGCAATTTTATATCTCATTAAGAAAGAGAAAAACTTTGGCTGCAAAGCCTGTTTAAATAGAGGCTTAGTGTCTGCTCATGTTTTTTATCCCATCATTCCTGGGAGAAGGCAGTCTGCCCTCCTCTTACCTACAACTATAGGGTAAGGGGACAGACCTCTCTCAATCTCTGCTACTGAACTTCTCCTACATATGGAAGAATTATAACTTCATGAGACCAGAAGGCAAGTGTAATTACAGTTTAGGCACATTCTTCCTAGTGTATGGGACAAAAGACTCGCTTTCTTGATTCCTGCTCCAGTCCACTAAACCTCTCTATAACTACTTACTATGACACGTATAAAGACTGGACTGCAAGTTTCCTATTGCCAGACAACTGCCCTAACAACTTTACTTCTTATGCTCACTGTTTACTTATCTCAGTGACTCAGTATATAAACAGATTGCCCCACAAACCATAGAAATTTCAGAAGAGCAGACCAAGAGCATCTCATATAGAAGTACACCAGATTTTGGCAGCTAAGGAACAATTCTGGAACACTTTTCAGGTACAGAAGGGATTTTCACAAAGTGAAATGCTTTGGGAAAGTATTAATTGACTGAGAGCCTTGCCATCCTGCTGTTTATTTTACGAGAAAGGTCTGGATTTGTCTCCTAATTCCAGGGGATGAAGCAATGGAATATGGGAGGACTGACATTTGAACCCACTCAATTACCATGTTCCTATCTAATATGTTGGCTTTTGGGTGTCCTTGCTCCTCCCAAGACTATATGAACTAAAAAATGCACTTAAATCACATGATCAAATACCTAAAATGTAGGCATTGCTCAAAAATGCAATATGCAAGGGATTCATAGGGGTATAGGCTTAGTGCAGTGTATTTGTACTTAACTGTACGAATTGCTGCAATTATCTTTTTATGTTCTTCACTTGCAAAATATTCGAAACTGAAAACAGAACAAAAATAAAAAGTAAAAATTGATGTGAAGCTAATTAAGTTATACCTTAATTTAAACACTCAAGCCTAGACTACATGTTAGATTTCTGTAAGTTACATAGGTTTTGTCCGTGTTTAAAACATTGAACCACTTACTTTGTTGCTCTTACCCTGCCATGATAAATATTGGGCTTTTTTACACAAAGCCCAACAATTAAATACTGAGTGAAAGCTACCATACCTATCTATTTTACATCGCATATTTATCTGCTTCATAAAGCTTTGTACTCATATAGATACTGCTGTAAAACATCACCTGAACGTTTCATACACTCCATATTTTCAAGGAAATGGGTATACTTTTTCAGGGAGAACTCGGAACAAGTGAACTACCAGTGGTTCTATTTATCAATAAGACAAGGTCAGCAATACAACGTAGAGAGCAACAAAGGAAAATAAGGTTACTACATGCTTATAATAATGGCAAGCAAGTAAACACCCAAAATAGAAGTAATAGCTTATTACCTTTCATACTCTGTTGCACTGCCATTTGTTTCAATTTTATGCCTATCTTGTAAGCTTTCCTGAATAGCGTGTTGTGTAGGGATTTCATCATCAGAATCATCATCAAACATATACACAGAATTATACATGCCAGAGCAGGACCACTTGGATGACCTTTTGTAGGGAAACTCTGCTTTTTAATTAGAAGCACATGTTAAAACTTCAGGTTAAATCTGGAGTAATAGAGATGGCAATCGCTGTTTAAGTATCAAGAGAAATTAAACAGTTTAAAATGAATGAATTGGAACTTCTCCATCCCAAATTCCAGGCTTCTCCAAAGTATTTAAGTTTGCACTGCAAAAAGTTATTCTGTTTAGAACAGAGCACAGGCTTTGTATTCCAATAGCACGTATTTTTATCTCTGTTCCACAGACTGAACATACAGAACTGCTACTTGTTTTGACATTACTTATTAGGAAGCAACAAAAATAGGTAAAATATAGTATTCAGATTAATAGTTATTCCCTCTTCAGTCTTTTAGACACTCAAATATCATGATGTTCTGATGTTTCTTTAGTAGGAAAACAGATGTGCAGGAAGACTTGTAATATTTTTTCAGTCTGTTCACAGTGGGTCTGGAAGCGAAGGGCAAGTGAAAGACATTAATTTTTTTAGTAATAGCTTTTTTCAAACTGTTTCAACAAAGATATCATTCAGACTATTATCTCACAGTCAGAAAAGTATTGTAGGTTTGAGCTATTATGTGCATCAGCCTTCCAACTGAAATATCAAGCTCCATGCTTAAAAAAAGACCAGCTTTTACCACCTCATGTACATAATCTACAGCTATTTAGAACCAATAAACTTAGAATTTTGCATTCTTCATCAATGCATGCCTGTTTTTTTCTAATACTTGTAAGGGATATATATAAATATATATATATATAAAATACTGCAACAGTATGTAATATTACACATTGTCATGGTTTTGGCTGGACTGACCAATCAGAACGACAGATTGCCCCTCCCTCCCCTCTCTAAGAGGGGATTAGAACTCATAGATTTATGAGTTTAGGAAAAAACTTAGGTATTTTAATTAAAATATTAATAAATAATGAAATAATGATCAATAAGAAGAAAATTTTTAAAATGGGAAAAAAATTATACAGTATATACAAAATTGTATCAAGCTCCTGGGATGATGATCATGTCACCAGCAGGCACCCAGAAAAGTCCCAGATGGGACTCAGTGACCAAGAGGAGCTGGAGTCAGAAATACTCGGATCAGGATCAAAGGCAGATGAACTATCAGAGTCTTCAGATGCCAGCCATTGAAGACAGAGAGTTGACCCTTTGATCCCTCAGCTTTCATATTGAGCATGATGCGGATGGGATACCCTGTCGGCCAGTTTTGGGTCACCTATTCTATTCGCTCCTTCCTACAGGTGTGACCCCTCTAGGCTTTTCCACTTCCAACCCTCCAACAGGGCAAATAACGAAATTATCTGACCTTGATTGTTATAGCGATAAATATAAGCAAGGGCCTCTCTGCACACCATTCCTTGGTATAATCAGGTCTTATCACAGTGAGAGTGAACAGTTTCTGAACAATGTGCTGTTAATGTCAGAGTTTAGTTAGAAGAGACCCAGTTAAAAAAAGTATAATTACTAAATAGAAAATTGGTTCTGTTTTACCTCAGACCAGGACATACACATACAGGCAGAAATAAAAACCACTGGTGTAACACAATGAAGTTAATAAATATATATAGAAAAAGTAAAAAAAAGCAAAACAACCAAATACTCTTAAGAACTGCATTAGTTTAAAAAAATGTTTGCCAAATTGAAAGGGTTAAAATAATTTTTTTTTAACCTTTTTAAGATTGTAATATAAATAATGGAGCAGGGTAATAAAACCAATTTATACTATTTGTTAAATCTAAATGTTAACATTTAAGAAGACATAATAAAAAATTATAAATTACCAAATCAATCACTAAATAGTATAATGTGTGTAGATGTACACTCTGACACGCATAAGCAGTCACACTGTTCTTTGGTTTATTCAGCTACATGTTTTTATAGACTAAAATCACTGATGTTCTCATATGTTCAAACCTCTTGTGTTGTACCTTATTAAAGCTTCAACTTCTGTCTTTCAAGAGAGTTGGCCCAAAATAAACAACCAAAAATACAGGGCAAAGTAAAATAAAATGGTAAGTAAAATTGAAAGCAAATAAATAAATTAGTAAAATGAAGGAGCTCAACAAAACGAAGTGAGCTACAAACATGTGCCTTACAAAATTTAGAATAATTATAGAAGCATCTTAGATTTAAGCAACAGTAATTCATAACAAACCTGCGTCATTTAATTTGTTACCTGACACCTAACGTATGATTGCAAGGCCTTGCTCTGTAATTGCACATGTAGCAAAAAAGAGAAATATGTTAACAAAATATACAGACAAGTAACAGCTAGTAGTTCATTAGACCCATAGTACACGAGTATATAAATATATCTGGATTATTTTTTTCTTGTAAAGAGCTTACTAATTTTCCTATGAATTGAGAAAATATACTGGTTTTGCTCACCTTCTGAAAGAGGGAAGGCGTCACACTTGAAAGAAATGATTATTAAGTTGAAAGTGATATTTTCAGGACTGAAAATGATCTCTGTAGAGCCCATGTCCATTAATAGCTCACTATAAATATCCGATCATAAGATACTCTGGGACTTTCTCCATGTTTCTTTCATATAGGTTAGTTAAGTTTAATAATCTGACCTGACAAATGGTGTCAGGAAAAGAAGGAATTAGAACTCCATTTTCTTTGTAAAAATACTTGTTAAAAGCTTTTGGAATGAGAATCTGAGAGCTGTAAGTAGTAGCTACTACATTATGGAAAGAAAATTCACGAGCGCTTTCTTAAGACAGAAGATACCATTAGGAAGTTACGTAAAAGAGTAAGACAGTGTAAAAAGAAAAATTAAAACCAATACAAGTAAAAAAGCAAATAAAATCAAGCAAGAACTCCATTAAAAATTACCGTGTGTTTCTGACAGCTTAATCACAATTCATGTATTAACATAAACAGAAAAAAAAACAACAGTAAAAGACAAACATACAGCGTCTTTAAAGGAAAAAGCACAGTTTCAGAAAGATAGAACTATGCTGAAAACTTCTGCCAGTGCAACAGATAAGCATGGAAAGGAAGGACATCGATACCTGGTTATATTAGTAGCAGTAGGATGGAGTGAGACTTTCATGTGCTTAATTTACTACTACTGTATTTTACGGAGGGATGCTTACAAAGAAATTATGATGGTTGTGTCTGAATGCAGGGCAGAAATAGTTCTTTGCTAGAGGAGATCTAGGAAGAATGTTTAAGTAAATTTATTTTATTTTTTTTTTTACAGAAAGAAAAGTGCAGAATCAGTGAAAGAATTGAAACTGGACTGCTCCTCTGGAGTAATAATGAAAAAGAGAACACTTTATGGCAGGTGGTCATAAGGAACATTTTAAAATTTATTCTTCACACAAACTATTTGGAAAAAAAAAACTTAAAATAATCAGAAGATCTGAATTAGCTCCTGAAAAAATGAATTTACTGAAGAAGGAAGGCATCAGAAATACTTTCTATAAAAAGTTAAATGATTCTGCAGTCTTCACTGTTACTATGACAGAACATAGGTTATGTATAAATCCAGACTCAAACTCCCAAATTTACTACCTACTAGCTTTCCACTCATGATTCAGCACTCTTACTGCTTCACGTTTATTAACTGTAAGGTTTCTCTCAGTGTAGGCTATTTTCGTTTTCCATTAAGACACATTTTGTTATATTCAAGTAATGAATAAAATTCATGTTTACATTATAATATTACCATAGTCTAAAATCCCAGCTGTATATTTTATAGGTTGTAAAGATATTAATAATATATATACTTATTTAAGACACAATACTGAGGATCAGAAAACATTTGCATGCCTCTTTTATTATAAAAAATTCAGATGTTTCTTTTACGTAGTATGTTCCACCTCCTCTGTAAGCCAACAAGAAGAACAAGATCTCACAATGCCTGTTTCTGAATTGTCCAAAGTCAGTCATCCAGTTGGCAGAGCAACGCAACACCTCGCTTGATCCAGTGTTGAACTGGTTTATCCGTGTTCAGCGTCAAGGCAATGACAAAGTTAGTAGAATGTCCAGTAGTAGATAAGACTCCTTTACGCTCACTTGTCTTGTAGAGTGGGCAAACATATGCATTAGATTTCTTTATGTCCGACTTCGCAGCTTCAAAAAAACAACCCAAAAATAATGTATTACATTCAGTAGATCTGAATAATAGCCTACAATCAAATATGAAGTCTTTACAGTAACATCCTTCAAGCTAAATAAAGATGCAAACTCTGTAACATAGTAAAATCATCTGGGTGGAATTTTTTGGTGTTTTCTTGTGTAGTTTGTTTTGTTTTCAAATCCAACTAACTGAACTACAATTTGTTTTCAGGCTTCAATGTCTTTCTGTGAGTCTACCAGCTTTGTAAACATTCAAGGAGACATTAAAATATGAACAGTTACATAGTTAAAGGACAGTTTATACATGAGCTTTTACCAACTCCACAAGACTTCTGGTCCAACAGCCACAGAACCTAACTGCAATTCAAGTCACCTGCAATCCAAGGACACAACTCTTCAGGAACTCTTCATATGCCTACACTGCTTACATGCAACTTGTGCCAAGTCTAAAATCATGCATGTCTGAATATATTCATCCAACCTCAAGAATAAGCACCAGCAAAAAAAGTGGAAACTTTGTAAAACTGCCTATTATACAATACCATCTAAGATGCAACAGTTGCACTTCAAAGTCCTGCTTCAGTGAAAAATTACAACAGGGATTTATTGTTCCTAATCAAAGAAAGCAGGAGATACGGAAAATATGAGTATGATAGATGATTAACATAGCAGCTAAAATAACCTGAGCAAATCTTGCTAAATCATGTGACATAAAATACTGAATCTCTGTAAATGAATTGAGAGTACTCTTCAACTTGAGTAGAGCCAGGAATTCAAGTATCATGCGCTTTCTTACCCAAATTAACTTCCAGTTGAAAAATAGGTAAGGCAGCACCTAAACATATTTATAAAAAAAAAGGACTATTCCTTTTGTCTAATCCATAATTATAAACATCTACAGAGAGAGGGACAGGCCTATTGCTCAGATAAAATGAGACTGAGTCAATCCAGCAGGCCAATTTTTAATATCAGTCATAGGTCAGATGCATGTGAATTGTGAGCACATTTGCTTGCTCTGGTGAAGGTAGGAGCATTGATCTTTTGTAAAAAAAGAATTAATTTTTGCAATTTCTTGATTAATAGTAGTTCATACTTCAAAGAAATTATACTCACTTGGCTTTATCCAAATGATGGGCATCGTATCAAAGAGCAATTTGGGATGCTGCTCAGCTAACATTCCCCTGGTGAGAGAAAGCAACAAAGTCATTATTTGTGGTTTCATGTTCAAAGAGGGGGTTTAGGCTGTTGCTTACTTGCAGTTTTTTACTTTTCTTCCCCATTATCCATGCATAAAAAAGGTGTGTAATTTCAATAATATTAAAATATGTAAACAAATCTTGTTTGAGCACCTAAAAAAGCCTTCCCAAACTACAATAAAATGCTTTGTTACTGACTTGGTCCTGTCCCAGCGAGCTCCATCTAAAAATAATCCTCGGATATAAACGCCATCTTCTGGTGCTGTATCAGCAGTATCCTGAGGAATAACCTGCAAGAAGTACATGTTCCACATTATTAAACTTTCAGAACTGTTTGATTTTTGAGGTATTATGCCAACAGCCAATTTTCAGAAGATCAATCCAAAACGAGAATAACACAGTGATAACTTCTTTTCAGTACTACTTCTATACAAAACCATAAAGATAGCAGATTTCTCTGGGTTTTTTAATCACCTTTATTGTAGGTTATAAAACAAGACTTTAATAACACAGACAAATACCTACTCTACAGGCTGTTTTCTTGAGTGGAGGTCCAGGTCCAATGATAGAACTTCTTTTAATATACCTCTTTTACAGATGGCCTTACCAAAGAATGAAACGTATGTCTTCAAATTGCAGTGAGTTAGTTGCAAAATGAACCTTTCAGTCAGGATTTACTTACTACACCTTACCACAACATCAGGACTCAGATTAATAAAATAGGCATTTATAATTTATCTCTACCTGAAATTCATATCCTAGAAGGTCAATAGGAATCCTGTGCTTCCTGGCATAGTTTTGCATAGCTCCAGTTAAGAAAGCTTGAGTGAAAAAGAATCCTGACAGCCAAAAAACCGTGGGCTTCCCAAATTCATACCAATCCTGGAAAGATGAAGATAACACATTCAATAATCAGAAAGAGACAAATCCCATATTGTTTGACCATTTTCTACGTAACTATACTTCACAAAAATCTAAGCAAAGCCTACTACTCCTTTCCCAATACTCGTTTAACATAAAAGACAAATTATATGAAAAAGTAGATTAAATAATTGGTCATACAGCCTCTTGTACATTACCTGTAAAAATTTCAGCCTCTCTAGAAAATCTACAATATAGCTCCCTAATGGTTTTAGACTTGGGTATGATCGCTTTGCCCAATTCTCAGGAACTTTTCCAATAAGTAGACTGCCACACAGAGCCTCCAGTTCAGCATCCATAACAACCAGTCCTTTAATGGCTTTCTTAAGGTTCATCAATGTAGTACGAATATTTTGGATTAAACTAGAATTAAGAAATAAAACAGATTTTTTACACATTTCTCATTATTTGTACAACACAATTTGCTCACTGGAAAAAAAAAGAAAAAACTGGATTATGGAACCATCCATAGAACTTGCATAGCTGCTATATAACTGTGTAATTAGCCACACATGTAAAGTCACGGATTTGTGCATTTGTGCTGTTTTATTTAAGACTAGGAACAGTTTGATAAATTATTTTGTCATCTCTGATACACTCTTGTATTGTTTGATAAGAAGATACATTCAGCACACCAAATGTATACACTGCTTACCAGATGAAGGAAAAAGGTCTAGATTACAAAGAAGAGCAGGGTAGTATCTGCAACAAAGGAAAACTTGGAGAGTGCAGGCCAAAGAGCAATACTAAAAGTCTGGGAGGAAATGAAGTAAGAGACACAGAGGGATGAATAGAAAAGGAGGAGGGACAGAGAAAAACAGGGAAGAAATAATGGAGGAACAGGCAAAGATATGAAAGAAAATTAGGAAATAAAGTCACAACAGAGTCTGTGGATCCAAAGGGAAAAATAAAAGTGATTATAGGTTTGTAATCCAAGGAGAATAATTCTGAAAATAACGTATAGGACAAAAGGCACCAGGAAAGGGGAAAAAAATGAAAAATTTCAAACAGAAGCATGTGAGCCAAAGATATAGGCAGAAATACTTCCAACTATGAAGAAAAAGGTTTCATGAACTGTAACTGTGTGTGTTTTACAGTTTCTAACCCCTGTACCTTACAGGTCAGATATATGAAGAAAATAAAATATAATCAAAGATAAAGATGGTGAAAGTGAAGTTTAAAAGAAAAGGAAACATAAAAATATTGTTCACATTCCAAGTGCATCATCAGAGTCCCTTCTTCTATCACATATTTTTCTCTTTGAGTTTTTTGCCACTAATAATTTTTCCTGATATGTATCCTACATTCTGACATTCCATAAGGAATAATGGTGCTTGGATTGCAGATATCACTGCAGACAATTAGAAGGAAACAAAACAAATAAATAAAATATTTCACACAATATAGGGTCTACAGGATATGATTTGCAGGAAAACTTTTTCTGCAAATGGAATAATTTCAGTTATATTCAATAAAATCTAACATGCTTACTTGTTAAATCTTTCCATTTCTTGCACCAGTACAGTGTTCATACTTTCTTCATATCTCACAGGATATCTATTCAGGCAATCTTCAATGTCAAAATCATTTGGAAGCTGTAAATGACAACATATTTGGAAATCATTCCATATATCACTATGCATTGGTATTATATTAAAAGTATGTAGACATGAAAAATTGCAGAGTAACAGATACCCCTAAATCTTCTCATGAGTATCTTACCAGTTCAGCCTTTAACAGTTTAATCCAAATAAAAATTGCAGTGTTTTTCTGTAATAACCACCTAGATTTTTTCATACTGTGAAAAGCTACAAATAATTTTCCATTTTATTAATTTTAAAGTTGTTTACATGAATGAATCAACAGTTCTTCCAAGTTGCATTTGCCCAATTTTCTGCCTCTGTCTCTTATCTCCTACCTATTTACAAGTTTCATATTACACTAATTTCCTCCCTGAAAGTTTTTCCTACAACACAA
Source organism: Pedionomus torquatus (assembly GCA_013398155.1). Classification (NCBI taxonomy): domain Eukaryota; kingdom Metazoa; phylum Chordata; class Aves; order Charadriiformes; family Pedionomidae; genus Pedionomus; species Pedionomus torquatus. Next base: position 65,067 of record VZRU01019628.1, on the reverse strand, counting down.
AATAAATTTGACACTGAAGAGTCTAGATAAAGAATTTCTGGGTTTTGAAAAGATAAATTGGAGGCATTGCTGTAATACAATACCTTGCTGAGAATATCATCTGCAATTTCATAAAGAGTGCTGTCACCACCTCCAGAAGTTCCCTGAGTGCCTCCTCCTTGTGTTAAAAGCAGAGATTCAAATAGGGTCTTAGTTTGCTGAAGATCTTTTGAAATATCCACATTTTCATGCAAACCAAATACCTCTGGGTGCTGACTAAAGGGAAGACCCTAAGACAAAATAAACAATAAACATCAGCGTGAGATAAAGCAGCATGTTAGGAACTAGATCCAAGTCTTCTTTAAGGAGCGAAACTAGAAACTACCACTGACTTCAATTCAAGGTGGATAAGGACCTTAATGGTAGGTACGCAAAGAACACAGGAGAGACAGAGAGTGACTTTTTATCAGGGAGTATAGTGATAGGATGAAAGGTAATGGTTTTAAATTGGAAGAGGGGAGATTTACATTAGATACTAGGAAGAAATTCTTTACTGTCCAAGTAGTGGGACACTGGAACGGGTTACCCAGAGAAGTTGGAGATGTCCCCTCCCTGGAAGTGTTCAAGACCAGGCTAGATGGGGCTTTGAGCAGCCTGGTCTAGTGCGAGGTATATCTGCCTACAGCAGGGGGTTGGAACTTGATGATCTTTAAGGTCCCTTCCAACTCTAACCATTCTATGCATCAGCAGATAGCATTACTGGTGAGAATGCCATCATCTCATTTACAGGAAGGCATTTCCAAGGAATTCTCAATCATCTCTGTTAGGGCTTCATCTCTACTTACTGCTTCCCTCTCAGAAATATACTTGATCATGGCAGGGATCGTACAAGGACGTCAGGCAAGAAGCCAAGCACACCACTTAAGATAGCTGCAAAACTACCTTTTTAATGCAGAGAGGTCTTTAAAGATTACTTTTAACGCATCAACACTATAACAATTAAAAATCTTATTATTTTTTACCTTAATAAACTCAATGTAGTCCTCATAGGTGCCTTTTGGTGGAGCATAATAGTTGCCGCTGGGAGAAAAAGTGTAACGAGGATTTTCAATTATATCTGGATTATAGAAGTCATCCAGCATTGTCAGCAGTAAACGTCTGTCCCAGTCATCTGTCACTCGACCTCCATAGTTGCACTCACCAGTTAGGTAAGATATAGCTTCAAAAGGAACATGGCTGTATTCATTTATGAACAACTGAAACAGAAGACATGAATAATTCTAGAAACTGTAAATATCTGCAGAGCAACAGTGTGACCTACAGACTAGAGTGCTGGCAGCTATAGTGGATGCAGAACTGCTCTCCCCAAGAGCTGAAAATTCAAAATCTGAAATATTTCTTCAGGTAAAATTACTGTTAAAATAAAGTTAGTAGTAAAAGCCTCTTATGAATATCCAAATTAGTAAGTAATACAAGCCATTCTTGAACTATGTACAAAAGGACAGCTTTTTTCAGTCTAAACTTTCTAGATAGACAATTTTCTGACAAAGAAATGTGTGTTTCACATAATTTTTCTTCCTGTCTTCAGAACCCTCTGATCTCTTCCATTAACGTCTTGATAAGTTTTCCAACTGTTCAGCCTCAACTTTTGTAATGCACAGTTTTTAGTTCTCCTGACTTTTCCACACAGGTTTTGCAGAAGACTTAAGGTCAAGTCGTGTTCAACATTTCATTTTAGGGAAGGAGAATAGTTCGAGGCTTTGTTTAACTAAGAGTATATATGTAAAAAAATTTCCTCCTACTAACTACAAAACCTACTGCAACAGGTGACTGACACATGCTATTACTTAAAGCACAGTAAGCTCTTATATATGACAATTTTCACTCCTATTATATATACTCACAATATTCCATATGTCTGTATGAGTCTAAATCTCATGAAGAACAATTTTTAATTTTATTTGTAATTTTGAAAATATTTATAATACGACTGACATTCCTTGCCTTTGTAGCTGAAGTCATGAAAATCTATGAACACTTGATGTAATTTGAGTGTATTGCTCCTTTTTGACTATCAGCTCAATCCTATGCTTTACAAGATCAGAGTTAAAGGTAGCAATAGGTGATTTTACCTGCAGCTGTCTGATGCTGATTCGCAAGTCTGATTCATTAAATCCATAGGGTATATTCCAACCAAGAGGCCCAAATTTTCTTCTCTCCTGAACAAGAGCATGGAAAAAACAAACTCCATAGAGCAGTTTCTCCCATACCTTTGAGAAAAACAGAACAAAAGAAGTATTATTAACTAGCCTATAAACTTATGCTATTCTGTAACTTACATAGAGAACATGCTATTTGATTACACTCTCCACCTACCTACAAATACAAGCAACTATTAAGTCTGCTGCTGTATTTGACTTGGGAACCAACAGATACATAGTTGCCACATATGGGGCACATTTAGCTGGTTCCTCAACTACCATTACCTAAGATTTTGCTCTTCTTCCCCATAAAGGGCAGCTGAATTTATAAGAATTCAAATAGCACCAGATATTTGGTGCTCATTACCGTGTCAATAATGGAAGGTACACCCTACTAACCAACGCTCAGAGTTTATGTATATTGTGTAATACATGTGCGTAATATGAAAGTAATTTAATAAAGCCTAAGAAACCATCTTAAATATTGCTATGTGAAATTATTTGGCAAAATAATTCTCAACTAATCATCTTTCTCATTGCAAAACCGGAACACATAGCAACATAACTTTTACAATAGTAAAACATTTTAGCTTCTAATATTCACTGGACAGTATCTGTGGACCAAAAAAATAATGAAAAATAAATTCTCAACAGATAGACACATTACCAGCTCCTTTTCAGGGCACCCAGAGAAGAATGCCGGATCAGAAATAGGATCAGAAAGAAATGACTGAAGTAGGTTTAACCGGAGACCAGTGGGAGGTTCATTTGTCATCTTCACTCCATTCTGCAGAATGGTTACTGGAAACTAGAAATAAAAATGAGCAAAACTGCATTCAGAAAGGGTGGAATCGATGATACATTATTATAACAATATAGCATTATTCCCTGTTTGTTATATAACCAATTATCTGTAAGAAATTAAACATCAACAGCTTTAAAAAACATACCTGAAAGGCATCAAGAAAGACTGTGCTGTAAACTACAAATTTGTATTTTAAAAGCTTTTATTGGTATTCAACACCTTATAATTAAGATATAAAGTTTAAATTTTGAATTTATGTGAAACAAAACCATGGTGACAGCACAGAAACTTAATTGCACACACTGGTAATATGCAGTTCCATGCACTAGTGCACAAAATATCACACATGACAATACTAAAATATTATGAAGGAAGTCTGGTATTACTGTTTCTCATTTTAAAATGCCCTTTCCTGACTAAATTATCTCTTCAAAAGGCTCATTGTACTTCAGAGAAGTTCTGCATTATCAGCTCATTCACGGATATGAATATTTTCTAAAAATGTCACCAACTTCTCCTTTCCCCGAATACAGAATATTTGGCAACGCATATACCTTTGGTGAAGGGTAACTGGTAAGCCAAAGTCTGAAGACTGGATGGCATTTTTCACTGTTAAACTCTTCACATATTTTCTCCAGCACTGGCATCCATGAGACAGCTAAATGACAATTTTGTAAACAAACCCAGGTTCCTTCTTCCATTCCATTCTCAATCATTTTTGTAGCTATAGGTCCTTGCCCTTGTCCTAACGAGATGGACTGAAACTTATCGCCAACCATCTCTCTGTCATTTGCAAATTTCAGGAGGCCTTGAATAGAAAGCATAAGATTTTAGCATGTCTTCATTAAAACAAACTTACTTTAGGAATTTTTTTTTTAAATGTTTATTTAGTTAAAATGTACATACAACAAGATAGTATAGCTTTGGTGCAGAGGGTAATATTTATTCAGTTTAAAATATTGTTTCCATTTTTAGGGAGCACAGAATTTTACCAGTGTGACATGATGCATTCAAATCTACTTGTACAAAGTGCAAAATAATGTTCATTCTATATTGAAGGGGAAATTCAGATCCCTAATCTGAAAAGCTGCTGTTTTCTCTTTCTGTGTATACTTACTAGACATGGGATCTGCTCCTGGAGACAGCACAAATATTAAAGGGATTGTAGAATTTGAATCTAAGTAACTTTTTGTTAGATCAAAAGGTGGTGGCTCTACAAATTTCTTGCCCAGTTTATCAGTCACAAAAGTTGTTACAGCTGGACCAATCTGGTAAAAAAAGTAAATTACAACCATTAACATAAATTAAACACCACTGCATATTTGACAGCATATTTTATTTATCATAAATTATATACCATAAATATGTATATAAAAAGAATAATAATGCTTATAGAAGCATTCCCCCTTAGTAAATATTAATCTAATTACTTTTAATTAATTAATTCTAAGAAGCAATTGAAGTACAATACATACAATTTGCTAAGTGCACCAAAGGCTGTGTTAAGACTTCACCTTGCCTGTTCAAATCAACATATTTGATCTCTTTGCCTTAGAACCCTGTGTACTAAACCACACAGCACTACACACTCTGGGGGTTTGTTGAGTCAAATATACCCTGCTCTTGAGTATATTGGGTGCAGCATAAACAGACTAAACATGAACAAGCATTTGAAGAAAACTAGAACGATGAGTATATTCTGAAAGATACATTAAACCACGTCAGACAAAAGATTTGAGTTGATGCTTCAGGTGTTTGTACTGCTTGGTTGAGGAATCAGAATAGCATTTATTCTCTTAATAAAATACAATGAAGAAAATGATCAGTGTAAACTATGCTAGAAGACATGGAACAGTGTACGAACACTTGATAACAGACATTTTTACCTTGTCTGGTCTTAAGCACCGAAGAATTATCATCTTTTGTAATTCATTTAATGTGTTATTAAATTGTTCTGGCAATGGACAGCTTTGTGGCTCTTTACTGTCATAAATTTTTTGCCATTCACCTACATTTTCAGAGATGTGATTCCTAAAGAACAAAAACCAGTTACAATTACAGTAATTACCTGGAGGCTCTTTTTGACACTTACCAAAGGCCAATTAACATCATATTGTCATACAAGCCACTCCACATCAGCAAATAATCCTACAGTTGACCTTCTCCATGCTGAAGAGTGAAAAATATTTTCCCACCACACTATTGATGACATGTGAGACTTGACCTGACAGGTTCTGCGTTGACAATAAGTTCTGCCTATTCCGCCAACCTGCACTGCCTGGACCTTCAGAGGTCTGGGCAAACTTTCTGCCTCTCATATTTCAGGAAAATCTCACTCTTAAACTGAAGAAAGTGACTGGGAAATTAAACCTAGAAAAAAAAATACTGTTTTCCTTAATGCAACATGCGAGTATATCCTCTGCAATGGGATAATACTCAGACTATTTAAGAGCCTCCACATTACTACTAGAACTCCAAACAGGCATAAAACCACAAAACTGACCCAAATAATTTCTTCTAATAGAGCAGCATTTCTGCAGTCAGATCCAAGTCCTCCTAATATTTGTGTTCTGTCAGCTATTCATATGCAGGAGTTGTACAGCCATGACATCATGTTTCAATTCCAAAAAGAATACCTTTATGAAATGTCTCAAATAACTTATAAAAATAGCTTAATTAAATAATATTATAATTAGCAATCTGACTGCTTGACTAAAACTGGTAAAGCAAATCTAATGATGAAAAAGGGCTGCTTTTCCCATGTTGGCATTCTGGCGCTGGTTTGGAAAGCATAAAGGAAACATTTCTTTCAGCATGTTACATGTGCTTTGGTTAAAAATAATTAGGGGTAATTGACATCAACATTTTACTGTACCTCAGTTCTTTCAAAGCTGGGATTTCACTTGCACGACATAATTCATCCCAACTCTTATCTGATAGCCAAGATGGATCTGGATTCTTGTACTTATTCTTGAGACCCACACCCCCAGTTAGTAAGAACATAAACTCTTGCTGTTCTATTTCATTTTTAGCCCTGTATTTAAAAAATAGATAATTTACAGTTATTCCAATACAATTTCACATAATATACTTCACTGCCATTAGTAATACTTCTACAGCAGTAACTGCTGAGATCAGATCTCATTACTTTCTGCAGTTAAAAAATTGTATGGTAAAAATGACTGATTAAGAGTACAGTAAGTGTTTCAAGAGGCAAATGCTATATATATCTCCTTACTTGTGTTAAAAAAGTGCACTTACCACATTTTCTATAAAGTCTTTAAAAATCAGGAAAGGTTCTGGAAATTTAGTAATGTTACAAATTGGCCCAGGAATGATCCATATACATAATTAGATTGCGTACGTATCTGTAAGTGTGCACATTATGGTCACCTGGTGCAATTTTGAGCTTATGTTTCCTTTCACAGTGTAGTCACACAAAATTACAAAAAACCCAGCAGGACAAAACTAAAAAGAAGTGGTAGGTAGAAAAGACTGCAGCTGAGATCTCATGGTGTATGCAAAAGGACAAAAGAAAAAGGAGAAAATGAAAAACAAAGACAAAAGCCTAGAAGTTGTCAGGACAGCACATTACTGTCTTAGATTTCTTTCTAAGATGTTTTCTTAAATAACAGCAATTGTTCTTGGCATAAAGATGCTACATAGCATTACCCAGGTCCTTTAAAGAGAGTAAAAGATACAACATTGACAAAACCATTGATTTAAATGAGCGAAGGAATGTTTTTTTCATATTGGGTCCAGTAGTAGTGATACATGTAGTCACATACTTATCATTTGTACATATTATCAGTATCGGAAAACCCCAAACATTCATATAATTACTCCAAGAGCATGTTCTTGTGCATATTGGTAACAATGCCATCTCATCAATACCTTTTTCCATGATAAGAAAATCATTAGTTTTTTTATTAAGATACTTTAAAAAAATGATCTTACATGAGAAGACTACAACATAGCAAAAATGAGAAGAGCAGCTTGTCCTTTTCAAACAGTGAACGACACACATTGCAATACAAATTGTATGTGAAGTGGTCATTTAGATATCGAAGTCGCTTCTCCAAAATTTTGGACTTGTTACTAAAAAGAAAAGAAATGAAAAACAGACTTCAGATTGAATAACTTGGGTAAATCAGTTGAGAAATCTAAATCTATTTAGGGTTGCAGAGGAATTATATTAGATCTACATGTTCCACAAGGGACTTTGATACCCATTTCACCAACCATTTCAATTACACTCAATATTTTACAGCTCTTTTAGAAGATCCAAGCAAAATAATTAGCTCAAATCAATTTGCCACAGTTAGGTGGTGGCACTCAGTGTTCATAATGGAGCCTTGTTCAGAATGAGACCTCACTCTTTCTATAAGTAGATGCACATGCTTACAGTTTATTATTTGCTCAAACCGTAACTAAAAAGAGCATTTACTTCATTAAAAAAAATCATATTTTCCTTCAAAAGTCTACATTTAAAGAGGGATAAGAGGCATATGGTCAAAATGTAAAGAACTGTTCGTAAGAAGATAATGACATTTTTTTTACTTTACATGAAGACGACTGTATTACCTATCATGAATAGAAGTGATGAAGAGNGCCACAGTTAGGTGGTGGCACTCAGTGTTCATAATGGAGCCTTGTTCAGAATGAGACCTCACTCAGTAGATGCACATGCTTACAGTTTATTATTTGCTCAAACCGTAACTAAAAAGAGCATTTACTTCATTAAAAAAAAAATCATATTTTCCTTCAAAAGTCTACATTTAAAGAGGGATAAGAGGCATATGGTCAAAATGTAAAGAACTGTTCGTAAGAAGATAATGACATTTTTTTTACTTTACATGAAGACGACTGTATTTACCTATCATGAATAGAAGTGATGAAGAGGTTAACAAACCAACTAAGGGAGTACTGGTACATGGGATCAATGTTTGCCAAGTCTGCAATACTGAAGAACAGCACCGATGAATGCTTTGCAATAGCCCGATAGCCTTCTCGAGATTCAGCTATTTTAAGTTCCGTTCTCTCTGCAATCTAAGTATCAAGAGTAGTGGACAAATAAAAGTTTTCAATGTTCTTTCTACAAAAATATTGCTACTTACTAACACTACTAAAATTATTCTCCACAGTACTTTATAACACCAGAGTAAGACAATTTTTATGTTCCAAAGGCACAATCACAGTAGGTAATGACTACACTAGGTACAGTGAGTGCTCACCTGTAATACAGTACTGCCTCATCTATTTACCTGTACTATGGGATGTAATAGTCAAAACAAAGGTGGAGTTTTGTTGCAACATGTAGCATCAAAAGTATCAATCTATTTCTGCAGTACTCAAAAATATGATTAATGGCAGACAGGTTATGTATGTAAGCGTTACTTTTTCTGCTGTAAGTCAGCTTTATCCAAAACAGTACTCTGAATATAAAAAGGTTTTTCAAAATTTGACCACCAGACAAATTCCAAGAATACATTTGATAGGCATTGATAAGTAGTCTATCAAGCCTGTCAACATCAACTTAAAGAAAACACTAATATCTGATTTATATTAAGTCTACAGTAATTAAAAAAACCTTTTTTCTCTTACCAATGTCATTGGTTCTCATTGACTTCAGCTGGTATTTTATGCATTAAGTATAACAAAAGAATCTGGGCTTCTGTGCCAGTATCAGTCACCCACATTGTTAATGTCTCCCTGAAAATTTTTGTTGTGTTAAAAAATTAGTTCCTGCCTTTATCTTAACATATTACCTTAACTTCAGAATTTATTACTTTTCACTCAATCCTTATAAATATATACAAATTGTCTAAAGCATTTTAAATTCAAGACTGAATAAACGGTCAGTGAAGATTCCAGAATGGTTCCAATTTTATTTTTCTTCACATTTCACAAGCATTGGACTTGCTCCTTATGCTTTGCATCTAATTCATAGTCTTGCTGCTAGCTGCAAATTTCAACATTTCATTTCCATGTTAAGGAAAGCACACTTGCACAGTTCTTACCTGCTGTTTTTTAGTGATCTCATTAGCTGTTATTTTAGCAGAATCCAAGACCTTAATAGCAGTCTCATCTTCCAGAATATTTCCTTCAGATGAATGTAAAGTTTCTAAAATTTTCTTCTCAATTTCTTTCAGATTCTTTTTATTTGCTGCAGACTGAAGGATAAGAGCATTTCTTTCCTCTTCTAACTCTGGCCTAATGAAAAAAATTGCATACAACAAAACCAGTTAAAGTTCACCTTCCACTGCCTGTAAAGGAAGCCCATGAAGACAACTTCCTCTTCCTACAATAAATATTTGTGAATATCCTCTTCAGTTTAAGTAGGTCGGTACTGTTCAGCATAAATTTCTAATTCTGAGTAGAGATTTCTTTGTATAACTTCTGCATTTTGAACTGATAGTCTAAACTTTAATACCTTAGCATTTTGCTAATATGTGTTAATATGTGTACATTTCCTTTCTTACAACTCTGCTGCCTGAAAGAACATAGTAGAATAGATTTACTGCTTTTTTTTTTTTTTCAGCCCAGTTACATAGACATTTTTGCACAACCGAGATACTAATTCTTTGTATCTCCATGAGGGTTCAGATAAGACCCATAATCAGTTTCAGAGGTACTGTGCATTTACTTCATATGAAACGAAATCCTCATAATTCTGCATCCTTGTCTGATAGCTCTGTCACATTTCAAAAATCATAATGATGATTTGAACCTCAAATAATATTTACATAGTTTTGTAGCATTCAAAAAACATTTGATGCCATGAAAAAACCAATGATTTTACATCTGCTATTTTAAGTAACCTGTGAACGCTTACCCCATGTAGACGAGACAATCTGTTCCCCTAACAAACTTTTCAGATATGAAAACTAGAAAAAAAATCTTTTTTTCTTTTCCCCCCAAGCTGCAACTGAGTAACATTCATACCATGTAATTTTAATTTTGGTTTACAATAAATTGATCTCTTATTTCCTTGGGACTATGCCATAAAAAGTTTAAATAGCTATTTGCCATAAAGAAAGACTTACCTCTCTTTTGCTACAACAATACCTAGCAATTGGTCTTCAAGTCCATCTGGTGTTATCATGAAATTGAGTAAAGAAACTTTTGTAGCAAGTTCAGGCATATAATGCGGATTTCTCAGTTTTGTAGTAATAAAAAACTTGAAATCATTGGAATACTCAATAATGGTCTCACCAAGCTTGATACACTCCACGCCTCCTAAAGTTGAGAAACGTTAAAGGAAACCATTATCTATTTCAATTGCTTACAGAAAAAAACCTAACTTTTGTGAATAAATAAAAGCAAATTTCTTGCCAATGAAAAATGTCCTAAAAAGTAAAAATAAATAAATAAGTAAATAAATCTGATACTCTGAAATATTCTCACACACTTCAGTGAGGTCACCTTCTACTCTTAGCTGATGAAAGCAAGTGAGTCTAATTAGCACTGTACTTTGTATGTGCATATACCATGCTGTAACAGAGAACCATGGAATTATGCTCAATATCTCAATATGATATTCTTACAAACTATTATTTCCTTGAATCACCTATCAGAAATAGGAAACTCAAAGAAAAAAAGTGTTTCAGCTTTCTTTTCTTTTTTTTTTAAGTATGAACATGAAAACCAGTAAAGATAGCCTATGAAAGAAGGAAGGTAAACATTTTTGTGTTTATCTACATTTTTCTGTCCTTTTCTACATGGAAAAGAAAGAAAAGTTGAAAACAAATTTATAGCTACTTTAAAAAGTTTCAGAGAAACACAGGAAAATTGTGCCTTAAGCAAAATATCTTGACAGCTTTTCTTGATTTGTGCAAAAGTTACTAAATATTAGTATTAGACTAAAACATATGAAAACGAACAAGCAAGACACAGTTTTCACAGAGATGCTTCCCTTTGTTGAGTCAAATATCTTTGCTTAGTCTCCTCTAGTGACACAGCGAAGGCTTTCATGTAGAGCCACTAACACATGATATATAGAATCACAGNCTTCAGATACTGGAAGGCTGCAATAAGGTCTCCCCAGAGCTTTCTCTTTTCCAGGCTATTTATTAAAAAATAAAACAAAACTTCAGGCTGTTGCAAAGGTACCTTTCTCCTACTGCAGGCAGCAGTAAACCAGACAGTAACAACTGAAACATCAGACAGTACCACAGATTGCAGGATGAACATCAGTGTAATCTACTTCAGAGTTCAAAATTAATTTTGCTCTACCTTGTTTAAAAGTCTGTTTTAGTAGAAGAGGTTCAAGTGATGGATCTAGTTCTTCTCCAACATTTTCCAGCAGAAGTGGAGTGCCAAACTGAATGCAGTTCTCCAGGGTTCTCATATAATCTGTGTCACTGACCTTGATAACATTCAGGCGATTTTCCTTCTCAAAATTCTTGATCCATTTATTTGCTTGACCTTGAGGATCAATCATTAATGGCCTAGAACATACAAGAAAGTTTTCTCGGTGCTTACAGGAGTTTTTAAAAACTTTAAACTATTGTAAAATGTTTCTGTGTCAGGCTGTCAAGGAAAGTGATACAACTTTGATTCTGTTATTTTAGGAGATCAGTGAAAAGCAGAGGTAGATGTGTTTTACCATAATTTGAAAAGTAATACCAAAATAGTTTTAAGAGTTGCAAAGGAAATTAATCATGTTTTTCATAAAAGACACCAGAATGCAGAATTCCTGTAAAATCTTGTTGTGTTTCTCCCCTGGAATTCTAAATTTAGAATTAACATGTTTTTACAAGTTTTGAGTTCTTGCTCATTTTTTTTTTTCACTTAAAAAATAAAAGTAAACAATTAGTTGCAATTTAAATCTGATAAATTGGTATATCAGCTAGCATAAGACTGGAAATGTACACAGGACAGGGAAAGGTGACACTACTTCAATTTTGTAAAACAGATTTGTCCCCCTGTTTATTTGCTGATTTGATCTGTATGCATGTATTTTCCTAAGAGAGGCATGAATGATATCAAACACCTCCTCTAACTACATCCTCAGAGAACTAAGCAATATTCTAAAAATGGAATTACACACTGTAATCTGAGTCTATCACAAAGACTAATTCTTAAGAGAACACCAGATCTTAATATCACCAGAAAGTTTTATAATCTTGTATTTCTACTGAATGCAGATTATTTGCAGTCAGCTACACACACAAATCTCTAGATTGCTATAGCCCTTAAGTTTCACAGGAGCTGGGTATAAAGATTCCACTACCGCTCTGAATTACATTGTCTCTACAGAAGCTACACTGCCTCTAGGCAGTTAGTTGTTTTGTCTTAAAAAGTAAAACCTTTTTTGGATTTGAAAAGTAAACCTTTTTGTCACCTACCAACGTCTTGAATTGTCAACAATGACCCCATTGTCTACAGAAAATACATCAGTTGGCAAACCAGCAATATTCCAGGCTCTTATTTTAATTGGGTCACCAAGAGTCTTACTCAAAGAGAAATTCTCAGAACAAGGGATATTTTTCTCCTGGAAAAACAAACAAACAAACAAAAAAAACAGATAAGAAAATCCCATTTATATTTATTACATGTTTCTTTACGTCTTCCTTAAAAGCTACTTCAATCCAAAGTGATTCTGTACATTTCCTTTTAAGAGTCTGAAATAGGTCATGTATAACAAACAAGGAGAAATGCCATGCTGGACTATGTTCTCACCAACAAGGGCTGGTGGGAAATGTGAAGCTCAAGGGCAGCTTTGGCTGCAGTGACCATGAGATGGAAGAGTTCAAGACCCTTAGGGCAGTGAGGAGGGTTCACAGTAAGCTCACTACCCTGAACATCAGGAGAGCAAACTTTGGCCTCTTCAGGAATCTGCTTGGAAGAGTACCATAGGATAAAGCCCTGGAGGGAAGAGGGGCCCAAGAAAGCTAGCTACTATTCAAAGATCACCTCCTTCAAGCTCAGGAGCAATGCACCCCAACAAAGAGGAAGTTGGGCAAAAACACCAGAAGGTCTACATGAATGAACAAGGAGGTCCTGGAACACCTCAAACAGAAAATGGAAACTTACAGAGGGTATAAGTAAGGACAGGAAGACTGTGCGGAATGAATACAGAGAAATTGTCCGAGCAGCCAGGGATCATGTTAGGAAAGCTCAAGCCCAGATAGAGATAGATCTGGCCAGGGACTACAAAGACAACATTTAAGCTTCTATAGGTATGTTGGTGACAAAAGAAAGATGGGAAAATATGGGCCCACTTAGCAAGGAAACAGGAGACCTGGTCACCAAGGATACGGAGAAGGCTGAAGTACTTGATGACTTTTTTGCCTCTGTCTTGCCTGGCAAGGGCTCTAGCCACACTGCCCGAGTCACAGGAGACAAAGGCAGGGACCAGGAGAAAGAGGAACTGCCCGCTGTACAAGAAGATCATGTTCGAGAGACCATTTAAGGAAGCTGAAGGTGTACAAGTCCACAGCATCATTAGAATTATGAATTATGGTGTTAGAGTAAGTATGTTGGAACTCTCCCTTTGCAAACAGCATAATCAACCATTTAATTAACATATAAATATGCGTCAGTGTAACTTATTAGAGAATTTTTTTACATTATACATAACAGCATTTTAAAGTAATTTCTTTTATTTAAAAGCAAGAAGAGACAGTTCTGAGATTTTAAGTAACAGTCAAGCCTTAGAAAGTCAATGATGGGCTTGTTTCTGATATGCTACTTTAAGTCCACAGTAAATTCACTGATTTCATTAAACTCAAATTTACAGAGTATTGGATCAGCAGAATTTATCCTATTGATCTTAATGAGTTTTACTAGGCTAATATTAAATAAATTATTGAAGCCCTTTACAATAATCTGAAGAAAACCAAACAATTATTTAAATCTACAATGACCTTCTAACCTTGCACAGTTTGCTCCAATCTTTGATACATTCTTGTCGAAATCCAGCAGTAAAAGCTCCCAGATATGCTATCACACCAGCTGATATCAAAACATCTCCTGTCAAATTATCATATGTGTCTTGAAGATCATTCGCAGCATTATTCCATCTATGACAAGCAAAAAATACAGGAAAAAAAAAAGCAGTGCTGAAAACTCCACATTATTGATATTGACAATAAAAATCAACCTTTTTTGTTGTTGTTTATTTTCAGGTGGAGAATAAGGACACAGCACTTATGTATTTTTTTCCTCACAGGATGCTAGGCCATCTTGTCTAGACCATGCTTTTGCCAAGAAAGGTTGAACAAGATGATCCTTGAGGTCCCTTCCAATTTGGTACTCTATGATTCTCTGATTCTCTTTTTGAAGACTTCTCTACAATTCTCCTTTGATGTTGCTGCCCATATTTTTTTCATTACAAACAATTAGGAATCTTCCAAGGCCCAGACTGTTACTGTTACACTCTTCAGCATTACAGTCCTCAGACAGAGATAGAACATTAAATGCACAGAGAACTGAAGTTCAATTTCTGTTTCTACAATGGCTGTTATATCTGACATTTGAACTTTAACCTGACCTTGATTTCTCTCCACCAAGACCTCCAATCAGCTTCTCTGCTCGTCCTAGTTTTTTAGCACACAGATCAACCTGGAATTCTAAACGAGCCTTTTCTTCAGTTTTCTCAATGAAGGTTCGTTCCAAAGCAGCCAAACGACTTTCAACTGCTGCAAGTTCTTCTCTCTTCTGATCCAAGAGTTCCAGTGTCTCTGTTAACGACTGCTGTGCCTCTCTTAAACGCTCTTTCTTGGGTGCAACCACCTATTCAATTACAACCAATACAAAATGCTTAAAGCACATTTGGTAACTTTATTATTTAATACAATGCTTAGGGTGAATATAACAAAGAAAGAAAAGATTTCATAACACTGTGAGGGACTATGATCAAAAACCCACCTTTGCAACCCTGTCATACACCTCCATTGCCATAATCCATTTGCATAAACCCTCTGCAGCTGAGGAAGCTTTAGCCACCTTTTGTGGATCAAACTCAGGATTAGTCAAGTATTCAGCCCGAATCTTCTGCATGATAGCTGCCTGGATAAAAAAAAAAAAAAGCATCGTAGCTCAAAGTCTTGGGGCTGACACTTTAAAATTACACTGACTGATTGCTGTGTCTCCATGTAGCAAAACAGGAATGAACTACTCAGTAGTACCTGTGGTAGGAAACACTGCTCATTTGTTTTTTTTTGTTTTCCTATCATGCTTTGTGATCTTTTACTATTTTCATCCTACTCCTATTATTATCCTTTATATGCATTTGGTAGATATACATATACCCATGTATTTGGCATGTCTTCCATGTGGCTCCTAGCGAAGTGCTAAGAGCATTAGTCACATAGAAGCCTTAATTGATGTTCTCCCTTGTGAAAAACATAAAAATTTCATTACTTGCTATCTTTTCACAAGACACAGCTGTTGGAGGTCATTATAAAAAATTTATTTCTACTAATGTAAAACAAAATCTCAGTGAATTACATTGCTTATGACTACGTTTGCAGATCCATTTTAAAAAAGGTGAAAGCATATCCAATTTCCACTGAACTGGGCAAACAGCAAGAATCATACTCTTGGACAGCAAGATCTTTGGGGGAGATTACCTATTTTAAATGAAGTTATATAGTAGTAAATTTCTACATTTGTTGTATATCTTCTAGTATACTGAACAAAATACTACCCGTTTTGTCAGCATTCATTTAATCCAAATAATAGAATTCAAAACAGTCATTAAGAAGACCACCAATGTGGGCAATTATTTTAAAAATAGAAAAAAAGTTCATTATATCAAGTAATTTATTGAAAAACTATCACAAAAAAAGAGGCATAGAAATGCTGGACAGAGATCAAATGTTCACCCTTTGCACAAAAAACCCCACAACCAACCAAACCCTAAAGCAGAATACATGAAATGAAGCTGAAAGGACTATGATTCAGAAAAAACAGAGATAGCTCTTCATACCACTGAAAGCAGTCTTCTGGAATGCTTTTTAAAAAGATCTTGTAGATACAGAAAGTTTACATGGGCTTAAAAAAAAACTAGAGAAATTACAGAAGAGAGATCCACTGAAAGCTATCAAACACAGAGAAACTACATCTAGCTTTGGATGTACTTCATTTGAAGATGGAGGCTGGAAGAATATTTGGATAAATTACTTTATATATATATAGTTCCTACTCCTTCCAAGGCATCTGCTTATGGCCATTTTTGGACACAGGACAATGGACAGAACAGACTAATCTGACACAGTTTTTTATGTATTATTTTTACCTTTTGATGAAATAATACCTATAAATTGCAAAGTTAGAAACATTTGTGCACAGAAGGACATTTCATTGAAATAGAAGACAGGCTGTATAGAAGTCTCAGAAATTCCCAAAAAGGAATTCTAAAACCATCTAAAATGTCACTTACAAAGCTCACCCTGAAGAATTTTGACCCACTAGCCATCACCATAATCATCCTACAGAGATACCCTTTCACCTAGTAAAAATCCTTGATCATAACAGAAGTTGACTAATTTGGGACAAACGGGGTCTCCAATATAGTATTTTCTAATTTTAATTTTTCACCTGCAAGAAAATGTCTACATTATAAAATCCACTGAAAAAATAGACAGAAACCTTACTGGAATATTGTCCTTGTCATACTCCTTCAAGTCCTTTAAGAAATTCATGCCACCAAGCAGTTTCTTGCTTGGACCCCAGTAATCCAAAATCTACAAAACAAAGTAGGAAATATCTTTTCAAGCAGTTTAGCAACACATACACAGACAAAAAATGACAAATCTCTTTTAGTTATACATATTACTATAATAATACATACACATATTACTATAATAATAGTAATATTGATGACCTTGTATTTCCTTGACACATCAATAAAGGAGAAAGTCTACCAGATCAAACATTTTTCCCAAAACACATATAAAGCCAAAAACTGAACAGTGTCTTAGGGAAGAGTTACATATCGTCTTTTATCAAAATATGAGTCAAGCAAATTGCATGTATTCTGTTTGCACATTATAGAACGTAGAAAATTTGGAATTCCGGAAGTTTTCAGTAAGATAATGGATGGCGGCCATAAGTATCGCCTACTTTAGTGGACCCTGGGTGATACAAATTATACTTTTATTTGAAACTACTATCTGCCATTTTACCTTGCCTCCAGTTCCTGAAGGATCTGCAATCTTCTCAGGTTTTATGTCCTTCATGACACAGACCGCAGCCATGACAAGTTTGACACCAGACGGAGGATTTTTCATTGATTTGACAACTGATATATCAGAAGGCTGAAGTAAAAATCACATTTAAAAAAATTGTGACAAATGCTATGCCTTTCTCACCACTAAGATGAATGAATTAACAGAAAAAAAAAAAAGGAGGAAATTACTACACCATTGCCCATTAACATGATTATAGAAGACTTTTAAGAAGGGACAGTACAGCATTAACAAGAGAGTTAACAATATCTGTCAATGTATCCTGTGGGAAAAATAAAAAATGAAATAAATTCTAGCAATTGTAGAAATGTTATTAAAATTATAATTAAAATTGATTTTTAAAAGTCAACATCACAATATTTTTGATACACTTCCATAAGTGTCATCTAAGATGCCTCAAATACTTCAAAACTCTGACTAAACCACCTCCTGCTACATTAAATTCCTGCAGGGCTTTCTCAACAATACTGCTTTCAGATCATGTGTTAATTCAAGACAAGGACAAAACCTTTAAACCAATATATATATTTAGACCAGACATCCAGATAATTCCATCAACAAATGCCATGTTATACACGGCATTAACCTAGCTGAAAAAGAATGAACTTCCTGTTAACTTGCTGTTAATCTCAGATTTTGGTTATTTTTCCCACAAGTGGGCATCCTTGTAAATAAACAAATTTTTAAATGCCTGCCTCCCTGTCCTCCCCCGCTTTTATTCTGAGTACATGAAGAGGAAATACACTGAACAATGACTGTACGGGTCCTCTCCTTTGCCAAATCCAAGGAAATTTAACACTTTTCAAATCCTTTTCATCTTAGTTCATTCTTTCCCAAATAAATGGAAGATTTTCATCATGTTAAATAACTCTTGCCTTCAAAGTGTCAAGAGCATCAAGTGCAGCCTCCAGGGCAGGGATTGCCTCTGCCAGGTCACTCTCACATTCATTTTTCAATGCCTGAGCTTCTTCAGCTTTTTCTGTAGCAATTTCTTCATCTACTTTTACAGTTTTTCTTTTTTGTTCTACTTCAGCAGATTCTATTTCTATAGTCTAGAAAAAACAAATGGATGAGCTTCCTATTGAGCAGTGAATGACCAAAAACCCTGAAATTACATATTATAGCACTTATGAAATATTGTAAAATATAAAAAGAAAATTGAAGTATTTCAATATTTTTATATATTCTCAATTTATATTAAGGGAATAATTTGTTTCTTAGCATAATGCAACTTTATCATGGAGCTTTAACGGTAGGTAAACTGCATGACATTAGATTACTGTCAATGAAAGCTATTTAAAATATGTTGAAGTTCAGGAGACAAGAAACTATGTGCATCAGATTGTAACAAAAAAATGACTAGAATTTATAGTGAGTTTTCATAGCTTCAAAGTCTGTAACATTGACTACTGAAACTTATTTTCTTTTCAGTGATGAGTCAAGCCTTCATCCAAGTACTCCTTTTTCAGTTCTACAGAAGCAACATCTATTTTTCTTAAAAGTTTGTAAGAATAAGTAAAAGAGATATGTAAAAACACTTATAAAGTGCATAAAAACATCAATCAAATCTTGATTTTTTTGTGATGCAACAATAACATGCTAGCTAAGTATATTTTTGAAAGTCAGAATTTTCAAAAACACCCAAGAGATTGGTTCCTAAATACCACTAAATTTCTATGAGGTTCATTCTTTTTAGGATCCTTTTAAAAATGAAAAGTATCATTCTTGCACATGCAGAGACAGACTGCAAAACTGTTCTTGTTCATTTCATATCCTGAAGAACCATTTGTGGTTTTGCAATGTATCTGAATGATCTTGGGAAAGCCGGTCTAACCAGTACTAGCATGAAAGTCCCTCTAAGTACCCTTCTGCATGGAACTTAGGACTGTATATCCAGAGTATCTTACTGTATCTTACAGTAAGACTGTATCTTACATAAAGAATGCAATTTTCTTCCAGTTCTAAGCATATAAGCATAAAAAGTGGCAAGTCTCACAATAACACAAACCCCAGCAAACAAGAAGTGAGTTCAAAACACTGAACTCGGCTCTTATTTTCTGGAAGTCACACATCAGCCACCTTATACAGGCATATTCTTTTGAACGTGTCTACAATCAGCTAAGATACTGCAGTAGAAGTACATTGCATGGTAAAAATCCTCCTTCAAAGCTATTTATTTGAAAGGTGATATTAGGGATTCCAAGTAGCCACATGCTTACATTAAACCCCACAAATTTGTATTTGCGTAACTCTACCTTCATCATGTTTACATTATCCAATTTAGCCTGTTCCAGTTTGGGCTGCAGCTGAACTAGCTCTTGCTTCATCTCACCAACCTGTACATATATAAAAGAATCAGGTAGGATTCAGAAGTGCCAAGTACAATTTTCAGTAATTTCTATAAAACCTAGATTTTTCCAAATGACTAATTTACTGATAAATGGAAAGTCAGCATCAAACCAAAACACTTCAGAGTCTTCTTTTAATCTCATATGCATAACTACATTCACTTATAGTCATCTGCTAACCATTTAAGACAGGGGAGTTCTGTTCATGTGCTTAGAAATCTTAGAGGTTTATGGCCACTAGCACAACTGCTATGACTGCAGGAAAGAAAAGGCAAAATGCATTTCTTACTGTTGAAAATCAACACTTTTTGACTGACTTCTACAGGAAGAAGCCTGCTTTTGCCAAACATTTTGCATTTTCAGTTCCATTTCTGTCCTAACTCACTTGTGATTCAGCAAAAGCTAGCTTATCCAGTCCATTCACATATTTCTTCTTGGCTTTCATTACAGCATCTCGTTTCTGAGTAAGAAGATTTTGAAATGCAGCAATAAGCTCAAGATATGAAGTAGGAGTAACATAATTATGGCGTCCCAGACTTTGCAAGAACCTATTTAAAAAAAAAAAAAAAGAAAAAAAACCCAGTAGTTTAACTATTTAGTTTAAATATTGTTAGCAAAGTGACATTACTGACAAATAACAGGAGTAAATAATTTTGACAATTTAATGTAATATTTTTATGCAGACAGCATACAATAACTTTTAATACAGAAATGAGAAGAAATGAAATTAAATTACCTACTATTTTGTTGTCTCCTACTTCTAAAAATTTAACTTTGGAGTTCTCCATTGCTCAGTTTAGTACTTCTAACAACATAATCTTTTCTCTCTTAATATTTCTATAAATTAATAGTTTTCAAAAGAAACAGGCTGACCTTCCAGATAGTGACAAAACTGAAGTATGAAAGTATTTACAGATGGGCATAACTTCCCGACGCTCATTGTCTGTGAGCTGAAGTGTTTCTAAGAACTTATTAGCCACACGTTCAAGGGCATCTTCAGGCCACGGCTGAAGGAGAAGTGAGAAGCATTTGTAAGACTCAGTTGTTAGCGGTCTTCATACTTTAAAAACAATTTTTACTATTCAAAACACCAGAATGAAATATATTAGTTGCAACTATGTCTCAAAAATAATGAGCTGATATAATGGCTAGATGAAGCAGCAAGGTCACTCTCTATCCATGCATACTTTTCTGGCAACTCCTGGTTGATCTTCTACTTAATAGCTACGTATTACCATTCTATCCAAACCTTTTTCTGTCTATGTCACCCTTTGGCAGAAAAATAAATTGACGTCAGCACCAGACCAAGCTATAGAGATAACTGCACTTTATTGAGAGTAGAGAGTAACATGACTTACATCAAGGATCATTAACTATAGTAGTTTTCCAAGTTTTATTCTGCTATAAAAGATCTACTGATAAACAGGACTCAAACTTATTAGTCATTCCCATGATGCTTAACTGGCAGCAGAAATTATAATAATTTTTCAATTATACTGAAATGGTTTCTCTAGTCCTTTAAAACACACACAATGTATGATAAAATGACAAATTACCATCTAAGACTATTCACTCCTTCAGCAATGTAAAATTTGTAGCAAAAAAAAAAAAAGTTTATTTGTAGAAATACTGAGATCACACACCAAAGAGCTCCCCAAATATTACAAAAAATGCCTTGCTATTTTAAAATTTTGAAAAACATGGAGTAATTCTATATAGAAGACATGAAAATACAGATTGTTAGAAAATGGAAGTATTTTGTTGCAAACACAATATAAATGTTTTCACATACCTGGAACCAATCAATAGTACAGCAGTTTATGAGTGAGGGAAACTGTCTCAGACGATTGCGGAAAGCATCTCCAATCGGGCTGAATGCTACCACAATGTGGAGATTTTCTTTGCAGCAGTTCACAAACAATGCAAACAAGGCCAAGGGACTGAGTTCTTCATGTTTACTGCCCACCTGAACTACTGCACGAACACCCTTAGGAACAGTACATAAAGTAAAAATGGTTATATAATTGCTTACCAAGCACTTCTGAAGTCCTATAACAAACCTGCTAATGGTTAATGTGAATTCTTTATTGAAAAATTAAATAGGTAAAATAAACTACAAGAACAAGTAGTAAATACTACTTGAGAACAGGATTACAATATGTATCTGTGACCCTAACAACTCATTCTAGAAATGACCATCTGCTGCCTTGAGCAACTGAGAATACATCAGAACAAAAACTAAAAATCCATTCCAAGATGAGTCCCAGATGGACAAGACACATTTAGATGGGACAAGGTTAAGAAATATTCTGGGGAAAAAAAAATAAATTCATAATTATCTCCCTCAAAAAATAAAGAAACAAAGCCTTCTCATGATATATGCAACTATGCGGCTTAATTACAATCAATCTTCAGTCACTTAAAAATTTAGGAGATACAAACAGATGATGCAAATTACTACTTTTATAACACAAAAGTATCTGAAGAGAGCCTACAGGAGAGCTGGAGAGGGACTCTGTCAGTAAGTGTAGTGATAGGACAAGGGGTAATGGTTTTAAATTGGAAGAGGGGAGATTTAGATTGGATATTAGGAAAAAATTCTTTACTGTGAGGGTGGTGAGGCACTGGAACAGGCTGCCCAGGGAGGTTGGGGATGCTACATCCCTGGAAGTGTTCAAGGCCAGGCTGGATGGGGCTTTAAGCAACCTGTTCTAGTGGGAGGTGTCCCTGCCCATGACAGGGGGGTTGGAACTTGATGATCTTTAAGGTCCCTTCCAACTCTAACCATTCTATGAGTCTATAAAAGCCACTATCACAAAAGAAAATGTTTTTCTCATTATCTATGCTTTAAGTGCCTTAAACAACATTTCAAGTCATGTACTTACTAAGAACTTTTAAAGCTTTAATATTACACTAAAATATGCTGTATTTAACTAATCAGAGAGGAAGATTTAAGTTTCAAGCATCAAAATATATTTCATTTGTTCATTTGTCAAAAGCAGTAATCACTCAAACAAGAAGAAGCCTCTAGATTTGAAACTAAAGGCTTCTTCATAAAAGTATTATTATCTTCAATTAATTAACAATTCATGAAACACTGACTATAAACTCCTAAAACTCAAATTATTCTTCCACAAAAGCATGCATAATTTGCATAATCCTTTTACTAAAATAAATTTAAACTAAACTAAATTAAAATAAAATAAATTTTGGGGAAAAAAATTAGCTTAGTAGTAATACAGTAAAAGTGGAAATATTTTTATGGAGTAGATGTAATTAAGTAAAAACCAGCTTTGCCACATTATGGATAGTTACCAAGTTCTAGCATATACCAAGCAACATGTTTGCACAAACTGTAAAATTGTAGAAGTGCCAAATTATCTTAATATTGTTATGACATACAACTTGCAAGAATGAAACAGTAATAGAGAATAGTGATTAGAGTTATAATCTGACTTCTTTGCAAAACACATGGAATGCAGATAACTTAAGCTCAAGAAAAAAAAAACATTCAATAACATTTATCAAGTGATAGAGTTATTTCAATAAAGAATATTTGTATGCATACTCAGAGCCACTTTGAATGTCAACTTGAAGCAGGCTGGAACATAGGAAGTTTCATTCAAAAATGAGGAAAAATTTCTTTATGGTGAGGGTGACAGAGCTAAGGTGCTCTGGGCAATCCTGCTTTAGCAGGGGAGTTAGACTAGATGATCTCTACAGGTCCCTTCCAACTCTGACAATTCCTTGATTCTGTAAATTACTAGTAAACGCACCACAGAGATATGAAGACAGCACAGCATACGGTTCCAAATAGCGAGATAACTTTAAGTTTCCAGTTTGATTTATTCAGAGATTGGTGGCTCTCCCTCCCAACTGATGACTGCATTTTCAAAACCCAAGCCTGATTTTAGTTATACATTGCATTCTTACTTCTGAGCCTGACTTCATGGAGCATCCTTCCCCAACTTCTGAGAATAAATATCAAGACTATGAAATTCTAACAATCACCTAATGCCCTAGACAGCAAGAATCTATTGACAAGGGCAGGCCATGTTTTCGCAAAAATTGTCTTTGTCCTTAACTAATCAATGAAAACATTATGATGTACATTCTTCTTCTGCAAAATACAAGGCAAAAAGTTAACTACAGCCATGGGGTATTTCTGAATAATCAAAGTTCTCTACACACACAACTTAATGTGTTTGTGAACAGACTGCCAGGTCAGAGTAAAAGCTAGGAGTAGGCATAAGCTACTCTGTACGTCTACTGATAACTGGCTGATTTACTTAAGGTCTCAAAAAGAGTCACAGAATTAAATGCATATATCCAAAAGCTACACTTTACTCTGAAGTGACAAAATAGCTTAATAGGGAGTTGACATTTAAGGGAATTTCTGAAGATACCTCTATAATTTCTTGTTTTTCATCTGGTGCAAAAAGATTGGGTACCTCCCCAGTGTTGAGAAGACTGTCAAGATCTTCTAAAAAGCTTTCTTCTTTAATTTGTGCATCTGTGATCAGAAATACAGTTTTCAAGCCTTTTACACCTGCATTCTTCAGAAGACTCTGAAAATACAATATAGTTAAAATATTGTACATTCCAAAACATCCTTCCCAAAAATTAAGTCAAAATGCAGACAGGCAAGTAATACTCACCTTCAGATCTTCTCTCCACTCATTTGTACCATAGGTCTTGGAAATCTCTGGTTGAAAAACACACATTTTTGCCATGAATGCTGCTAAACGGGTCAAAGACTGACGTCCACTTCCTCCCATTCCAACCAACAAAGCGTTACCCTTTGGCTGCTTCAGAATACGGCTTATACGAGACAAATGTTCCAACATATACCTATATTTGAAATATGCCGGTTACCAAATTGGCAGAAATAGAAATACATTTGTGCACTTATAAATCTGTGAAACAAGTATAGAAGCAGCATCCTCAAAACTAATTTCCAAAGGTGGGGTGGAGTGGTGGGGAGGAGGAAGAAAAGTAGTGGGTGTGCACCACAAATTAAAATTAAACTCACAACTCTTCTATTATACAAATATCAGTATTTAGCTAAATTACAAATTGCTACAAATCACTATAAATTACTAAAAGGAGCTGGCAGCAGCGAGAACAGGAGTGCTATAAAAAGAAAACAGAAATTATCTACTTCTCAATCATAGCAGTTTTATCAGTTTTAACTTTCTCAAAGTATAACATTTGAAATACTTTTCAAGGGAGCAACTGGGGAAAAATAGGATATATCAACAAACCTCTCCCTTCTGCTTCTGACAGTGTTTTACAACTTATGTGTGAAATAGATATAATAGATATTAGAACATCTTCATAAAGCAGTGTCTGCACATTCCTGGAGTCCTATCTACTGTGAAAACAGGAGCATAGTCTATCTTGAAATATTCAACAAGATCTACATCTACATAAGATTGCAAGCTTAAACACATGGCATTGAGTAGTTAAAGCAACCTGAGCAGCAGTTTAAAGTGGTCTCAAAAAAGGTTAAAGCATTTAAAGAAAGATAAATACTTGTTTATTTTCATTGGTTAAAAAAATAAAGGAGTCAAATCCAGATGTTGCCAATGAGGTTGGACTCTAAGGCTACAGTCAGACATGGTATCCTGGCTACTGTTCAGTGAGGTAACTGGGATATCACTTCTGCACTCAGGACTCTGCTGCTGATCAGAGTCTGCCAGCTCCTCAAATTCCCAGCACAGCTGTACATACAGGTACCCACAAATCCACACTGTCAAAATTATCTAGACTAAAAAAAGCTAACCCTAATTACCTGCACAAAGCATCTATGTGTCCAGTTATACTGGCAAATATGAAGAGGCAACAATCTCCAGCAATAGGAAGGAAGACAGAATTGTGACCTCCTAATCTGTCTCAGTTGTAGCTCTGCCTGATCACTGGTGAAGGTAACAATAGTGGCCTGCAGAGTCTAAAATTCCACAGGTTTAGCTGCAGCACCAGGCTGGGTACATGCCCTGAAGTGGGGCATGACTGTGCTGCATAATAACAGAGCAGACAGAAAGCTCTGATTGTGCTCTATCTCACTCTGCACCTCACAAACTTAAAATCCTTGTCCTAGGTGAAATGGAAGTCCAGTGGCTGCAGGCAAAACTGATATCCACCTTTACCAGTAACAGAGGTCTAGCAGAAGTAGGGCACCTGCCTAACCGGGTGCACAACGTCTCTGTAACAACCAAAGAATATATTCAAAGCCCCTTAGGAGAAAACCTTCTCATTATCTACTTTTGGATAGAAAAAGCAGGGGCAAAAGAGAAAAATCAGTTCACTTTCATCCAAAAAAGGTGTAAAACTATAATCACTTTTGTGGTTGTATAAAGGAGGGGGAGACATACAAAAAACACAGCCAAAAAAATTGGATATGCTAAATTATCAACTACTAACAAATTAGCATTGGATATGCTAAATTATCATACTATCAAAATTTTATGCACCTGAAAACTACAAGGTTCATTCTTGTTTTGTGCATTTGATTATATTCATCCAGACATTGCTCTGCAACATCACCGAACTGCTGAAGGCTTGGAATTTCAGTGTAAAGTCTTTCATCTCCCTCAAGTTCTGGACTCATGTAGTCACCAAAAAACAAACTTCTCATGTTTTCTTCTGTTACCTTGGTAAATATTCAACAAATTATGAAGTCGAGTTTAATATTTAATGATCATGTTCTTCATTGGAATTTTAGAAAACAAAGGAGAATTTAGACAAATACTCTTAGGCATGAGACCAAGCACTCTGAACTATTTTCACTCACAGACAACACACAACTCAAAACTATTTATTTCCCATATTAACCAATACACATTCTTAATCATTCTTGGAACATACTTGGCTCAAATAGCTACTAACAGTCTCCTAATCATGACCTTCAGATTACACCAAATTTATGTATGTATGTTTAGCAATTTTCAATATTTGTTTCAAATGAACAATTAAGTCCAGAAAATTAGGTTGTCTATATGTCAATGAAATGACAGGGGAAGAAAAAAAAGAAAAACAGAAGAAAAAGATGACAAGGCAAACAGTATAACATTATTATGCAACACCCTAAATACTAAAATTTCATAACAATTACACCGTGTTGTTTACCATGCAGTAGCTCAGTCACAGGTTAAATTTAAAAAGGGAATGTCTTCTTATCCATAGATCAGGTCTTGGGAAATCCATTTAAGAGTATTCATATTTGTTTTTTTCATTGCAGGTACTGTACTACATGCAGAGCCCAGCTACTTTTGTGGCAGTGATTTAAAATTTACTCTGTTTATTTCTGTTATGTTTCCTCCCATTGCCCAAAAATTAACTACATGTGGCCACATCTCTAAGAAAAGATGTGACAGCTTGTTTTATTTTTTTTCTCACCTATTGATTAATTGGATGCTTGATTGCTGTGTGCAAGCATCTGGGAGCTTAATAAACACTATGCTTGGTAAATTAAATTTTTAAAGATATAATGCTCAGGGATTTTTTTGGTAAATCTGAAAAAATGCTGCACAACTTTTTTAATTAAATAAGAAACAAGTTTTTGTTTCACTATCAGATACAGAAAATTCTTTTATGGAAAAGTAATAAGTTTACCCACATTTTAAATTAAATATTTTTTGAAAAAGACATTTACAACAGTTAAATCCTTACAAATGTATTCACTCTTTTTTTTCCCCAAAGAAACCATTTTTCCCTATTCAACTTGAATTCTCAAGCACCTTTGATCTAAAATTTCATCTGTGATTGAGAAACTTTCTAGTCTTTATAACAAAAGCAATTTTTTGGTAACAGGTTAAACTTGATACTCACAGACGTGCTTTCATGTTTCAAGTGTGCAAAAACTGAATCAAATGCTTCTTTGAAGTGTTCTTTCACAACATGTTTCATTAAATTGAACAACCAGGCTCTATCATTGTCTTCCACTAGACGATCATAGAAGACACGAAATACCTCATGTACAAACAGACGAATCATTTCATGTTTGCTTTCAATTGATTGTCTCTTAATAAGCAAGCAGCCAAGGATAACACGTGAAAAGTCACGCAGGTTGAATACATAATGGGATTTGGCTGGTGTGGGCAAAAGATTTTTGATGGCTTTCTTATAGACCTGAAGATAACAACAACAAAAGAAACCAAAATCAATGAATTAGTAACACAAACTATATTATTATAATAAATAATAAATGCCCTCTAAAACTGTATTTCTGTGAGAAAACCTTTTCACACCTAATAAATCCTATTAACGTCTAAAGATCCCCAAGTCCTCTGAGTGTATCAGATGCACCTCATGCAGTTCTAGGACGTACGTGTACCACTAACCTAATTGCAAATGGGAAAGGTAATTGTAGCAAGCGTGAAGAAACCTGATGTAGGACCAGGAATACCACTCAGATCTCTTTACTTCCTTTAATTATATGATAGCCTCCTTCAAGAGAAGGATTGAATGATATGTAATTGTAACTTCCTAGACTTTCACTTGTTAAATCTATTTGTTTGCATATCTACAAATTGCTCAAAAATAAATAGAGATTCAAAAAAGATGCTAAAGTAATAGGCAGATCAAGGAAAGTGTCTTTTGACTATGTTTTGCTCTAATCT
Organism: Pedionomus torquatus; assembly: GCA_013398155.1. Lineage (NCBI taxonomy): Eukaryota > Metazoa > Chordata > Aves > Charadriiformes > Pedionomidae > Pedionomus > Pedionomus torquatus. The sequence continues at coordinate 36,915 of VZRU01019628.1, read as the reverse complement.
GAATCCATCAGCTGTTATTAGCTCATGCTGTATGACAGAAATAGTGTCCTTTCTCATTACATTGAACAAAAATAACATGCTGAAGTGAATGCTGACAGAGGAAGCATTTAATCTGTCTCTGTATACTCATAGGTGAAGACAATTATCAAACATCAACCTGCTAAGAAATTGTACAGTAAAATCAAGTGTTGCAGATTTGATTATATCCATGATACTGAGAACTCATTTCACCTGTTGTCCCAAGTCCAAAGACAATTAAAAGCCCAGTTCTTCTATTACATAATAAATATATATATAATATTTTGCATATATTATATTAAATATATCTTCTCTATATTCCTAGGATTTGAAGGGTATTGCTTATCAGGATGAAAATTCCTGTTAGAACAGATTCTCTAGCTGGCAAATGAGCAAGATTCTAACAGTATGAACAAAATTTGACAGTCTGATGAGAAATACCTGCATGACTGTATTAGAAGACAATACTGAAATTGGTCTAAGATGTATCCTGACAAAACGTTTCAAAGACATAGTCAAAAGCATTCAAATTGATAGAAGGCACTACTATTATTTTCTATTTAAGGAAGCAAAACTCACAAATTTCTTGTTAATTACTTTGTTTCGGAAGGACTAATTGAACAGTCAAAAAGATTTCTTGTGGCATTAGTCAGTCTTGTGGTTCATACATTGAATGTATTATCTGACAATAGTTCTGAAATACCAATTCTGCAAATCCTTAGAATTAGATGGATTCAGTCTTGAATGCGTATGAGCAGCAGTAGCAGAAAAGTCTGAGAAAGGCCACAGTTCTGCAGCAGAAGTCAGTCACGTCCCCTGCGAAACTCCAGACAATTGACTTTGCCTTGGAAGCTGATTTTCTGACAGAATTTCTCATTTTTCATTAGCTACCTAATGCATTTCCACGATGAATACTTATGGCAGGCAACAGATTTGTTCACATTGCTAATGATTTCTGCCATGTAATAAGCCAAAGCTATACTTTGATGTACCTGTAACAATGCCTCTTCACAAAAATGTCACTAATCAGTACTCTGCAAATGTGATACTTGCTGAAACCTGTACTGTGGAACTTCACAAACTATTTAGAAATTCCATACAGCTGGGTCTAACGTCTTCACAACATTTCTGTGATGTCTTCTGTCATACTGGAGTCAGATCCAAGGTTGCACACTCATGTTGGCTTCCCCAGTCTGCTGGGATGTACCCATAATTAGATAAAAACTGGGAAAATGGAGAGGGTGATTTCTTCATTCTTAGTCTCTCTGAGAAGGAATTTTGGAAGGGTTGCAACTGATATTTTCATTTTGTCTTTGTGTGTGACAGCTTTCCACGCCCGTCTGACTCCAAAAAGATTCAAGTCACATCTACTTGACATTATGTGGACAGGTAACACGGAGCCCACACTAACACAAATTTAAAGACAATTTTTCTAGAATATGAAGGTTACTGCAACAGTAAATCTAAGACAATTTCCTCAAAGGAGATAAGGCTGTATGTTAATAAGGAAAAAAAAATCTAAAATCTTCAGCTCACCAATTATTATAGAGGCAGCAAAACTTTACTGAACAAATTAAAGGAAATTTCCATGAAGGTATTTCTCTCTTACCTCTAAAGTGGCAGTGACAATTTGATTTCCAACTGTGAAGAACTCAGAAGAAAATTCATTAGTCCGTAAGTAAAAAGATACTATGGTAGAGAAGATGCGGACCATTGTTTCATCACTAAAGGGATTAATAGTGCAAATGTTGAAGTGTCGCAAAAATCGAGGAGTAACAGGATTTCTCCCACCGCCTGGAGGCCCCATAGCAGCAAGCAACTGTACATCAACAAGTGTAATTTTTGATGTGTCCTTTAAATCATACCTTCAAAATAAATTGTGATGTGACATTCAGATAGTTACAAATACAACACATTTGTTACAGCTTAGATGCATCTGTATTACCGAGTACTCTCTGCATGCATAACATATGTACATAAAATTACAGTATTACATACTAAATACTATATTTTTAATGCATATTTTTGTATTTTCAAACCAAAAAAAACCACACCAAAACACAAGAACAACTAGTTCTATAACTTTGGTCCAGCTGGTCTCAACATATTATGCCAGCCTAATAGAAAGATCATTTGTTTAAACTGGGTTGTGTAGAACCTGATACAAAATTTTGAGACAAATTTTAAAGCTGCTGTGTGGCAAGATACAGTATCTCTACTCAGAAGCAAAAGATACTTGAACCTGGAATCACAAAAGTAACAGTATTTGAGAAGTGTCTGGAATTACAGAATAATTCCAGTTGGAAGGGATCTCAGGAGACCACGTGTTCCAATCTTCCAATTTAAGCAAAGCAAAAAACATCAAAGGCAGGGAAGACCTTCAACTGGTTTTCTTCATGCCTATTGCCACATCTGATTCCACTGTTATTTTAAAAGATTGTTTTGAAATGTTGTCAAAAAAATTAGATCTTAGATAACAGTAAAAGCCAATGCAATGAGTAAAATCAAAAGTTTTATATAATTGCATATATATAAACCCATAAATATATAAAATCATATATATATATAAAAAACCTGCCAATTCACTCTGAGGAGGAAGAGAAATGAAACAAGGAACTGCACTGGAAAAAATGAAAACAATGAAAAATGCAGATATTAAGTCACTTAAAGAGCAACACAGAAGTTGTTTCAACTTTAAATAAAATCTTTTATATAAACCAAAGCTATTGTAACAATTACAAAGCACTTTAAAAATATTTTGAAAGTAAAATTCAAGTGAATAAATAATTATAACAGCAACAAAAAAAGTTTCAATTGTATTTCAAATAATTACCAAAATCCATGGTCCAAGAACTGTCTTAAAAGTTCTATTGGAGGCTGTGCACCATATGTCTCCAAAGCAGGCATATTCATATCATCTACAAAAATAATGCACTTTTTTCCCATTGGAGGGCCAAAGACACCTTTGCGCCTCTTGTCCAGCCTGGCCATAATAATGTTCTATAATGCAGATAAGAATATTCAAAACATAGATTATATATTCATATGTTATCTTTTTGAAACATAATTTATCTGTTCTACTAACCTGGGTCTGATTGGCACTGGTTCGAGCTGAAAAGTTAATGAAGAAGGGAAAGTAGCGCTCGTTTTCCAAGTTGTTCATTAACTTGTCTTTGACGTACACAGATTTCCCGGTACCCGTCGGTCCCACTAAAAGCAGTGGTCTTCACAAAGAAAGAAATAAAGCATACAGACCGCAGAAATCTAACAAACTATAAGCAAATTGCAAGTTTTACAAACTTGCCATGCTAGCTCTAAAAACATTCCATACTTTAAGAAGAAACTAAAATGTTTTAACATATTCATATAACCCCTCATAATTTTAGTTTGCTCCTACCAACAAGACTACTGGCTTTGGAGAATGTATGAACATACATGGGAGTTAAATGTCTCCCGACAGGTCTTACAGTACTTTATACCTCATAAAACTTTCAGCCATGAAATTTTACCTGAGGCTGGTTTATATTTTATTCTCTTCTATGATCTGACCATAGCTAATGTAACTCATTCTGATATGACTAATCAAAGAAAAAATAAATATATTTCATCACCAAAGAAAAAAAAGTAAAAAAAAAAAACCTCTTTGGGCTGTTGTAATACCATTATCAGAATGAGCATAGCAAAACTGGACTACCATAAGACCTCATTAAAAAAAAAAAAAAAAAAGGACTTACTGGCAAAAAATTACATTGTTTGTAGTAAATGGCAGTTTTTAACAGGTCAAATAAACTCTGAGGGCTTGATAAAAGCAATTAAGTCAATGGAAAGAATAAAAGATATTTCTGCATATGACCAATGAAGTGAAGTAACTTACTTTTCATGGGTAACAAATAGCTCTATCAAGTAGGTATATCGGACTGTATCCATAGTTGGTACTATAATATCTTGAATCTTCAAATTTTTCTCACTGTAATTAATGTTTTTAATAAGTCCGTTCCAATGAACCCAACATCCTCTGCCTTTCAGCTAGAAAGAACGCAGATGTAAAATAGAACGGTGTTACTTCTATACATATGGAAGGTTTTCTCTACTATTTCACTTTTGAAAATTAAAATAACAAATTTTAATAAATTAATATTAAATATTTCAGAAGATCATATATTTAGTTTATCTCACTAAGCAAGTGTTAAAGAACATACCTAAGCTGACTCCTCCTTTTCTTCTTAAAAATTTTGTTCATCCAAAATAAACAAACAAAACTACAAAAACCCAACAGAAGAACATATGCTAAAACTAAAAAGTGCAATTATAATCTAAATTTCTAATGTATACCACAAACAAAATTGTAATATGCGCAAACTGCCAATGGGCTCAATAACCTGCTTTCCTTCTAGACAGACCACATCTTTCCTCCTATTTGAAACTAGATTTGAGTCTGTCATCTTAGCTTTAGCTACAGAATAACCATAATGTGGAAACACTCTAATATAACTGACGTGCATTTCTTGATATTTTCTAAAATTATAATAATTAAAAAAAATTGATCAGCACGTTAGTATTAAAAAAAGAAAAATACATGAAAAATGCACTTTGGGATTTAATTCAACACCCTACAACGTCCAACAATTGTTGCAAAGTTAAAGTATCCACCTAGCTATATTTTCATTCCATTCATGCTGTAAGAATCTACTTCCATCAATGCAGATGCAGTCAATCATACCTCATACATATAGTCATAGACCAAGCCTTTCTCTTCAAAGGGACACTCCCATTTTCCCACACTCGTTGGTAAAGGATTTATTCCAGATTTCCCAGCCAAAGTTTCCCGCATGAAATTATCAAAAATTATCCTGCTGTCACCATCACAAGTTCCACCAATGGACCAAATTGTGGCAAAAGCAAAGCAACCCTGCAAGGGCAAAAAGATGAACAGGTGTTTAAAAAACCAACATATTTTATCAATCTTTTACAGTCTGAGTAACAAACATAATTCTGAAAAATACCACTTAGCAGATGGGTATTACAAGTTACCCTTGAATAGCCCTGGTCTCAAGAAATTTAGAAATCTGTTTAAAGACAGAGCAAACAAAAGACCTTACTCAAGGATGTAAATATATGACAAAAAATTGAAGGCCACTGACTTAAGCATTTTGTCACATCACAAAGCCTGAGAAAAGTTCAATCAATGATTGCATTTGGTAAATAGCAAACCAGGATCTAGGAATTTTCTAACTCCATTTTAAATTAATACTTTTAAATTATGTTTTCTTCAGTTTTTTGTGTCATGTAAGACAGAGTATACAATATAACCCTCAGAAAACACTCTCCCCAAGGAAATTTTGCCCAAACAAGCCTATCAGTATTACAGGAACATTAATTTCCTTTGAGGAAGTAAGACACTTTGCTTTAGCTGATTATTTGGTTACACACATATTTAGCAAAAACACTATTATCCCAGTTAATTGGAAAAATAGAAGAAATATTTAATCATATTTGTTATTTGTATATGAGACATGTCTCATTTGGGCACTTCCAAAATTTTTGAGGAGGTAGGAAGAAGGTGGTGGAATTGCTTCACACGTCTCATCTCAAATTAAAGTTGTTTTGATTAGTCCTATTATTTTTGAATATAGAATATGCAGAAACAGATACACATTTTTCTACAGGCTAAAAGACCAACCATAATCCATGTACGGATGTTTTTGTTGGTGGGATCTTCTTGCACAGTTTGACAAATCAGCATTTCAAAAAGCCGCGTAAGAGCTACTACAACATTGGTATCGCTTGTAGGTACCAGTTCCTAAGAGATACAAAAGAACTGATGTTACACTTTGCATGTTGGGTTAGTTTCTCTTCTGGAGCTAATACAAAATAATTAGGTCATTATCTAATTCTGAACAAATACTTGAAGGCAAGGTTTACACTGACTTTTATTCAAAAGGTCATTTACCCTCCTCTATCCTTGAAACATCAAGACGTTTAGCTAGTTAATCATGTTCGTATCTGCCACGTGACCACTACAACCATACATCTTAAAACAATAAAAACCCAAACCCATAGAAGTAATTACAGTAATACAAGAGGAAAAGCCTAAGTACTGTATCACACAGGGTTCTCAAGGAACTACATGTATGTTTCCCTAACGCTTAAAAAAAGTTCCTAACTTCCCTATTCAACGTGGTATTTTTAAAGAAAAAAGTATATCTACAAAATTCTTGTGGGAAGACTTTCCACTCACCACTTCAAATACTTGTTTTACTTTTTAAAAGAACAAAGATGTAAACTATGATCAACTTATAAGTCTTACCTAACATTGTCATTTTAACTTTCCAAACTGGACCCTAGAATTGCCTTTCCCCAAGCAATAGGAGGCTGATGCATATTCATTCTAGTTGTTCTTGTCATGAGCAAATGACCACCTAACTACTGCAGGAAAAAAATGGCAAAAAATACCTTGCACTTTTTCTGACGGAGTCTTAGTGCTGGTGGTATTAACCAATCAAACAGTCCCTGCAGAAGTTCCTGATGTCCCTTCAAATCAAGAGGTTCAGGCAGTTTACTCAGCCAAGAAGTCACAAGTGGCCTCCAGCCCAGTTGAGAAGGTTCCAAATAAATCATGCCACAACGACTGACCGTAGCAGGCTATGGAAAAATTGTAAACTCATTTTATAATACATTTAATATATTGAAGTTTACTTTATATTTTCATTAAATACAAAACTTACTGATGCCTGGGAAAGATCCATTGTTTCAAAAATAAGACTCATCTGAAGGGACATTTGGATGATTTCCCCACTCATCAAACAAAGCTTTAATAATAATAAAAAAAGAAAATTCACAAGGAAGATTAGGAAAAAACAAAGTCTGTAAATTATGCTTCCTATCACAAGAGAGTTCTATATGAAAATCAGCAAAACCAAGTCCAAAAAAAGACAAGGGCAATCACATAAAAAGTTTAATCACTTGGAGCAATAATTAGTTTTTTGAATCTTTAGCTGAATTCTTCACTTAAACTGTAGTACTCCGTGTTATCCTATCAGGAGGTTCATTACACATAGCTATCATCTTGTGTATGACAGGATAGACAGTAAGCAGAAAGGACATCTGCTGCGATTGTTGCTAATACAGAAGCATTCCAACTGATCAAAATGAAAGTCCAGTTTGAGTACTTTGACACGCTGTCATCCAGAACTTGAAATGTCATCTCTAATTTTTATATTCCCTTTGAGATTCTTAAGGCCTATTTTCAAAGGTGCTGGTTACAATTCTGATGTTCGTGATCAGTGTGTTGATTCTGTGATTATGATTCCAATAAAGTAAAGTAAAAAAAACCAACAAACCAAACAACAAAAACAAACGAACAACAAGAAAGCCAACAAAAAAAGCTTACAACTTGTTACCAAAGCCAGCTTCCACTTGCTCTTTTCCAATGCTAGGCACTGCTCTTTGCATTTGTGCTTTTATATGTAGAATATTTTTAAAATATCACATTTTTTTTATTTAGGCATTTATTTTCACTGAATGATACCTTTTTGTTGTCATCCAGAACCGTGTTCATGCTTTCTATCCACAGAGTATCTATTGGGCCATCAAAGATAACCCATTTACGTTCAGGAGTCTCAGATGATGCAAATTCTCTGAAAGTATTAGCAATTATACCATCTGTCCACTAGAGGGGGAGAACGCAGGAGTGAAAAAACATAGTACACATAGTTCAATTTAAACTGCAAGTAACAGAAAAACCTGGCATTTCCTCTTCATTATTCTTCTTTTGTATTGCAGAGAGCAGAATGTAAATTTGCAGTTTCACTGATGGTCATGCACCATCAGCAAATTTTAAAATAGTGATTTTTTCACTTGAAAAAATATTGTAACAAACAGAAGATCAGCAATTCAATTTATAGAAACTTTGAAGTGCCTCTGCTCTGTCTTGCACCTGTTTCTCCCAAGAGTCACCCTGAGTTTCACTATTTCACATTCACTTCTTCATACTATTTCTTCTCCAAACCTAAGCTTCCTGCTTGGTGCCCCATAAGTTCATATGTTCTTCTAGATAGTTTTCGCATTACTTTGATTATACTGCTTAGGAATAGACAAAGTAATTCATAGAATTAACTATGTTATGATCTCCTAGCATGGATGTGTTCTCACAGGATGCAACTATATGAGGACAATGACCCTGAGCACATTTCTCATTTTTATTTAAACTTACATAACTGCATACGCAGCTGGTACTGAATTTATTTTCATACTCTAATTTAAAACAAGTCCATAAAAGTATCAGTTAAAATAAACCATAAAACTGTGTTCTCATCTGTGTTTAAAATCATTAAATTATGAATTTAGTGATTTACTATCCAGAATAACAGAGGTCTGATATATACAGGGATATGTATATATCTAGAAATGCTACAAAGGAGAAAAAGCAGACAAGATTCCCGTCTTGAGCCCATACTGATAGGTTTGCTTCTTTTTTAAACCTAGCTAGGAGTTTAGTTTATAGCACAGCCCTACAAACAGTCTGGAGTCCAGGGAACAGATGAAGAAAACCTGTCTGGAACTGGGACTTAAAAACCAGAAGCAGGAGCCTTGTAAACTGCCTTTCCTGCTCCTGAATACAACTGTGAATGACATCATGAATTAACCTGAAGTCAGAAGATACTAGAGCATATTAGAACACAAATACACTCGTATAAACCCCGTGAAAGCCACAGCAGGTGAGAGAGGAAGAAACACATAAAAGCAGGCAATTACTATACGCAATCTTTAAAACATACATTACCTCATGGGATACTGCATCAAACTGCCCAAAAAGCTGACCCATAGTGATTGATTTTGGATTCACAGTTCTAAAAATCACTTTTTCTTCTTCACCATAACCACGCTCTTTCATAAGAGACAGTGTATCTGCCAATACATGTAGAATTTTGGTCTTCCCAGAAAAAGATTCCCCTACTAGCATAAAGCTGTTAGATAGGGAGAAAAAAACAAAAGCACAGTTAATAAATTCGCCTCACAATTTAGACTTTTACAGACCACATGAAGGCCAACAGCAGCATTCATATGGTTAAGGCTAATTTTCACCAATTTTTGGAAAAGCAGAGCAATTAAGTCTGGATTGTACACATGAAACATTATTTCACCAGTTCATTTGCACATGCAAATCTAGCTGCACAGCCACTGTATGCAAGTAGCCTCAAAATACATATTTACCACTAGTTCATCTATTTGCTGAATTACTGGCTAGTTTCTTTTCAGTCTAGAGAGTTAATAACAAATTTCTGAAAGAGCACCAACAGTAGGAACATTTACTACACACACATCCCAATAAACCCGCACAAATATCAAACTATTTTTGCCCACATTTCAAATTAACTTTTTTAGTCACCCAGCAAAGAGATTCAACTATAAAAGGCACACTGAAAAGATTAATTAATGAGCTGAATATTAACAATCATATGACTAATGTCATACTGTGTATATTTTTACCACACAGTTTTTATATAGCCATAAAAGTCAGGAATAAACTGGCAAAGATCTGATAACTTATTTTAATAGACAAACTTCTATAGTCTTAAGTCTTCACCATACCCATATCTGCACCTAAAATCATTACACATATGAGGCTAGCTCTGATAGCAAGGGTAGTATGGTTCCCCACACACACATTTACAAGGAATTTGGTACAAGTAAAAGCAGTTGTCCTGGTTTGAGGTAAAATGAACCAATGTTCTGTTTTACAATTTTACTT